>VZSE01014929.1:0-18771 GCA_013398275.1 Promerops cafer
ATATAAATATATATATTTATTTTAATATAGGTGATCTCTTCTGGTCGTGCTTTCCTGAATCCAAACCTCTCACAGGGGTCCCCAATCCATCTGCGAATAGCTCTGTGAGGAGCATTTTGTCAGGGGCAAGTGGTTTTTTGTTTGGTTGGTTTTTTTACTCCTCCCTCCCCAAACGCCCAAAACTTGCATTTACTTGTGAGCAAGGAAACAAAGGCAATGCATGAATGCTTTATTTGCTTTGGGATAAAAGAGCTTAAATAACACTGCATAAACTTGTCTTTGGGGCCCCTCCCACTGCCACCTGTTCTCAGAAAGTTTGGTGTGAAGCAGTGTCTCACAATGCTGTGCAAGATGAACACCAACAGTAAGGCTGATCTCCTTTCCCAAGCTTATAAAATAAATCTTACTTAGTATTTGTTTTCTAGTCAGTCTGTCGGAAGTAGAGCCATGTGGCATTTCTTAAAAGATGGGGATGTTATGCATGGAGCACCTCTCCTGTGTGGAAAGGCTGAGAGATCTGGGAATGTTCAGCCTGGAAAAGAAAAGGCTTTGAGGTGACCTAATTGTGGCTTTCCACTCACTACCTGAAGAAAGATGGAGAGAGACTTTTTGCAAGGACATGTAGTGACAGAACAAGGGGGAGTGGCTTCAAACTTAGAGAGAGCAGGTTTAGATTAGGTTATTCGAAAGAAATTTTTTACTCGGAGGATGGTGAGAGACTGGAACAAGTTGCCCGGGGAAGCTGTTGGCAGCCCGTGCCTGGAGGTGTTCAAGGCCAGCTTGGATGTGGCTCTGAGAACCTGGTCTAGTTGGAGGTGTCCCGGCCCATGGCACTGGGGGGTTGGAACTGGATGATCTTTAAGGTCCCTTCCAATCCAAACCGTTCTATGATTCTGTGATTTAGGTGCAGGTTTTGGTGGTTTAATAGGTCTTGTGCTACACATAAATTTCTGTTTGGTTTCTAAAGCAAGCTGTTAGTTTTTTAAAAAGACCAGTTACATGTGTCCTTCCAGTAGCAGCAGCACAATCACAGCTTTTCATTATTCTTTACCTGCCCCCGACCAGACAAGTCAACATACCAGAGCCACAGAAATGCAAATGGGAGGAAGAGCCAGAAATTCGAGGGAGTCTGCTAAGAGTCTGCAACGACTTGCTAATGCTGGATGTCCTGCAAAACATCAACGAAGTGTTAATAGTGGGAGACAGCAAAATACTCAAGTCTTTGCAGGCTGCCTGAAGGCTACTTTTGTACAATTAAAAAAAAAAAAAAAAAAAAAAAAAAAAAGACAGTTTTGCATGTTTATGCTCTTGCGGACAATTCAACTAAAATCCCACTAATTTTCTCTTGTAGTTAACCTGCCTCTTTCAAAGGACTTCTAGTGACACACTAAAGTTTTTGCTGGTGACTAACTTCTGTAAGTGTTCTGTTTTCTTAAACACCTCTGCTGCATGACTAGTAAATAGAACTTTCAATTTCCTTGTCTGTTAGTAGAGTGAAAGTAGTCTGGGTTGTACCATCTGGTTAAATCAGAAAAGGGTCTTGTCTCCCAAATCTAAAGTTGAATGTTTTGCACGCATTTGTTTCTGTTTCTTTCTGGACTGTGAAGTAGTTACTTTGTTGTTTTGTTTTTTTTCCCAATGGCTTCTCTTGAAAGTGATGAGGCTGATTCTTCTAAGCATGTTAAAATGTATATTGCTGTCATGACCATGCTGGTCTGTGATGTGCAATTTACACATTTACGATGGCCGTGACTGTAGATTTTTAAGAAAAATGCCCTTCTAGTCTGATCAGTTTCCCAGTGGAAGTAGGTGATCAGAGAAGTGAAGGTGGAGATCTGGGTTGCTTAGTGTTGTCATAAGCATACCAGGTAATGTTTTCTTTCTTTCCACTTCCCAAGAAACCTTGTCATGCAAAGCATAAGTTTTAAAGACTTTGAAAGTGTAGGTCTTTCATTTAAGAGGTGTCAAGGTGCTGAGTAGTGCTGTGTTTTTCACCGTATATCTACATTATGAGCATATTCCGTCTGCCTTTTGTGGAACTTGACGTTTAAATACGAAGTGTTTTATTCCTTTCTTTTCCAGTCACAAGCATAACAATGGTCAACCTATGTGGTTTACACTTGGCATAAGGGAAGCTCTCAAAGGCTGGGACAGAGGGTTGAAGGACATGTGTGTGGGAGAGAAACGGAGGCTAACTATTCCACCAGCCCTTGCTTATGGAAAAGAAGGGAAAGGTAAAACATGTGAAGCACTCCCCTTGCTCTAATTGTTTCTAATCTCTGTATTTTACTGTTATTCTTGGCCTAAGAGGTTAGCAAGCTTTCAAGCTTTCCAGGTTGATTCCGTTAAAGAAGAAAAATTGAGGGAGTCAGGTGCTCTTTCTCATAAATTTGTTTCCTGCAGTAATATCCATTAAGTGACTGTGTGGTGAATGCAGGAAAAAAACCCCAGAAACTGATGGTAGATGCTGTGCTGTATGTTCTAAGTGTCTTTTCTGTTAGTGCTGTGCTCAACAGTGCCCTCCTTTTTCTTTTTTCTTTTTTTTTTTAGTTTGTTTTTTTTCTCTCTTCTTTTACAGTCAAGTGGAGGTGGTTGCTTAGGTAACAGTTGGCTTTTTGGCTGTTGGATCTGTTTTTGTGGTAATACTTCATGAATGTGCATGTGCAAGCCTCATTCTTGCTTTCAGGTTTCTTTTAGAACCCTGAGAAACTCCCTGTACTTCTGCCCAACCAGTTCTTAGATGATACAGTAAAAAGTCACTGCTTATTTCTCCATACAGGGGCATTAATTCTTTTCCTCTTACAGCTGTTTTCAGTTTGGGCAGTGGTCCCTGTTAACCACATTAAGATGTGCATGGGCAGTCACGTTGTCACCTACTGAAAATGCACTGACTGCTGTGCAGACAGATATAAACATCTCAACCTGTCTACTACTGATGGTGTTTGGGGCTTTTCCTTTCAAATATTTCCAGATTCCTTTAACAGGAGGGCCAGATTTGGAATATGCAGTTAATTGAGTGACCGCTTGAATGGTTCTATTTCTGCTTTGTGGGATTTGTTTTAGTTTACTTTTTTTTGAACAATTATTATGAATATTTATCTCATGGCAAGAGTTGCAACAAATGACCTACAGTAGTGCAAGGTTCCAAAGCAGAAAGGATAAATGTCTAGGAACATACAGTCCATCCTGCTTATGTTCTCTCCCATCACTCTGAGACCGTTCTGGGAATGAGGACTGAATGTCTGTATCTTCTGGCAAGTAGGACTGCACACAGGCTTAGGACTCCATATTACCTCATGCCAGGTAGTCTTCATACCTACAGCATACTTCATACCCTCCTTTATTAATTGTACCCGTTTAACATATTTTTCTAGAAGCTCTGGTTTAGGGTTCAAGATACAGTATTAGAAGTAATCATGTTTCTAGTAGAAAATAGGAACCCTGTGGTTGTCATTTAGCTGTCTTTATGCAGGGCTCAGCTGTAAATTTTTCCACAAAAAGATATGAAATGCTGCAGTGCTCATGTAGTCATCACAGGCCTGATTGTTTGATTAATATGTAAAGCACTATAGTTGTTCTTCAAAGACTTGAAACCCTCACCTCTATGTTTAGTTCAAGAAGGTTAAACAGCTAAACACTGCTAACTACTGTAAGAAATTACTTGCTTAGGAAGACTTTGAAGTATTTGAGCATAATTATGTTGCTGTTTTCAAGTGATGCCCTTGAAGACAGAATTATTTCATTTTCTTCTTGCTTTCCTCCAAATGCACAAAATTTCACTAGCCTCCCACCTTGGTTGCTGTCTGACTCATCACTTGAGTCAGATGCCTTTTTCTGTAACACTCAAAAAATTACCTGTGTTCCAAACCCTAAACAGGGCACTGTGCTCCATATTTCCAGAAGATTCTGCACATTTATTCATCCCAAAAATCTGCAAGCCTGTGTATTGCTGCAGCTCAGGGTGTATTTAACACCATAGCTCCAAAATGGTAGATATGGATTATTTTTCCCTGTCTTCTGAAAGCACAGAAATATTTTTTGGGGTGCTGCTGTCCAATACAGAGATATATTTGGTCCTATTCAACCTCTCTGTATAAAGGAGCAAAGTGATGTGCTAAAAGGTCTTTGACAGTAGCTTCAGCCATCAGCATGAGGGCATATCACATCTCTGTAAAAGCCAGTGCCTGATAAACTGAAATCCTTGAGGTGTGGTGGCATGGGGGAGTGCTCTGTGGCACTGTTAGGAAGTTCTGTTCACCTACATCAGAAATGATGTTGTGGTTAACACATGCCTTGTGATCAGGTTTGGGTATTTAGTTTCTGCTGTGTGTTTGAAAATAGCTCCGTGCTTTGTGCCCTGAGTCCAGAGACTGCTGTGGGAGACCAACATTGTCCCTGGCCTTCTGTCTTTCTCTGCAAAAGAGTTTTTCCCAGTGGCAGAACAGCAGATACAAGGTATCAGCTGGCAGTAGAGAGGAATTTGGGGACTGATGGGGTATCCTGAGGACTAAATTCTCCCTTCCTGCTGCCCTGTTCATTAGTCTTGGCTGTAGCCTGTCTGACTGTACAGTTTCCTTTACTGTTTTCCAGTTTATCTCGAAAAAAGGATAGAAAGAAAAAAGATTCAAGAACACTTTTTGATAAACTTGTGATGGTAATTGCTGAATAAGAGCTTGCATTACCTACTAGTCTCCAACAAAACTAGTTGCATCTAAAGTTGCATTTATGCTGTAAGGGCTGCTCAGAGTCCAGGCTATAGGCTGAAATGGTTGTGGTCATCACTCTTACAGATACTTGTCTTACTAGTTCAAACTGCAGGATGCTTTGAAATGACTAGACTTGCTGGAACATTGCTCTGACGCATATGGCTTTTGTATGGCATTGAATATATAGTTGGTTTTCACTTTTCTCCATTTTGGGCAGGAAAAATTCCACCTGAGAGCACATTGATTTTCAACATTGACCTTCTAGAAATTAGAAATGGACCAAGATCTCATGAGTCATTCCAAGAGATGGATCTTAATGATGACTGGAAACTATCCAAGCAAGAGGTGAGTGGATTATCCTTCTCTTGTGAGCAGGATAGGAGAGTGGAAAAGAATGCATGTCTATGCTGCACTGCTCTGAGCCTTGCATCCTAGTGAAAATTCTGGACTGGAAGTTCAAAAGGAGCCTTGGTAAGCTGAGGATAGGCATGTGACTTGTGTGCTGCACGCTTATGGAAGACTTGGATAAAGTAAAGCATCTTAGAAATAAAACCAGACTTCAAGGCTTTTTGGATTTAATTGCTGATTTATTAATGAACTGGGATTTCTTCTGCTGTAGGGCAATCCTATTTCATAGCATTCACTCTGTGAAGGACATGTATTCAGCATTATTCACCATCTTTTTGCCTCTCATATTCAAACTTTTGCTTTTTCAGCAAAAGTGATCCAGGAGAAGCTGGTATAAACCACTGAGTTCTTTTTGACTTGGGTCTGGTACAGTTTACTAGACTCAGAAGGCTAATTAATCATTTTTATGCATCAGACAGTGTCAAGTGTGTGTAATGTTTACATATTAGGAATGTAAGCAATAACCCTAACAAATCCCAGAGACCAAAGTGACTAAAACAGACCTGAAACATGGCCAATGGTTCTTATACAGGTGGTATCTGTTTAATAGATGAGTATACTTTTGTAGAAGGCTCTGCAATTCAGAACACTTGGGATCTCCATAGTTTAACCTTAAAAACTTACTAAAACCAATCTGATGTTGTGAAAACACTGCTTACCATTAGTATCTAGCTTAATGTTAGTAAGTGTTCCAGTGGTCTGTTTAAAACCTGCCTTGCGTCTTTGTCCTTAAAAATTTTGAGATATCTAGAAATCTTTTAATGTAGTTCCCATTGAAGCAGCAAATACTGAGGTTGTGGACAGATTTCTGTATATATCTGGGGTGGCTGTTTACGTGTACTGGGTTGTCAGGGTGCTAGAATGTGGAAAAGCTGTCCCTGACCAATTGGTAGCTAATAACTTCTGCCCAGCTATTTTTACTGTAATAGACATCAGCAGACAGGCTGTCCTGACTCATTTTTTGAGTCAGATCCCATAGAGTATGGCAACAGCTTTCCTAGTTTTACTGTCACTTCTATCACTAAAGACCCTTCATTCAAAAAGACTGCAGAATCAGTTGAATAAGTATTACTCTGGCAGTGGCATAGGAGGGGGGTTATCTGTTATCTAATACCACCATCCTGAGCATAGTGTCCTTCTGTTACGCTGCAGTAATCAATTCTTTCATAAGTCTGAAAATGTTCACTCTCACCTTTTGTCTAACAGGTGAAAATTTACTTGAAGAAAGAATTTGAAAAGCATGGTGCAGTGGTAAATGACACCCAGCATGATGCTTTGGTTGAAGACATATTTGATAAAGAGGATGAAGACAGTGATGGGTTTATATCTGCAAGGGAATTCACGTACAAGCATGATGAGCTGTAGAAAGAAAAGGGTGGCATAATCTTTTTTGACACAAATAGAAGTGACTTAGACTGTCTGGTTCTCATGTCATCTTAATTCTGTGTTTCGGAATTGACAATTGCTGTTGGCAAAGAAACACTTTGTTTATATAAAAGAATTTCTATTCATTATGTACAAATGTTTTAAACTATTTTAAAGTGTGAAAATGTACCTCCTCTTATACAGCGAAGACTTGCACTCAGTGTTTTTTAAATTTTGTATTAAATTATTTTTCAGGAATGAAACAAACTTTCCAGTTATCATTCATTATGAAAATCAAAACCCAGTTCAGTGACTTTCTGTGATTTGTTTGTGTGCCAAGATCACTTTCAGCAGCTACCTTATGTATTACTTGTAGTCTGTGGCTTAATCACTTGACCTTCCTTCTTGAGTGACACTGTTTAAAAAGCAGTGTGCTGACCTTGGGTTTTTTTCCTGCAGATTTTTAAAAGATGTGGTAGAAGGCATCAGCATCTCTCTGTACAGCAGAGAAACTGATACAAAGCTGAATGAGAAGAATGATTATCATGTGCTGATTTTGCCCTTCTAAAGGGAGACTGTTACCACCCATGCCAATAATTGTCTGCATTTTTCGTTAAATTTTGTGAACAAAGCAGGAGTTAAATGTCAGGCTTTCACTTCTACTGCCAGCAACATTCTAAGAAACATCTGTAATTTGGAAAGCAGCAAGTTGTGCTGCAGTGCAGAGGTGGTGTCCTTTAAATGTACACGCACATTTGTTTTAAAACTTGGATTTGGCATTCATCAGAAAAGCTCATACCCTTCTTTCACAGTTTGAGGGGGATCTTGAACAGAATGTTACGAGTCTGAAGTTTTTCCTCTTTGCAGGAGGGAGAGAGTGTACTGACAGGAGGATCAGTATGGTCTGAAGAACAATTTCCACGGGCTTGTCTGCTTTGCAGCTGCATGAGTTGCAGAACTTGTTTCATTACTCCTTTGCAGTATTTTTTCACAAGTAGCACACAAGTGATATGAATTTTAAATAAAAAAGTGAATTTTTGGAAAAAAAGAGGTGTGAGGTAAGTGTTATGGAGCTGTGCCTTTACAGAGGTGGAGATCATTAGGATTTCAAACACAAAATTGGAGTGCAAAGAACTGTTTCTGGAGAGGAAGAAACATTTTGCAATTGTCTGTGGTTTCTGAAATGAGAGGGCAAGGTATCTCAGGGACAGAATTTATTCTGACAACACTAACCTATGGGTCTGTGAGTACAGCACTGTACTTGTAAATCGTTGCCCACAGCTATGCAAGGACACAAAACAAATCCCCTTGTGTGAAAGTGAGATTGCTGCATTGCACTAAGCCTTAACTACCGCAAACTGCATTCAAGTTCTCAGTGCTGTAGGTGTGTTAGATGTTTCCCTGCCACCTAGTGTTGCAACTGAGGATTAGAGGACTGCTTCATTGAACTGACTTCAGCTGCAGAGGGGCGTCTGGAGATGCCTGTCAGTAGTGACGATTGGCGAAAAAGGAAAGTTGTAAGTGAGGGTATGCAGCGCTGGCCTGTTCTGTCTTGGTTTTCTTCCAGCATCTGACATTTTGTGGGTGATGTTCTAAGTGACAGGGAATTGCAACCATGTATTTTGTTTTCAGTAACCTTAGGTCTTTTTCCTCAGTGGTGCCATCTGCTTTTCTTGAACCCAATAAAGCTTTTGCTTCTATGGCTGTGAGTTTCAGTAAAATAGTGTAGGAAAATGTTTCCCTTCTGTTTTAGGCTCATTGCCTGCCCTTATTCTTTCATTGTGAAGAAATAATGAGTAGTCATTACCTATTTAGCTATTCTGACTGGTCATGGTTTTGCATATTGATATTTTTTTCTCATCACTTACAAAAAATCAAGCTTGCCTGACTTCAGCTTGCCCAAGGTTGCATGTTCTGTGCTGGCTGTCTTGATTTCCCCTACAGTCACCAGAGCACTTGGGCACCTGGGGGCAGCTCATGGCACATGTATGTTTATCTTGTATTGAGATAGCTGCCTTACCAAATAGAGTCCATTTAGAGCCGTTCTCTGCTGACTGTGTGGGGAACCTAGACAATTATAGCCTAGGCCAAGGGAGGATAATAGGATATGGAGTTGGTCTTTAGGCCAGTCTTGCCTAGATGTGGGGACTGGCAGGTACCCAACCAACTGAAGGGAAAATACTGTGTTTATGTGTGTGTGTGTGTGTGTGTGTGCTGCTGGGAAGAGCAGAACTGAGACTTTCATTGGGTCTGAGAGGGTTTTAGATCACTGTTTGCAGTGTTTAGCATGTTCTCAAAACAGCTGGCTGGGGCATGAAAGCATAAAAGCATGGAATAAAATTCGCCCATGTTACTGACCTAATACATTAAAAGTTAAGTTAAATAATGGGGTGCCAATATGTGACTCCAGTAAGGGCCAATTGTTTCTTTTGTGTTAAGTAGTTTATAGTCAGTGACTGCTGTGAAATGTACATAGGCATAATCTTCTGCTTGGATTTTTAAAGCATTTCATAAAAATAATTTTCAGTGAACATATAGTTATTTGTTAGTGCCAGCAGAGTGTTAAAGCTGCAAGACCAAGATGCCTTATTTGGTGTTGTGTATACATTTACGCCAAATGAGGGTATGGTTTTTCTTAGGAATTTTCTTGAGACCTGTGTGAAATTCTGAAATTGAACTGAAAATGTTTTTTTTAAAAGTGCAGAATCAGCAGGAGATTTGAGAAGTCACTTCCACTTGATTATCATTTGCTACTGTTAAAAGTCCTCCTGTGAAGATGAAAGGCTTTCTTAGGTAGAAAAAGCACTGCCTGTTTTAACCTCAGTTGCATTTGCTTGTTAATCCACAGGGCAAACTGCTGCAGTGCCAGCAGGAGCCAACCAACAACCTGCAGGACACCAGAGCAGGCAGCTGCCTGTCCCCCAAAGCGGGGAGGAATACTGGAATTTCAGTGGCACTCAGGAACATTTTGGCTGGCTTGTGTGTGAAGTGTGAGGTGTATTTCCCCTGAAGAAACAAACCTTCACTGCATACCTGTAAAATGTAGCACTTGAAAAAGTGGAGAGGGTTCAAAATGGAGCACTTTCCTTCTGCATCTTACAGCCTTCTTCAAACATTTCTTGTTGGTATGTGATTATTTGGGAAAATATACAGTGATGTTTTTTAGAACTGCAGCCTGTCATTCACAGCCAGTACCTAACAATTACAGTGGGAATTGCTGCCTTCTGTAGGCACAGAAGCAGCCTTCAGAGCACATTTTATTTGAAAATTCTTGATATGCAGTGCAATGACACAAGAAAGCTTTTGGCAAAGCTTCAAGAATGGTGCTTTAGTCTGAAATGTATTTTAAAGTTTTCTTTTTTGAGATAAACTGACAAGGCAAACAGAAAAAATCGTTTTATTTGGTCTTAAATCTTTTCAGTAACTTATGTCATAGAATTGTAGAATCATTTATGTTGGAAAAGACCCTTAAGATCATCCAATCCAACTGTTAGCCCAGCACTGCCGAGTCCACCACTCAGTCATGTCCGAGTGCCACGTGTACATGTCTTTTGAACACCTGCAAGTGTTTCAGTGGTTCCTCCACCACATTCCTGGGCAACCTCTCCCAATGCTTGGCAACCCTTTACATGAAGAAATTTTCCCTAACATCCAAACTAAACCTCCCCTGGTACCACATGAGGATGTTTCCTTCTGTCCTGTGCCTTGTTACTTGGGAGAAAAGCCCTGCCCTCACCTTGCTACAACCTCTTGTCAGGCAGCTGTAGAGAGGGAAAAGCTTTGCCTCCTCAGCCTCCTTTTCTCTGGGCTAAACACTCCCAACTCCCTGAGCCACTCCTTGTCAGACATGTGCTCCAGACCTTTGAGCAGCTCCATTCCCTTCTCTGGATGCACTCCAGCACTTCAGTGTCTTCTAGAGAGAGGCCCAAGACTGAAAACAGGATCTGAGCTGTAGGGCAGTGCCAGTGCCGAGGGCAGGGGGACAATCACTGCCCTGGTCCTGCTGGCCACACTACTGCTGAACCAAGCCAGGCTGCCATTGGCCTATTTGGCTACCTGGGCTTGCTCCTGGCTCAGGTTCAGCTGCTATTGACCAGCACTCCCAGGTCCTTTTCTGCTGGGCATCTTTCCAACCACCCTGCCCCAGCCTGTAGCACTGCCTGGGGTTGATGTGACTCAAGGGCAGGACTTGGCACTTGGCCTTGTTGAACCTCAGACCATTGGCCTCAGCCCATCGACCCAGCCTGTCCATATCCTTCTGTAGAGCTTGTCCTTGTGCTGCCAGGAACATCCCAAGTATAGACTGTGTTTTGGTATTTTGATGAGTACAGTATGTTACAGAAAAAAATTGCAGTGTTAAGTACATATTGAACAAATTGCTGCCATAATATCTTCATGATATCTTGAATGAAAGTAATACATATTTGGTTTCCTGAGTACTTTGGTATAAAAAATAGGTTGTACAGGTCAGCCCTTAAATTACCTTTGTCGTAGGTGTTCCCCACATCCCATAATTTATGCTGTTAGATACAAGGTGTTCTGTCCTTGATCCAGAAATCCTCGTTTCAGACGCAGGTGAGTACCAACAGGGTTGGGAAAGCTCACTGCTTTGGGGCATTCTGGGAAAAGACACAAAGCTAGGGAAAATGTCAGAGAGAGTGGAATTATGTAGAGTGAAGTGAAAAATGCAAAAGATTTTATTTCCTAGATTCTTTGGCATCTGCTTACTTGGAAGAAAGAGCACTGGCAGCCACTGATGTAGGGACTGCAAGTAATAAGGCTAGTTCCTGATTTGACTTTGATTAGAAACCACTGCTTTGGACAGTTCCTATTTGGAGTTTAAGGCAAAATTTAAATTCACACTTCCAAGGTTTGCTAAAGAGTTTTCAGAATAGGTATACTCAGTTTTACTTCTTGAAAATACATTGGCCTCATCATAGAGTTTTTTCAAAAACCCCCAAAACACAGTACTCCAAACCCCTTAATTTGTCTTCAATTCTGAATTGTTTTTGGTAACAGGAAATAAATCAAACCTGCTTATATTTGTATAATCCTGGATAATTTTAGCTTCTCTTGGAAGTTAATCATAATGCTTACATTCTGTGTCCTAGTTTTCTCCTGGTTCATAGGAAAAACAATTCTCTGACAAAATAAGGATCTTTCTTTAGCTATACTGCTGCTGTTTTCATGCCTGTGCTTGATTATGTCAACAGTTTCACACAAGAAATATAATTGACAATCTCAGTGGGAGGCTGTATAGGGACAAGAACTTGGTTATCGTCTCTTCTAGCCTGGAGGGGATTCAGATGGAGGCTCCTACTGCATCACATTTCTTCCTCCTGGGAATTTTTGTTCCAAAAAAAGGTTGGTTTAGCTAGGGGTTGTACCTGGTCAGAAACCATGTGGTATTTCTTTTGAATGATGTAAAAAAATGTAGGAGCTTGGTTTAATCTGAGAAAGTTGCCATGACAGGATAGTTTGAGACATGGCAGGGAAATAAATTTTTACAAATTTTCTGAAGGTCATGTTCTTTGTAGGCTTGAGTTCGTCCAGAGGGATAATTTCTTTTCTTTTCTTTTCTTTTCTTTTCTTTTCTTTTCTTTTCTTTTCTTTTCTTTTCTTTTCTTTTCTTTTCTTTTCTTTTCTTTTCTTTTCTTTTTCTTTTCTCTCTTCTCTTCTCTTCTCTTCTCTTCTCTTCTCTTCTCTTCTCTTCTCTTCTCTTCATCTGCATTAGGTAAACAAGAACAAATCCACTTTTAAAATATTAGGGTCTGACTGCAGAAATCCAGCGGAGCCAGCTCTTCAGAGCTCCCCAAATCCTAGCTATATTTCCTCTAAAAAATCTGAGGCTGCTGCTAACTACCATTAAGAGCTCCTCTTCATTTTAGACACAATGCTTCTAATTCCTAGTTTGTGTCATGACCTGCATAAGGAGATTAAATGATGCAGGATAATTGATTCCTCATCTGAGAGTCAGACTAGAAGCATTAAATCAATCCTGTCCTCTTTCATGTGATTGCCATCACAATTTCTTTAAAGCAGCTATGTTTCCTCTTCTGCCACTTTCCCTGAGTAGTGAACTAGATAATACCTATTTCTTTTGTGTGCTTGGCCTGCTCTCTCTCTAGGAGTAAATAGCAGAGTTTAGCTCTGGTCTCTCTAATCTTCTGGGATATATCTTTAGAGAATAGGTTTTCATTCCACAAATGCAATGCAAAATGGTTTTGGTGAACCTGTGTCCATCTCTGGGTATGGACTAATGGTAGTTGAAAGAAAGTCATGACCTGCTGGATTTTACTCTCAGCAGCACTGACCACAATGCTTAAGAGAGACAAGACTGGTGGTGTTCCTTCATTTTTACAGAAGGTGAGAATTTTCCTTTGCATCCAGTATCTCAGCCCTTTTGTGCCATCGTGTCTGTAGTGCTGTTGTCAGTACAGCAGCTGGGTTAAAACCTGTTCACGTGTTCACGTGGACATCGTGATGTGCAGTGCACTCTGACATAATCCAGCACTCCACCTCTGCCAAACAGTCTGAAGGAAAGTTCCCAGGTGCTCGTCTTGCAGCTGAGAAACGAGCACAAACTGCAGTGGGAGCACGTGGAGCAGAAGCAGCCAACGCTCCCGTGCCTTTGGTACCAGATTCTGTTCCTGCCAGCCTGAGCCAAGCCCAGCTCACCACGGCACCTTGTGAAACAGCCACAGCCTGCACCCACGCAGTGCTGGGGCTGTGTGGGGTGGGCTCTAGGGCACCAGTTCTGCTCTGCCAGACCTCTGCTGGCTTTGGACCTTCACACCTTGTTTCCTGAGCAGGCAGCTGTCAGTGGGATGTGTCAGAGCCTCAGGACAGGCTGGAGTGGCACCAGCCAGGCTCGTGCTGTCACAGCACTCCTTCACACCAGTAAAGCTACAGGCAGGCTTGGAGAAAACACCAGGGCCCTTGGGCTGGCAGGGAATAGCAGAGAAGATGAGCAGGGGAATATCTCTCCATACCATCCAGTTTTTCTTGGCTGATATCCACAGCAAATATGAGGAAGTTTAAAAACGCCTGGGTAATTTATTATTTACATTTCTCTGTTAAAATATGTACATAAGGAATAACATGCAATCAGCGTGAAACTTACAATACAGTGTGAGCTTTGTAATTTTGCCCATCTATTAACTACTATGTTCCAGTTGTACCTTGTGGATAGGGCCATTTATGTAAACATGAACTCCTTTATGACAGAGATACTCAGTTGTGAACATTTTAGAAAACACATTTTTCCTATCCTTTTGGAAGTACAGGAGCCAAAAGCACTTCTTTTATTTTAGTTAGAAATATTTCTGTTATCAGTGATTTCTTCCCACCTTGTAGCTATCTACTCCTTCCATGAATAAGGAAAATGGAACATGGAGAGAGTTTTTGGAGTCAGAACTCCATGAAGGCATAGTACAAAAAACCAAAACAAAACTCTCCAAGTTTTAAGTCTCCTGAAAAATGGAATACTGTAGAATGCTGCAGCAAAAACATCTGTAGCCCGGGAAGGACATGCCACTGCTCACAATCCCCAGTGAATGACGTGTATGGGAGGAGAGAAAGGGTTGCTGACACATGCATAACTTTTAGGAGTACTCAGCAGACCTGCTGCTGTGGTTACTACAGAGCCTCCCCTGAATGAGTGCTATTTGCACTGCACCAGATGGCTGATAAATCACATAGGGGAATTTGCTGTCCCTTGTGTTACTGTCCAATCTTTTCTCCAAGTGCTATGATTTAATTTGCAGCAATTCACACATAGATTATTTAGTCATGACACACTAATATAAGACATAAGAAACTGCTGCAGGTGTGCAGTCACTTTAATGAACTCCTGTATCACCCACATAACACCAAAAATGTATTTTGTCTTATGTATCAATGTTCACATTGTTACAATTTGATGAATAATGCTGAGAAAAAAACCTATGCCTGGGTTTTAATATAATTTTAATAACATAGTTACTGTAGCATATTTATTGCAGAGGGAAGTGAGATGCCTTTTGCAGTTCATTGGCCTGCCACAAGCATTTCTCTACAGGCAGCATCAAAAACCATGAAGCATAGATGAAGATTAAACAGGCTCATTGCATAAGAAAGTAATGCTGTTGCCTCTGTATCTTCTGCTGCTTCGTTGTCATTGCTGCCTTATCCTCTCAGGATGACAGTCCACCTGCCTGGACTATTTAGTATTTTGAGTCTTCAGCTATTGTCAAGTGCTTTAGCCTCATTGTTACAAGTGGCATTCTAACACATTAAAAAAGCCAATAATAATAAACGTGTCTTGTGATACATTTTAGAGTTACAAACATAAATATCCCAGATATCCCAGATGTCCCAGATTTCTGTGAATTAAAATAAGGAAAATGACAAAATTCATGAAAACAAAGCAAGAGACCGATGATTTTTGATACATTACTCCAGAAGTAAGCAATATTTTTGACTGTGCAATGGAGCAGCTTGGTTGTGTGGTTCAGTGCTGTTGTGGCTAACAGGTTTCTGGACACTGGGAGTAACTGCAGCATGCCTGGAGTCCTTGCAGCACTCTGCCCCTGTCACACTGAGGAGTCATGCTCTGTTATGTCACTTGTGTAATGGGGCTATGAATCACCTTCTGTGCTGCATGAGTAAGAGCTCAGCATCTAAGCCTGCCATTGTGCCTACAGTCACATTTTATGTACAGCTGCAGCCATTTCCATAGATTAATCTTCAATGGTATAATTGGATAAAGAGGCTGCAGCTAGGATTTCTCCTATCTTTTTCATTTTGAACATTCTCAGAGCTCAGCAAGTGACATCTTTATTTTACATCATAATCCAGCACCTGCCATCCTTTTTTTGTGTTATGGATGGAAGCCACCTTTAGTGTGGGAGAATTACTCTCAATTCTCTGGGTCAGTCTTCTGACTATATAAAAATACCTCAAAACACCCAAGTGCCATTGATACTTCTTGCTCTTTAGGTTCATTCTATGACATCAGTTGAATTTACTGGCCTATGATGTAACAATCATCTAGGGTCTCAGAGGCCTTTTCAATGTTACTTACTCTTCTGTATATAAGGAGCTCCTTTTTTCCTGTAACTCACTGTAAGAGGAATCATTTAAGTTTAGTGGGATGCCTTCATGGGTATAGGCTTAAATTGCCTTTAGCAATCAAGTACATTTCTTCTGAACAACCCAAATTTATCTGATTTTTTAGGTACTCCAAATCAGTGTTCCGCCAGAAAGAACATGACTAAAGATGTTGCCCTGAAATCACAAAAATGAATACCAACAAAAAGGTTTTCTTGGCTGTATTACCCTTCCACCAAAATCTATCATTTTAAGCCTCTTAATATAATTTCAACACTTATATAGTATTTTTTACCATCTACATTAAGTCAACCTCTCTCCTAAACACAGTTTATTGAGAAAACTAGTCCCATCTGTTGTATGCCTGCATGGCTGCTGTCTTGAACTTGCAGAGAAAAGTATTTTGGAAGTGATGAAACAAAGACTAGTGCTGCAGTGTCTTGATGATTTTGGGGTACTAGTTCTGCTGAATTAGCTTTGATCTCCAACTAAGGAGGTGGTGAAAGAAAACCAAAAACCCACTGTAACTTAAGCTGTATATTGCAGTGTCTGCCTTTCGTTCTCTTCCTTTCACATATAAAACATGGAACAAAGATTCTTTGAAATTCTCTTTTCTAAAGAGGTGTCCTTCCTGCTCTTCTTCTTTGATTGCAAACCAATCTTTTACAGGAGAAAAAAAAATTATAAAATCCATATTGTTATGTTTTTAAAGAGGAAATAAGCAATAGATAGGCATTGTGGCTTTGTCCTAATTATTATAATTTTGTATTTTCTGTTTACGCAGCAATCTCTATTCAAAGATTTTAAAGATACAGCTCTGAGTAAATGCTCTCCCCATTTCATGTGTGAGGTAATTTAATTACTGTGAGGCTACAAGATTTATCCAAAGCCAAGCAGCAAGCTTATGGCAGAACAACATACACCCCAGGCTCTCTGGATTCCCAGTACTGTGCTCTAACCACTCATCCTTGCTGCTTTACACAGTTCATGACAGCTTACACAGAAAGGAAGCATCAAGGATTTCTAAGTTGACAGTATGTAATCATTCTGTAGACAGTCTAATAATTCTTAGGTAGATTATACTCAGCCATAATCATCTCCAGTGTAATTAGAGAAGAGACTTAGTCATCTAAGTGAGCATAATATAGGTAATATAAGTGGTGTGTTACAGGATATAATCTAAACCCATTTCTAAATTGCACCTGCTCTTTTCATCGGCTGTCTTTCTGATTCCAAGAAGCAAGCTGCCTGTGACGCAGTTCATCCTTGATGCAACTCCAGAGCAAGGAATTTGGGTTGTTATGTTCAACTAAACTTGTTACACTTAAATTGGTACAAAGTCCTCAGCTTTTCAGTGATTCAGATCACCTTTCAATTATATATCTTAAGCAGGAGATATACAGCGTTTTCCTGTTGTAAAACACATTGAAATGTAATTCTGATGACAGCAAAACTGATATCAGAGGAAAACAAAGGTCTTGCTTAAAATATATAATGGAAACCTTTAGAGTATGAAGGGCTTCTATGTGCAAATGATCAGTCCTGCTTTTTAATCAAAAGCACTGAGCCTAAGTGGCACCTATTCAGGCTACTGACACACCCCTGAAAGGTGCAATGCCACAGTATTTCACATTCACTGAGACGGGGAACAGCAAACTGTTTTCTCTCTAGTTATATAATGAAGCTGCAACTTTTGGTCTGCATTTAAGTTTGACAGCAACAGTGTCCAAGGCTTATCCACAGTTTCTGAACAGACGCAGACCCATGGTGCTGTTTGTGGTGATTAGAGGAAATTCTTTTTGGCACATACAATTTCAGAATTTTTCCTTCTATATTTTCTTTAAATGTAAGGTCCCATATGCAGATTCTGTCTGGCTTTTTGTTTTCTCTTTAGCCAGGTTACTAAACCAGATCTTCTGATCTAACAGGCAGTGCGATAGTTAAGTGGTACTGCTGTACCAACCTAACACACTTGCTTCTTTCTGCTCTCATGGCAAAATACTCTAGTTTTTAATGCTCTTTAATATCTCTACTGGCTCGTCCTTGCCTCTCTGACCTTTTCCCCTGCTTCCTTTTAACCTTCCTATCTTCCCATCAAACATACTTGTCAGTCTCTTCTGCACATTAAATGTCTGGTTTAAGGCAGGAATTGGTGGAATGTACAGCAAGGTTCTTCTCCTTGAAGACAGAGATAGAAACATAAGGGTGCTGCCTTATACCAGCACCATGTGACCATGTGTTAGACCATATTTAGCAGTTTAACCATTTATGCAGGGACCTGCATTATTATACTTAGCAGTTAAACTATTTTCACCTCTGTATGGAGGCACAGGTTGTGTGCTGAGGATGGAGCACAGAAGACAGCCCCATTTGGGCAGGTTTGGCAAAGACAGCAGGCCATCTGCACCACATGCCATGGCTGAGGGATGCTGTGCTGTGAAGGGGCCCCCCTCAGAGGCACAGTGGGTACTGCTTTGCTTTGGGCCTGGTGGTGCTGGTGAATCCAAAGAGCTGAGAGGTCCCTGGAGGTTCAGCTGCTGGAGGGGCAGGAGCACACAGTGACACTTCACATGCAGCAGCAGGGAATTCCTCAGTCATGAACCACAGAATCACAGAATTAATTAGGTTGGAAAAGATCTCCAAGATCATCGAGCACAACATTTGACTGATACCCTCCTTGTCAGCTAGACCACAGCACCAAATGCCAGCCCAGGTGTTTCTTGAACACTTCCAGGGATGGTGACTTCACCACCTCCCTGGGCAGCCCATTCCCATCCCTAACAACCTTTTCCTTGAGGATACTTCTGATGAGGTCATCTCCTCAGCTTTGCAAAGTTTGGAGAACTCCTTACGCAGTGGTTTGACTGGTTAATGAGGTAGCAGCCATATTTTAAAATACCCACTTCACTTCCTAGACTGTGTGAGACAGAGGAACACAAGTTAGCCGTAAGACCAAAACTGAATAAAAAAGCCCCTTCTCTTTCAACACGCCCTTGGTCCTCAAGACGGGCTGAGGGATAACATGCTGAGCGTTGATGGCTCTCCGCAGCATCACTGAACGGGTCCGTGGGAAGGGACCGCAGTGGGGCATCTGGTCCAGGGGCATCCCAAAGCACGTGGCACGGGCTGGCGTTGTCCGGACGGTTCTTGAGTGTCTCCTGTGCGGGAGTGGCCGCAGCACGGCCGGGGCCGCGCCCTCCGC
>VZSE01014929.1:18958-67100 GCA_013398275.1 Promerops cafer
GGGGAGGCAAGGAAGGATGTAGGGAGGCAAGGAAGGATGCAGGGAGGCAAAGAAGGAGGGAGCCGTGGGGGTGGCGCGGGAGGGGACCAGCGGGGATGTCGCGGCAGGATGGCGCAGAGCCGCTTTCGCGGAGTCGGAGCGGGCGGTGTCCCCCGGCGGCTCCGCGCACCTGCTCCCGCGCTGGCGGGAGGCACCGCGCCGCCGGGCGGGGTCTGCGGGCCTCCCGTACCGTGGCTGCGCCGCCGCCTCCCCGGCCCGGCGGTGCGGGGAGGACTCAGTGCTGGGAGCTGGCATCAGCAGATGCTGTCCCCGGCTGTCCTTTGCCTTCCCGTTTGAAGCAAGGCTCTCCGGCCTCTCTTTGCTGGCTGCACTCTACAGTCGCTGCTGTTTTCCCTTCTGCTCTTTAAGGACCTGGCGAGGGTTGTTTCCCCCCATCTTTTTCTTGAAGGTGCCTTTTCATGTGGTCACCTTGAAACCTAGATGCCTCCATGTGCCTTTCTAAGCATACTGTTACGCTCAGGTAGGTATGTGCTGGTTTCAGGCACCGATGAGCAGACATACCTTCCCGCAGGAGCCTACAAAACTGACATCTCTATTTGTGCTGCTATAATAATTCTACAGGCTATGATTAATCTGCCTTAAAAAGAAAATTCTCCAGTACTGATAGTTAAAGGGGAAATAAATCGTATTAAACAAGATTCTCAAGCAGAAAACAGCTTAGGGCCTTGATCCTATGAATGCACATGCTTGTAAATCTATTCCTATGAAAAAGTGTCACAGAACTGAGAAAAGCCATCCATACCTGTAAGGTATGAAACTTTAATAAACCCAGACAAATGATTGTGCTGCAGCAAACTTGGTAAATTTTGTGATGCAAGCTATGTGTTTATGCTAATTAGTTTAAAAGATAATAAATACATGAACTTGCGAGAAGTGGACTGGCTGATTTGGTTTTAGGCTGCTACAGTTTCAACTATTGCTTTAAAAGCTGTTTTAGAATTAGTGATTCAAGGCACCTCCAAACATGCTCTTTTGTTCATAGTAAGAACTCTAAATCTTCCAGGCAGGCAAAACAAAATCTTGAAAACCCTCCAATCATATTCTACTTAGGAAGTAGATCTCTGTGAACACAGGACTTTCAGCTCTTTGAGGTGAACCAAGACTGAAATTAACTTAAACTATTTATAATGCTGTGGACTTTTGCAAGTAGCTTATGTCCCAGAGCTTACAGAAACAGTCTAAAAAGGCAGGTGTTGTATTGAGGCAAATGTGGTGAATGAAAATCCTTTATTGGTATCAGCCAGTTTTGTTCTCCCCAGAATACTATTTCTGATGCTTAGAGCTTGAGATTTTTAAAGGTCTCTTCCAGTTTTGAAAGATATTTGTAACTTTTTGTTGTTTTTTTTTTTTTCTGGTAAAGTGCGGCATGATTTAAACTCCATTTATTTACTTGTCCCAAGGGTGATATCTTTGGTAAAGGGTGCTGAATTTGACTGTCCACCCTCTCTCCTTCAGAAGTCACCAACTGTGGATGCTTTACACAGCTTGCATGTTGGAAAGTTTGCTGGATATTCAAAGCTTCTAGTAAGAATTTCTTTATTGTGAACTTGAAGAGTTGTGAAGATGCACATTGTCCCCATAGTATATTTTTCTCTTTGCTGTAAATTCAGCAGACTGAGAGACAGAATTGCTACCCAGAGGTGCCTCTCTGTGAAGTCCCCAAATGCCTGGTTTCTGACAGTGTGCTGCGTTACATCCTAACATTTGCACACTCTTACGCATAGTGTTGCGACGCTTTCTGGTTTTGAGGGTATATTTAAAACTAAAGGGAGACTTCCAGCTAGCTGCTTTGATGCCTTTTGTTTTGTGCCTCGTTGACATGGCCGTGTTGCTAATTTGAAATGACGAGCAGTCAGCGTGCATTAGCCAGCTGTGTGAGGAGTGGACAGTCTCCCTTGCGCAGCGACGAAGACCCCACTGAACCGCAAAACGCGATTGTGCTGCCTCTTCACAAAGAGCAAAACCTGCACGGCCAGGAGTTAGGCAGCAGTTGGCAGCTTCTCATTGTGAACTTGGGTGTTGCACAAAGATGCTTTAGATGCCAGCAGCCCCTAACAAGGGTCTCTGCCCCAGTGACAGAAGCAAGAAAACAGGTGCTTCTCTACAAAATGGAGAGTGTTACGAATATGACCTTAGACTGCGGGCTGGGATAAGAGCCACAAAAGGGATAGAGTTCTGTGACTGCTTGGAGACTTAATTAAGAGCACTGACACCCACTCAGTGAAAAGTCTGTATAAATAATGAATTTTCCCTGTATGTGCAGCCTGTGATGGAAATGAGTTTGATATCTCTTGTCTTCTGGATGACTGACCGTGATTTGTTTTTAAATAGAACTATATCTTCATTAACATAATTCAGATTACATGGGGCAAAAAATAAGATCCTGTCTTATTTTGAAAGATGCTTGCTTTGAAAGCAAGGACATGCTTTGGACAAGGGTGTATTACAAAATTAAAATAGAACTGGTTGGTCAAGGGATTGTAAACTTTTATAACAGCTGAAGTCTCACCATTTGTTAGGACTTAAAGTGCTGAAGAGTTTTAGAGTGCTCATTTGATGGCCACTACCTGATTTTTTTTAGACAGTCTAAAGCAATCTGGCAGCTGTTGCCAGGAATATTCCAAATTTTCCCACATACAGCAAGAGAAATGTTTTCAATTCCTTCCAGGCCTATTATGCATTTGTTCAGTTAAATGACTGAAGGGAGCATACAGCTTAGTAAAGCTTTGAAGTGCAACTTGATTTTATGCCTGTGTAGGGAATTGCTATTTCTCGTAATTCAAAAATAAAAGTAGTGGAGAAAAAAGGCCATCCCAAATCCCTGACTCAAAGTTTGACCATTTTGAGTAAATTCTTGAGAAATTTTCAGCATGTAGTCAATGCAAAAAAAAAAAAAAAAAAAGTGTTGAGCATGGCTTGCTAAATTTCAGCTGCTGATGAACCTCCTCTTGGATGTCTTGTCAGGCACAGCTTGGAGGGACAGAAACAACCACAGTTGGATGTCGCACCTTCAAGCAGTAAATTGGCGTCATCATCCATTGGTAGTTAGGAAAGGGTCAAACAATCTGAATTAGGTCTCATAAAGAAATATCCAAACCATAGGGGCACAGGGATCTGGCATGGTTTTGTGCTTTATATTCAGGAACAGTCTCTGCTTTCCAATTTCTTAATACATGCAACCTTTCTCTCACCTGATAAGTCATGCATTAAAACTGTCCAAATTGTCAATTAAAAAAAAATAACCTTTCAGTGTTTCCTTAGATGGGAACAGTATTATTATTGTGCCTTTCAGTTTGCTGTCTTTGTTCTGTCCCTGCAGCTGAATGAATTTTGCTTTTCATTTCTGTTTTTGGAAGCATTGCTTTTCTGCAGGGTGCAGAGATCACATGTCTCTATGTGCATAAGATGCTGGGCTTGATTTGTAAATGGAAATACAAGCTTGTTTCAGGCACAAGAAACATCTTAATTTGAAAGTTAAAACAGAGGTTGAAAACCAACAGCTAAGCCCTGAAAAAAGTTTTCACAATTGTAATGGACCTTTCTTTTGCCACCCCATTAAAAATATGGAAGAGTTGAGAATAAATGATGCATGGCCCATTCCGTATATTCTTCCTTTCCTAATGAGACAGCCTTGATCCAAATCTGAGGACCCTTGTTCATATGCTGCCTCTTTTTTTATGGTAAATGTTTCTTGCAGATTAGATCACTTTCTGGTTCCAATGAAAACAGGTTTATTGAAATCAATTGAAATGTTACTGAAATAGTTCAGCAGCTGGGCACAGCTGGGCCTCTGTTTCATAAAAGCAAAAAATATAGTGAGGAATAGTCATCCTTTAATACACAAAACCACATTATATGTCTTCATAAAAGGTTTAATGTGCTCTCTGGACCTTAAAAGCAGCTCAAATCTCTTTTGTAAGATAAATATTAAAGAAAATGCTGTCATCACCAGAATGTAGTCCAAACTTAGCAGCAAGGAGTTTAGCAGCCTCTATATTTCTGCTACCTAAAGCACCTGTTAGAGACCAGCTTTAATTTGAAGAAACCAAAGAAGTGAGGGTGGAAAGATCAGGCTATATGGTCAATAAAACTGATGTTCTGACCAAACTACTGCGGAGGTCTAGCATTAACACTCCCACACTTGTTTTTGTGGACACCTGTGCTGTCTTGAAAGCATTATGTTGCTTATTACCAGCATTAATAATGGTACTATTAATCTAGGACATTAATGATGGTAATATTAATCTAGGACAGTCACAGGTGTGCTTGAAAAATTGGGAATTAGGCGAGGTTTAGTCTTTATCCTGTGCAACACTTTGATCACATCTGAGTGTCAGAGAGCTTGACAGTTGCACCAACAAAGCTCTTGAAGACAAGCACAGAAAACGTTTGAAAGATGACTCTGTGTGATGTATCTATGCAACCTCACTGAGGTGAATGAAAGCAAGGTGTGTTGTTCCTGCTCCTCCATGCTTGCTAGCATAGCTATACTGAGTAATGAACACAGCAATTATGCTCCTGGGTGAAGGTTTGGCTTGATCAAGCTGAAGTTTTGCCGGCTTCTGAGTCAAATCAATACAAGGCAAATTTTACAGCTGAATGCTACTCATCACAGCACAAGGTGAATGCTCTGCTGGTGTCAGTGCTGACTGCTTGGTCTCATTGATCCTTAATATCCTTAATATCTGCTTGAGCATTGCTTCAGTTTCTTGTGAAGAGGATCTGTATTGGTGGCATGACTTTTCATGTAGCACCTTTTACTTTGTACATGATAATGACTAGATATTATTAAATTTTTGAGCAAGAGACTATATTGTGTAGAAAACAACTTCTGCATAGTGTGTTATGGGCACAACTCTTTGTAGACATACGTCACTTAAAATGTCTTAAATGCTGCGTTGCTGGAAAGGATTTGCTCTGCGCAGGAATAGCTCCTTCAGAACTTTGTCATCTGGTATAAATCTTAATTGAGATTAACAATAACTACTAATTAACATTTAGGAAACTTGTATTAAACCCAAAGTGTTTTTATATGTGATGGTGTCTCTAGCTTTTCGTGAGAAAAAGTTGCAGGGCATTAGGTGAGCAGCATTTAAAAGAAGTGTGAAGAGCAAATATTGGTTTAGCTCAATAAACATGAGTCAAATTTTGAGACAGACCCTTACTTTCACCCGTTTTTTCTCACAGCAATCCTTTTTATCACCCTCTGCTTGCTAGTGAGTGCTGCACTTTCATTATAAACCTATTGTTTTGTTTTTCAATTGACAGAAAAGACATTTCTTTGAGAGAAAAAAAGAACAAATTCAGTTGTACTGTTATAAGTTTTGGCATTACTTGAACACTAACTTGTTATAAGAGCTTCAAGATCATAATAGTTCATAAAACTGGATGTTTATTTTTGATAATTTTTTTTTCTTAATAAGATAGCAACTGAAAGCTGCTGGTGGTGAGCCAGTCTTCACATAATTTGTAGCTTTGTAAAACTATTAATTACTTTGTGCCTAATGTCTTCAGGTTATTTTGGCAAACAAGGAAAATAAGTTGACTTTAAAAGTCAACACCTATTTGATGTGGGATGTTAAAGTTATTTTTCTGAGAAGTAATTTTATTGTAGCAGTCAGATTCTTGAGCTTTATAAAAGATTATTGCAGTACCAAATTACAGCTTTCAGAGAAGTACGCAGTGTTATTCTGGAAAAATAACAGAAAACCCCAAGGAATCTAGAGTGAGTTACTATGAAAATCTTCCTTTCTTTAGTTTGGACTCTGTCATGCTAAGCTGAGAGTGCTTTGTTGTGGATGCATAGCTATTTCAGTTTTCTTGGGCTGGGGGGAAGGAAGGCTCCAAAGCACACTGAATTATTTATGCCTGTCTCTATTTTCTTAAGAGCGTGGCTTCAGCCTCTGACACTCATGTTCATGAGGTGGAGGATGGGATACTGCAATCTCTGTTCCTTGTGTTAATCTCTCTTCCAGCATTATTTGTCTGATCATTTTTTTGTAAGTGAAAAATGACATCTAAATGAAGTTTCCATTAGATTGTCACAACCTCTGTGTACAGATTTAACAGCAGTTTTATTCTGTGTTGAGCACTTTAAATTTCTGATTGTGGATAGATATTTAATCGTACAAGTTGTTCTAATTGGAATTTGTGAGCTTCTTTAATATGTGTCAGCATCTGTATGATCCTCATGCTATGAAATGGAAAATCCTCCAGAGTAAAATCTTTCAGGTTTTGATATTTTCAACCTGAAAGTTGGTGTTTTATGTTAATCAAGATTTATGGGTTAGTTTCCTGGATGTGGTGCTAGGCAATAACACACCTGTGTTCACCCGATTTCAGGAGCATAGCGATGTTCAGACACTTTATAAAGCCTTGATAATTGTTGTACCTGTTGTTTCCCACTGTGGTGTTTGGAGCCAGACATCTGTCCAGAGAAGAGCAATGAAGCTTTGAAGAGTGAGTCCTACGAGGAGCAGCTCAGGGAGCTGGGGGTGTTCAGCCTGGAGAAAAGGAGGCTCAGGGGAGACCTTGTTGCTCTCTACAGCAGCCTGAAAGGAGGGTAGGGATCAGCCTGCTCTCCAGGCAGACAGTGACAGGACAAGAAGAAATGGTCTAGAGCTGCACCAGGAGAGGCTCAGGTTGGACATCAGGAGGAATTTTTTCACTGAAAGGCTTGTTAAGCATTGGAACAGGCTGCCCAGGGAGGTGACGGAGTCACTGTCCCTGGAGGCATTCGAGAAACCCCTGGATATGTCATGTAGTGCTGTGATTTAGTTGATGTGGTGGTGTTTGCTCAAAGGTTGGACTTGATGATCAGGAAAGTGTTTTCTAACCCTTTTGATTCTATGATTGCCCAGTGGTTGTTACTCCTTTCTTCCTGCATTAAAATACTTAGGAACTCAGTACTGTCTGTTTTACCACTGACAGCAGTGGTGATATATTCATACAATTAATTTGGCTTGTCAGGTGTTAAATGGGACTTATCACAATGAGAAAAGATCTTAATAAAGGAACTTGTTAAGTAAGTCTCTTTATAGTGTCAGAACACAGGAGACTGGAAAAAAATATGGCCAGGTGGAATATCGCATCCCTGCTGTAGCATGTTTTTGTCAAATAGAAAGATAGCAAGTGGAGTATATTAGCTTGTGGCTGCTGCTCAGAACTCTTTTTTCAACCTTTGTGCCTGCAGTGATTCGAGGTCAACCAAGCATGATGCCTGTTAACTCCCTGCAACTGCAGCAGTTATTATATATATATATAGTGGCATAGCATGCTGTACAGCTCTTTGTCTATTTCCAGGGCTTCCATATGCAGAGTGATGTTGGATGTAGCCTGTAATGGTCTGTACAGTCCCCGTTTCTCTGAACTTGCAGCAGCCCAACTATGAGTGTAATGGTTTGCCATCGAGACATACGGTGTGGGTTTACCTCTGTCCACACCAGAATGTAGGTCTGAGGTATGGTCTGCTGAGAAAATCAGGCTGGTATGCTTAACATGCTCCGTGGTAAAGAACAGTGTGAATGGGCAGCAGGCTGTTCTTTGAGATCTATTTGCAGTCATTCCCTGTGTTTTCTAAGGTTTTCAGGATTACCTTTCGCTGGAGGAGCAAACTCTATGTGAAAAAAAGTGTGGGAATTATAACAGTAGGTGGTTTTGTAAGTCAGGCTGATTTATCAGAGGTACTATGAAGGAGTGTTTTTTCTTCCTGTGGGTGAAAGATGTTTGTTCGGTATTGAGCTGTGTAAGAGGGCAAAGAGGTGGCAAATATGTGAAAATTAGTATGAGGACAACTGAAGCTGAACAAAGAAAAGAAAAACATGAAGCAGGCAAATAGAAATGCCCTGCTTAGACAGGTGGCTGCTAACAGACTGTTTTAGCTACGTGATGCAGGAAGATAAAGTACAGTAGAGTTCTGAACAAATAGAGGTTGTGGGTATACCTGAGAAATGGCCATCCAAATGAACCAAATGAGGTTCAGGGAAAAAGTGCTACCTAGTAAACTGAGTAGATTTAAACTGCAGTAGATTGCTAGATGGTTTCCTTCTCTAAAATGTAATCTGAGATCCCAGTGCAAACTCCTCCACTGACAGTTATGTTCTTGGGATAAGGTTAAAACATTTGACATAGTGTTTGACTGTTATATACTTGCCTGTATGAAATACACTGTGTTGAAATGACCTCTAGTTACTGGGCAGCTTGCTCATACTTATGAAATATACTGTGTGTTGAAGGGAACTCTAGTTATAGAGGAGCTTACTCATACTTTCGTGCTTAAAAAGCATTACCAAAATGGCAAGTTTGTTTTTGGTTCAGTAACTGTTGGTATATTTAAGGAAAAAAAGAATCCCCCAAATACACTTACTCATACTTTCATACTTAAAAAGAATTAGCAAAATGGCAAATTTTTTTAGGTTCAGTAACTGTTGGTATATTTAAGGAAAAAAAGAATCCCCCAAATACACTTACTCATACTTTCATACTTAAAAAGAATTAGCAAAATGGCAAATTTTTTTAGGTTCAGTAACTGTTGGTATATTTAAGAGGGAAAAAAAAATCTCACACATACAGTTGAGACTATTTGTTTCAGGGAGGTTTCAGAATTCTAAGGGCATTAGATACCTACAAGCTTTTAATTCTTTTCCCTGTCTACTCAGACTGTAAGTATGTAAATGTCTGCCTTGCATACCTTCAAATTTGTTCAGTAACAGAATGCTGAAACATTTCTCATCTTTTTAAGCTTATCTGCCAATATGTTTAGGTATTAATTTAATAAAAATTAGTATTGTATATAATTTTAACCTTTCTTGCTAGGCTTTTTGATGCCTAATGTTTTTCAGCTGCGTCATGTATTTCAAATAAATCTGCTTAGTGTTTGGAATAAAGGAAGTACTTCTTTTGAATGGTGAGATCCTCACTAAATCTGCAGGTTGTTCAAGATTTTGGCTCATGTGGCGATGTATCAGAAGACAAATTTGGCGCGCCAAAAGATGAGTTACCCGAAGGCAGATGGGAACTCTTAGAGTGCTGGAAAGAGGTTTCATTGACATCACCAACACAGCAATACCCGTACTCGGAGTAATTCACAGCAAAGTACTGAATGGTTTCATTAGTGATGAAGGTTGGGCAGCACTCTCCATACGCTCTGCGTTCCAGTTACAGCACGGATGCTCTGAGGACTCGCAGGCGATCAGTGGCAGCTGAAGTGGGGCTTTTTGTCCTGTCTGTGTGCAAGACACTCATGTAGAATCAGTAGTGTCCCAGATTTAGAGGCACAATAGGCAGGTCTGCAGCCCAATGTCCTCTGACAGAGGTATTTTATTAGCTGAAGTAATTCCAGCTCAGAGTGGCTTGTCCTTTCCCACTGGTCAAAACTCTGCTTATGAAAAGGGATTTATTTGTTTCCTAATGCATTTTCAGCTCAGGTGGATGAATATAATTTTACCTAAATGGAAAGATTGTGTGAGTTCCCTGGACAATTCATTGCCTCACATTGTGTTGGTAGAGGGCACTTCTGATGTGGATCTACCTGACCATTTTTTTGCAAGGCTGAACATCTGTGTGACCTGTTCATTGTCCGCAGGCAAACAGTTACCATTTTATGGATTACAGTCTTTATACAAAAGGAATTCTTCCTCTGTTTTATTATCTGCTGTTCTATGAGAAGTATGTACTCAAATGGCACTGCTTAAAAAAAGAAAAGAAAAAGCCAAATTTGAATGGTTTGAAGCATGTGCAAGCTAATGGTAAAAAATGGTTAAAAGCTAATGGTAAAAAAGCAGCTTTTCACACTCCCCCATGCCCAGCATTGTCTTGAAGATGAATTTGGGGGGCAAATTCATGTGCTGGTTGTTTTTAAGGAGTGCAAATGTGTGCAAGTATTTTTACTTCTTCAGGATATTGTGGAAGACGAAGAGGAACATGTTTGTTTATTTGGGGGCTGAGTTTCCATTGCTGTGATAAGAACTATGAAGAAATCTTAGACATCTGCATTGAATGCTTTTTTAACAAGTGATAAACACCCCACATTTTTCTTTTGTAGGCATATGTGCCAGAAGTTTTCCTGAATGGTGGAAAAAAATGTCAGATATGGCAATGTACACAAGACCAGCTACAGTAGTGTAATAGTCCTGAAAGTGTATATTTTTTCTTAATACATTGTCATTGCAAACACTTAAAATTATCCTATAAACATTTCACATTAGCCTACATAAACAAATAAACAGCAATCATTAACTTCAGGTAAGAGCAGCAATGCAGACAAACCACAGAAAATAAAATGTATTTGGTGCTTCAGTCTTTCTCCCATCTGAGTAGATAAATTGACTGACAGTTTTTGATGTAATTGTGCTGTATCTTTGTTCTGTTTCCAGTTGTACTATTGTCCTCTCTCAGGAATCCCTTGAACATGTTTTATCTTTCCTTTTTAAAAATATTAAAGTGCATGTGAGCAGAGGGAGTAAATTATTTAAAGTTATTCTGTGTCTCTGCACTTGTCTGAGTCAGCAGAATACATCTAGGTCATGTTCCTGAGCAGCTCCAGTGCAGAGCATCTTCTTTCAGTGGGGACTAAGCAGACTCATTAAGGCACAGTTCTCTTGCCTTTTTTCCTATTTATGCCTTCTCAAAGCTTGGGTGAAAAATGAATTATATTTTTATAATTATATTTGAAATTATTATATTTTAAAAATTAAATTCAGGTAAGTTTCCTTTGAGCTGACCTGTTCTTCCCTTATCATTGGACAGTTGATTGAGAGAGGGAATGCATTCCCTCTTAGCTACAGTTAGTACCAGTAGACTGAATGATTCTGTAATGTAAGTTATGAATAAAAAAACCCCACTAGTTTTGTTTGTTTATGCTTTCTTTCCTTTCTAGGATGGCTGCAGCTCCTCCAAGTTACTGTTTTGTAGCCTTCCCCCCGTGTTCTAAAGATGGGCTGGTGGTATTTGGAAAGAACTCTGCACGACCTAGGGATGAAGTACAGGAGGTGGTCTACTTTGCTGCTGCAGAGCATGACCCAGGAAGCAAAGTTGAGGTAAGCTGTTGCATTCAAACTGTGAGAAATCACTGTTATTGGAAGAAATGAATACTGTCTTGTTTTCTCATCGGATTGTGGAGTCCTTGCTCACTTCACCCAAATCTCTTGAGTAGAAAGACATGATTTTTTAGAAGTCTGAAAATGAAGCTCACAATGTAACTTTTTTAATTGGGGAAAAATCCATGACCTCTATTTTTTCCGGCAGACAGGCAAAACTGTTCACATCTCAGATTCCTGTGCCATGTAGTTGATTGATTTCCTTTTAAGGGAAAAATATCCTGGCTAACTGGAGCTAGAAGCCAATTTTTGAAGTTTGCCATGTGCCAAATGAATCATTCTCATTCATGGTTGTTTGGCAGTAATGGGGCCTGACTATGCTACACAGGTTGAAAAACAGGTAGCCAGAAATCTGGGACTTGAGGAACTCGTGCTCTAATAAGGGAATGTGAGAGGAGGAGAATGAGAGTGCACAAGCTTTGTAAGCCTGACTTAACTCTTGTACATGCCATTGGCTCTGTTGGCATGCTCTGCAGCTGGGCTTTGCTTCATGGTCAACTTTTAGTGCTGTGGCTTTTCTCTGAATCCAGGCTGGATGTGGAGTCCTGAAGCTGGACACTGATGCCATGGATGCAGGTTGAAAGGGACCCTGCTGGAGGTTATTGTAATTGTAGTGTTACTGCAGCCTTGTTTCAATGACAGGAGAAGTGAAAGGATAAGCAGATGTGGAAGAGTGAAGCAAAGGGATAAATGAACAAGAAGACAGGAAGAGGGGAAAGTGTAAAGTGAAGGTGGAATGAAGAGACTGAGGCACCAGAAGGAAAGACAAGGATCTGTGCAGGCAGTAATTGTATCAGAGGAGACAGAGCCTGATGCTGCACTGCCAGGAGCTTTTGGAGTCCACAGGTTCTTGCTCCATCTGGCAGCTGGGAAAGCAGAATCTGTGAGGTTCCCTGCATTCAGCTTCCTCTTGCTCCTGTGGCAGTGCAGAAGGCTGAGGGCAGGAGGTGTTCTGCACCAGGGTGATGTGTCTCATTCAAACACATTCTTTATGGATCTAGTTGTACTTACCCAGAAGGTATCCGAAGGCCAGTGCCAGTTTTAATTCTGTTTTCAAGTGGGATGTCTTCCAGATTTCAGAGGGTTTGGTGCTTTTCTTTCTAACAGTTAATGTTCTCTTAATTCTTTTTGCTGCCAACATCTAGTACAACTTATGCATTATTAAATGGTTTAATTTTGGATGTAAAGAAATCCCTTCCCCCAGGAGCACTATGTACAGTTAAGTGCTGTAGAACCTTGTAGACATGTGCTGGATGTAACACAAGTGTGACAATAACACAAGAAGAAAGCTTGAGAGCAGTTTTTTTTTAAAAACACCTCTTCATAGAACTGGAAATGAAAAAAAAAAAGTTTTGTTATTGGGGAAGAAGAACTTTGGAAAGCTTCTCTGTTTTGTACCGTTAATGGAGAATAATTTGTAAGAACTTACTGTAAGAGTTCTTGATTCTTTTGGTCTCTTTGCCCCATATCTTACCCTTTGCTGAGATTGTCATAATTTGCTGAAGCATCTAATTCAGCCATATATAATCTATTATGGTTCCTCTTTCACACCATGATTAACCGGTTTAGCTCCTTTTTTTAGAATTCAGTCATGAATTCTCCACTCTTTTGCCAGACCTTTTAGAAGCAGGAAGAATAATTCCTTTTCATAGCACAACACAGTTTGTAGATTTAGTCTGCCAACAAGGATCTGCAAGCATTCTCCTTAAATGCTGAAATTTTTTTAAAATCAAGGTAAAGTTTGTTGCAGTGTGATGAAGATGCACTTTTAGATGACAGACTGGAGTGGTCCATTTTTTTTTTCTAAAGTAGGGGCTTAAGTCCTAATTATTGGATATTTTGGCTTCTGCTGGTCTGTGCTACCATGTAATTCTTCATTAGCTAATCTGAGGTTTTCCAAGTAAAGCTGTGCACAGCAACATAGGGGCTCCAGATGTTTGCCAAACTTCTTCCTGTTTCCCCCTAGCACAGGATAAAAACATCATCAGTTTCTCTGAGAGTAGTGCAAGTAATTGCTTATCACTGCATCTTTATTGCACTCAGCACTAAGTATCATTAATGCATTTTTCTTTTTTTTAACTCGTGCATATTTTGAGTAGAGTAAGCTGGTTAAAACACAGAACTGATTTGAATTGTTTTGTTAGGTCTAAGGGCTGTCTGGTAGCTTTGCACAGTCGCTGTGTATTGGTAGTGAGTGGTACCTCAAAGTCAAGAAAAGCTTTAAGGAAAGGCTTGAATTCAGCTGCTTTGCCTTGTTAAGCACCAGGCATGCAACACTATCTACCTTTTAAGCAAACTTGTCAGAGGTAATTAACTGATGGGGGAGTGGAGGGGAGTGTCAAAGCTTCTGTGTGCAGCTTTGACATACTCAGGGTTAATACTTTGTTCTTTAAAACCCGTGAAAGCTGCCAACATTTCAGTTATTGTTGGTGTAGGTTTTCTTTTTTACTGCAGCCTTCCTTCCCTTGCACTTTGTAAAACTAACTAAACAGCCCTGAGAAACTAAATGCACGATATTTACAAATGGAAAAATGTGGCTGATCAATTTCACACTACAGTTTTTCTAAGTCAGTAATCCTTTGTGCCTCTGACTAGATTTTTCTTCTCATCCATCCTAATGTTTTGGGTTTCATTTTTCCAAATGGGCAGCTTTTCTCTCCATTCCATGTTGTATATTTGCTTTGGTTTCTTTACCTTCACTGGATAATGGTAGTGGGCTTGGCTTTCATTATGTTCTATTTTTTGTACATAATGTGGTTCAGTGTGTATCAAATTGTGATTACCTGTTTGTGGCTGTCACTCATATTCTGAATTTCTGCTAAGAGGTGGTAATGACATGTGTTGTTCTACAGAACTCTGTCAGGGAGTTTGTATCCTATTTATTTCCTATTTCTGTCCTGTGCTGCTCCCGTTTGCAACTGTGATAATGCACAGTGTAACCAAGGGTGGCTCACAGTAATTCAGAGAGATTGTTGCCATAAAGGAATGGGGTGGGCTGTGCTGTACAGCTATCAGTTAGTTTGTGGCAGGCTCCCAGGGGAACTCAGTGAAATGCAGGTCATTTTCAGCCTGATCTTTGTGGCTCAATCTACCAGACAAGTAACCCTGCAGCTAGCTCATCAACATAATTCCTTCCCTCCACGTCAGCAGGTTCCCAAGACCCTGAACAATGGGGCTTTTCTTTAAAGGTCCCTTCTGTGTATGTGTGTGACAACTTTCTCAAAAGTTTGTTCTTTCCTTGCATTGCAATTTTGCAGGGGCAGATGCTGATCAGCTCTCTTCCTTGTTGTAGTGATCAGCCTAGTGAATTTGTGTGCAGGTGAAGTATTGCTCCCCTAAGCATAAATAAGGTCCTTTTTAAAATTCCTCTACTAAAAATAAGCGTGTTCTTTTTTTTCTCAGATGTGGATTTTAAGGATTTGTCACATGTTAGTGAGAATTCTTGTCATATGCTCTTTAAAATCAAGCCCCTCTGTCTTATTTTTAAGGTTGATTTTACTTACTAGATTTCTTTTATTCTCTATTAACCTCTATGTTTGCTGTGGTTTTCCTTCTCCTGAAGAAGTCTTGGCTGAATGACTTTTTTGTGGATGAATTTCCCATGTGGATTTTTTTTTTTCCTTTTAGATCCACCTTCTTTTCCTCTAAGTTGACCTTATAGTTATGATTTCAAAATAGGCATGGTTTCTTGCTTCACTATAGAGCTGTAAAAGCTCTTTTACCTTAACAACATGCACTTACAGAGGAATGGAAAGGGGAAAGTAGAAAGGGTGGACTAGCAAAGAAGTCTATAAAACTGTGGAATATTCGAAATATTTCTGTTGGTATTAAACACAGGTCTGGGCTAAAAGCCAGCCCTCTGTGGGGTAGGAGGAATTTTTTTGTTCTCTAAAACATCATGACATAGTTATGCTTTAGTTATTCTTTTGTTTTCTATGTTTTTTTTTTTTTTTTTTATGGATATCATTCTACCTCCCCTTGCTCTGAGTTTTCACAGGAGCAGTCAGATTTTTTCTGTACATTGGTCTGAGGACTGCAGACATAAAAGGAAACTGATGGGTCCCTACCTGGTGTTGCAAAACAGTATAAAGCTTGGAAAGCAGACTTTGACTGTATTAAAGCTGGCTTTGTGTCACCTGGTGATCTTAATCCTGGTGTTTGTAACACAATCACCAGGCATCACGCCAGTGCTGCAGTTCAGTTCTGGGGTGCTTTGGTTCCCCATTTTGCCAGCTGTTTGGGCTATCTGCATTGTGTCGTGGGCAAGGTGTTCAGAATCTGGTATCAGAAGTCAGGCAGCAGCAGGATCTACTGAGAATGCTCTTTGGGAAGCCTCCAGGTCAGACTGGCAGTGCTAACTCAGTCACACTGCTGCAGGTGTGGACGTGAGCCTGGGCACCCCCAGTGACGCTTCCATGGGGAAGTGGAGCCTGGCAGGAAACCTTGATGAAACACAGCAGTGTGTTGTGCCTATGCTGGAGCATTTTGCTTACTCTGTGTAGATAGATGAGGCTTTAGCCTGAAGATTTGCAGTTCAGAGGAGGTTTGGGAAGCTGCATTCCTGCCTGTCCGCTGAGGCGCGGTGCTGGCTGGCCGGCAGCAGAGCTCCTGCAGAAGGATGGCTTTGGAGCTCACCTGCGACTACGCAGGCAGACAGCAGCTCAGAAAAGAAACCAGTGCACAACTTCAGCTGTCTATTGCTTGGCTAATGAGAGTGTTTCCTCTCTTCTGCTTCATTGCAGGCCACTGGCCTTTGCACTAATGTGTTTGACTTTGCTTTGTAGCACAGTGCACAACCCGGCAGCAGTTCAGAGGTAGAAGCCATAATCTCTTGGATGTTTCTGCCCTCTCAAAGCCTGTTTTTACTGTAAGAGTGCTGCTTATTTGTTCTCTTCTGCTACCAGAGCAAAACTGGTTAGCTTGAGCTATTCTTTTTTGTTCTTAATCTTTTTAATTTTCCTTTTTAATTGTTGCAGACAGGAAGAGGAGGGGAGAGTATTAGAATTGTGTGGGGCAAAAAGCTGCCAACTCTTCCATCTTGACCCAAACCATTTAATTGTGTCAAAACATATGAGTGAGCAAGTATTTCAAACACCTACGACATCCAAGAGTTCCAAGGGTATCTCTGTGATGGGCTCTTTATGGCTTCTTTGAAATCTGTTACTAACTGTTTTAAAACATTAAATTAATAAGCTGCATCCACATTTCAGTTTTACTTTTGCTTATCACCCGGGAGACTGCTAAATCTATCTTGAAAAACAAGAGGTGAAATCTTGACTGCTAAATCTTCTCTGACATATAGTGTCTCCAGAGAGTGTTCTCAGCCTTGGGTGCCTTGCTGCACTCTGTGGTATTTGATTTGTTTAAAGATATTTAAATTTCGTTTTGAGGACCACTTTTCCATACAGTGACTCACATGCCTGAGGCTCTTTGGGGGCTTAATAGAGCAGATTAGAGGGTGCAGACAGTTTTGCTTTTTGTTAGGGGAACTGTTTAGCTTTTTCTATCTTCTCTAATTATTTTTTTTCCCCCTAGAATAAAATCTATCATCCTTACACACTGCTAGAGATAAGATTCAAATTTTATAGTTATTGGTTGCAATGAATACAAATAGCTGGGAACAATATGCAAAAAAAAAAAAGCATATGTAAAGTGCACTAGGGTCTTCATAAAAAGAGAAAAAAACTGTTCTTGATATGAAGAAGAAAGAGACACTTTACTGTGGCAGAAAATGGCTTTTTTCCTTATTTCTACAGTTAGTGAATGCTTTTTTATCTGGCTACAATGTGAGGATACAAGTAGGATCCTCAGTGTGTGTTTCTGAGAGCTGGCTACCTGAGGATTCATCCTGCTGCTGGAGGGACTTCTGCTCACTGTTCTGCTTTGACCATGTGAGCACTGCAATTGGGGCTGACTACTTGAGGGGTACCCAGGCTGGATTTATCCTGGTGTATGGCTGTCCCCTTCACTGTGGCACAAGTTTTGCTGCTGTAGGAGAAGTCATGGCCATGTTTAATGGGTGTGGTGAAGTCATCCAGATGTCCTCCACTCTGTACTTAGTTCTGCTCACTGTGCAGGCAAGCAGTGGTAATAGCATTGGCTAACCTCCTCTTTTGTATTTTGCAGGTTTCTCTTCCCAAGGAGAGATTATTCCCACTTCTTTGAGCTCTGCTAAATCTGTTTCTGCAAATAAGCAGCAGAAGAATTGTCTGTAAAGCTCATTGCTAGGCACATCTGCATTAGATAGTCTGAGGGGCTTCCTTCTGTTCTAGTTTTCCAGATTTCCACTTCACCATGATGGGAAAGCTCAGGCAGCCTGTGGAACCACCTGTCTATACATTTCCAACCAGGCTGTCAGTCTCAATGTCTTGATGGCCAGGGAGGCAGCAGGCTGTGACACTGCCTCAGCACATTTTTTGCATCCCTCTTTTGGAAGGAGTTAAAAAAGCAGCCATGATGCAACTTACTGAGTTGCTGCAATCATACAGATATTTTACCTGTTTTCAGATATGTGCTATGGTATGGCAGTGCTTGAAGTAGTGAAGCAAAAGAGTTAATGCCAAGTTTGAGCCTGGATCTGATGTCAGGGAAGGGGGTTGGGGTGGGATCTCTTTTGTAACCTGGAATCTTAATGCCCCTTTTCAAAGATCATTTCTTTCTAAAACATTGCCTGACTATTGCCTTTGTTATCCAGGGCTGAAGCCTATGTGATTTCATTGATATTTCATAATGACCTGACTGACAGTGCTAGGAATTGGGCTTCTGCAGCCTTAGTACAGTAGAAATTGCACAATAGTTTCTTTTCATTAATGAAAGAAGAAATCTCTTGTGCTTATGACTGTCGTGGCTGGTTTTGGAATACCTCCAACTTATCTGCATGCCCTAGCTAGGCTGGTAGATACATTTGTGCCTTGTGCTATTCTTAGAACTCCCTTGATAAGAGTCTCTTCTTGATACTGTAAGTGAAATAAAAGAAGTATCATTAGTTCCCAGACTGCTCAATTCTCTTTAAAGTTGTAGGCTGCATCTCTTGTGCGTGAGGTCTGTCTTCTTTAGTTTTATATTTTCTAATGGGAGTTTTCTGTCACTGGGCAAGATGCCAGTTTTGCCACTTTGAAGGCTTGAATTCTAGAAAATCAATGGAGCCTGACACCACTCACTCTCAGCCTTTGCCACCAAATTTATCAGTATTCTCCTGGTTTTAGCATTCATACTCAAAGAAAAATGTTAGTCCAGCTGAGGCTGGACATTTCAGGAATTTTGAAGACAGGGTTAGTGGCAAGCAGAATCACAGCAGTACCTGATGTCTGTTTTATTTGTCATTGCCTAGTTTGGCACAGTGCTCAGTGGAACAGGCTGCTCTGCTGCTGTGCTAGAGGGATTTGCCAGGTCTGTGGGGTGCAGGAGAAGAGACAGGAATGTTGGAATTTGTGCCTGCTTTTGAAATCCTTTCATGATCTGAGCTCCTGTTTCTAGGGATCTAGTGGCCAGTGAGGTTTTTTTGGTGGATAGTGTTGTCTTTCCCCCACTATTTCCTTTTGTGCTTTAGCTGTTGAAAGGCTATGTCCTGGTTTCTGTGGAACAAGAAGCAGTGGTTTGCTGTGTTGAAAATCCAGTGTCTGGCTCTAGTTGACCTACCTTTACAACTGATGTGTCTTGGCTACAAGTGGATAGCCCAGTTCCTCTTGTTTATTGGGAAAAGTTTTCTGATGTTATTTTAAGGGGGTGATGGTGAAGTTATGAAGTGAGAGCTTTATGTTTAAAATTAATAATCTACTGTCACCTCCGGACCCTAGTTTTTTGAGAAGCTCATACCTATTATTATAAATATGAGCCGAGCTCCTGCCTTAATACATCAATCCCATTTAATGCCTACTTTTATGCTTACTGGAGTAAATAATTATAGTGGGAAGGTAAAATGTCATCAAGACTTATTCAGCAGTGTCAATAACCATGACAAATGAATAAGAATCAAGTCAATAGTGGTTTTACAAGACCTGTCAGCGACTGTCAGATTGAAATGGTTTTTCTGTTGTTTAAGTCTTCTGAGATGATTTATATAAATAAGGCAAGGCTTGAATATCATCTATGTACCTGAGTTATTGTATGGAAACTGAATATAGCATGAAAATATGCTACATGTTCACTTCTTTTTGGGTTGGGGCATATAAAGACGCAATGGAAGGTGACAGCTGTATTTTGAGGTGTGTAGTGTTGCCTATGGATGCTTTCTGGCCTCTGATTACATAGTTGCAAAACAAAACCACATTTTTTTCAGAATGCTCTGGATTCATCACGCAGGAACAAACAGTTTCCTCTTTCCCTTTTCTCAACTGCTACCATTGACAATAAGATCTTTGCAGTGAATAGCAGCTTTGGTAGTGCTTCCTTTTGGAATGAGATGCCAAGTAATAAGTGATTGGTAGCAAGGATAGCCTTGCAAATATGTTTTGCAGAGGAAAGGCATTCAGCATTTTTTTTAGCTTAACTATCACTTTTCAGAGTGTTATCATTTTTCCTTCTAAAAAATCAAGGAGTCAGTGTAAGCAAGCTCATATAATGGGGCTATTCAGCCAGAAAATGCTAAGTGTGGGTGTATGGAGTACTGAAGTCTCCTCCACGCTGTGTCTAGGCTTTTGCTTTCTGCTGTAGGATTGAGAAGGTTCATGGGTGGCTCTGCAGGATGGCTGCAGCCAGCTGACCACCTATGACATGTAGGGGGCTGAGGCTGCAGACCTGGGGCCTGATAGCTGCTCTGGTGTTGTCTCCACACCTAATCTTCCCCTGCTGCTCCAGCTCCCCCTTTGCACATCCAGCAAATGCAGTTATTCTCTGTTTGCACACATGCACCAGGTGCTTATCCAAACAGCACTGACCTAAAGCTCTGAAATGACGTTGTGCAGAATGGCAAAAATGAGATTTGTTTGCTGACAGCTCAAAAGGAGAAGGGGGAGTTTTGATAAGAAATGTCAGTTACGACATAGCTTGGTTACACAATGAAGCAAAGAGTGAACTGTATAAAGAGCTTTTATTAGTCAGATCTTAGCTCCTGACAAGTGCCAAATGTTGTTGCACCTTCATAGATGAGGAATTTGCCTCTACAAAATCACAGTGTATTACTATATAAGCAATTTGGTCAAACAGCCTGTTAAATATTAGGGATGTTCTCCTACAAATAGAGCAGGTATTTGTCCCTGACAGGATCTTCTTGCCTAAGCCTGTCCTTAGACTGAAAGAGTTCACTGTGCCCCTGTGCTTTGTGCTGTTTTGTTTTTTGTTTTGTTTAGTTTTGGCCTATTTGCACACATTACCTAATGAAAGTGGCAAACTCATTTCTTGTATCCCTCTTGCATGGTCAAAGTGAAGGACTCTGAAAATCCCATTTCTGACCAAAGATAGTCTATTACACATTTTAATTGCATGCTAGAGGAACTATTACTATAAAAATCATTGCTCAAGACTGGAGGCTGAAGATGATCCTGCTGTATAATCCTTGAAGGCAGAAAGAAAGGCTAAGAAAAAACCAGATTCTTAAAGCTCTGATAATTTTGGACTGATTTCTTTGGCTTTAGACTTTAATATAGACACAGCCAGGCAAACAAGGCAAATAACTTCTAGTCTGCAAGTCTGTTCTGATGATCCTGTTTACTTTGATATACCTGATCAGATATTCCTCCAAAAAAGTGTTGCAGATTACTTCCTGTAAGGAAGATGATACAACAGGAATGCTGGGCCCTAAGAGATGTGTGATAAATACAGACAACTTTAGGTTTCTCAAAAGCAAATTCTGCAGAGTTTGATCTGTGAAAAACTTGATGTGAACTCAACAGTAAAATGTAAAGTCCATTTCTTTGGTTTTCACAAACCAAAATGGATCGAGCTCTCATCTGTGCTGTCTGGGAAAACAGTGCTTATTTTGAAGGCAAGTAAATGTATTTGAAAAGTAACATAATTTCTTTCTTCCTTGCAGTTACTATGACTTCTCTGCAGCCTTCCTTTGTATTTTTGACTTGTCAGAGTACATTCCCAGACATCTAATTAATGTAGACCATTTAAAATAGCAAAACCACCAGTTTAAGCAACAGCAATACCCATGTTTTATTTCTGTGGCTGTTTATCAAAGTGGTTTATTACACCACTGAATCTTTTCAAGGCTTGTTTTTTTTTCCTCTTTCTACCAGTTGTCTCTGTGTTGGGGGCAGCTGCAGGGGAGGCAGCAAGGGAGAGGAGGAAGCCTTCTAATGTATTTTGTCCCAGTTACCATTGTTACACTATGTATGTAATAAAGTACTGGAGATGGTGCCTAGGGGAGGTGGTAGAATGGTTTGATCTTGTTACTGTGTACAGGTACAATCTGTGTTTTGTTAATGTAACAATACAGTCTGTCTCCTGCTGCTTTCCACTGGTTCTAGCATTTGGGTCCTGCTTGTCTCTTGGAAGCCTGCGAGCATCAGCACGTGTGTTTTCCCAGGCTTATGCAATATAAGGATGTGAAGGTTCAAACATGACACTTAAATATTGTTTACAAAAGTTCCTTGTTCGTCCACAAAAACATGGACCTTTTAAATAGCCTGTGTCCTTTCTGTACATTGAAGTCTAGTGTTACTTCAGTCACAGCAATAGATGAAGTGGCTGTTTAACTTTCTCTCTTCCTGCTGTCCCTGCAGTGCACGTATATCGAGATTGAGCAGGTGCCGAAGACTCACGCTGTGGTGCTGAGCAGGCCCTCCTGGCTTTGGGGGGCAGAAATGGGAGCTAATGAACACGGAGTGTGTGTAGCTAACGAAGCTGTCGTGACCAGAGAACCAGCTTCTGAGTCTGAAGCCTTGCTTGGCATGGATCTTGTCAGGTGGGTGTCCTGCTGAGCTGTGACCAGCCTTTCATCGTCAGCCTTAGATGATGCTGGTACCAGGTAACAGCTTTGTGGTGTTGGCATAAAGAGATTTTAAAACAATGCAAGCAGGCTAGGCAGGGCTCCAGATACAGCTGAGTGAAAACTTAAAACACTTGCAATCTGAATTTAGCTGCCAAGAATGTACCAGTCTGTTGTGGGTTCACTCAAACTATCTTGTCTACCTACCCTACAGTCTAGCAGTGGCTATTCTGACAGGGTAAGAGATATGATTACACTGTTGGTAAGGAGCTGCTAACTAATCTGTAATATCAGATTGCTGGTGTGCCCTTCATTCTCCCCCACTCTACAACAGCCTACTCTGACCTGAAAAGCTTATTCTGGGCTTATAGCCAACTGTAGGCATAAACAAACTACTATGCCTTACTTCAGCCCATGCATTCCAATGCAAACCATTGCCCTTATTCAACTGCTGGCACACAAACTCCTGTGAGCCTGTTCATTGACGGCTGCCTGCCCAAAAGGCTTGTGCTGCACTGTAAATCTCAGCCTGCATGCTGATCTTGTAGTGAAAAGAATTTGAAGGAGGCTTGGGTGGGGGATGAAAGCTGAAAATTAAAGAGGAGAGAACGTGCAAACTTGTTACAAAGAGAAATGAAGCAAATGGACTCAATTTAAAGACTGAACGGGACAACAGCTGCATATTTAAGTAAATCAGTCTTAGACAAAATAGTCCTACTGGACTTTGCCCTAGGATATTTAATGAGCTGACTGAAGCAGTTACAGGTGAATGCTCATTTCTCATTTCTTGAGGACTAGTGAAAAATGGGAGAGGTTTTGGTTGACTGGAAAAAGTTAAATGTTGTGGCTATGCTTAATATAGTTAAAAGGAGTTGCTGTAAACCAGTTTAACCTCAGTTCCTGAAGGGGAAAAACCTCAAATATCAAGGAGTTGATAAATGCACAGTAATAACTGGTAGTCAAGAAAAATCCCATTCTACTTTACTCCTGCAATGAGTTAGCATATTTTATAGATAAAAGGATAGGAAATAGATACCTTGACTTTTAGGAGGATGTTAAAACCTTAGAAGTTATTTTCGTGAGCAAGCTGGGAAGCATGAGTTAGAAGAAATTGTTGTTAGGTGCATAGCTGCCTGAAACTGTAAGTGTTCTCTAACAGGTCTGCAGAAATACAGTGTCTGCTTCCAGCTACCATAAATCAAGAGGAATATGGGCCAATTGGACAGAATGCAGAGGAAATTGCAAATGTGATCAGAGAGCTATAGAATCTGACCGATGAGAAAATCATGAGGGAATTTGGGTTATATTTCTCTTTGGTATTTTCTCTAAGCCCTGTATATACTGAAGGAATCTGGAGAAGCTGTACCTGAGAGAGCTTGTAAATTTAATTGCATCAAAGGAGACTGAGTAGATGTGAGGGGTTATTTAAGAAAGCATAGAACAACCTTTTGTGAAGAAAACAAAATTACTTAAATGACTTTCTAAGCTCCACTTTTATCTTTTCTGTCCTACCATAGTCCTTTGAAAACTTTAACAAACCATTGGTTTAAATGTCAAGTTCTACTTCTTTCTTACTGAGTTATTGCAGTCTCAAAGGACTGTTTAACTTTCAAATATATATGTTATCCATCAGCTTTAGATTTACCCACACTAGCAAACGAGGACACACCAAAGTAAGGAGGCACTGGCCATAAACTACAAGTAATGATCACCTGTAGATGCTGCCCTCCCTCTCTTCCTTCTTACCTGCAGGAGAAATTGTAGCTCAGATATGGAGAAAGGGTGCTTCAGGCAAAGAGAACCAGAGATGTGGTGTTGCCATCTGCTTCTTGTTCCAGCCTAAGCGATTCTTTCTCTTACTGTGAAGACCTGGCCAGTTGAATTGTGTCTGTTTCATGTCACCTCATGGAACAGAGAGCCATCAAGTACAAAATCAACCTCCGTAGGCTGCAGTGAAGCAGCTGGCACCAGCTGTGCCTCTTTGATAGAGTATCACAGCATGTCAGGGCACTTGAATGATTCTTAAGAAACTAATAAAGTTTGTATGATGGACTTCAGGTTAGAAGTTGGTTAGAAGTCCTATTCCATGCAGGCTGGTCTCCATCCCAGTTAATCCAAATGGAGAACATGGACCTAGCCACAACATGCAGAAAAACTGAGAATATATATAAAACTGAAAATATGCTCCAGTACAAATTCCTAAGGAACCCTTTTTTTTTTTCCCTAGGGATTTATTCAAAAGCTGATTTTTGAAAGCTGTACCAGTATTGCTGCATTAGTTAGCTTATCAGGATTTTCTTCAGGTATTCTTCCTAGCTGCCTGCAGTTTTAGAGTTTTTTTTGATGCACAGTTGCAACTATAAAGCACCTGTTCACTTAGGGAAGCATATTCTTCTGAAGAATTCGTGTACTGTTTTGCTGATAAGTCAGGACAGCATTATCATGCAAAAGATAAACATGGAGAAACCTGTAAATTACACCCTATTTTTGCTTTTTTGTCTTAATTTTAATCCCAGTGTGTTTGTATTATTTATTTGTTCTTTTCATCACAGGTGCAATAATTTTTTCAGAGCCAAACAGAGATGCCAATCTTGGCAGGGAATCAAGAATGCTCTTTAAAATGGTATTAATTTGTTTACCAATTTCTTTCCTTAGAGACCTCAAAACTGAATAAAGTAGAATCTCATCAAGTATGGTAGTTAATTTGGAAAGCCTGCATTATGTAACTGATAGGTGAAGTTAAAAAGCTTCAGATAATATTGTTTTGACAATATGACAGCATATTGGAGGTACTTAGGCAGTGGATTGTACTAAATCACTGAAATTTTATTAATAAGTAAATCAAGCTCTCATCTGGGGTTGAAATTGCTTCTGACTGTTCTTCCAGCTCACCTTGAAGGGTACTCTGAAGTGTGTTAGTGGGAGGGTTATGCTGTGGTTGCCCAGGACACTGATGCTGAGATGACAAGGCTTAATTTTGTGGAAATGAGTTGTGTGGTTGCTGTGTGGGATGGGTTTTTTCCTTTTATTTTATTTTTTTTTCCCCTTGTGACTGACAGATAGGAGTAGCCAAGCAAAAGCAGAGCCTACACCTTTACTTAAAGGAAATAAATGTAACATTGGAGCCATTTATAAAAAAATAATACCTAAAGGACACTTCTTCAGCCTGAATCCCCGCTGCGGCTTTGACAGTGAAAGCTAGACTGTAGCCATCTCAAATGGAAAATTTCAGGGAGACATTAAAGTTTTACTGGGATGTTATGTCTCTTGGCAGGTTTTGATCTAATTATAACCTAATGGTGTTGATCATTGACTGGGGAGAAGGGAGCAGATTATCACAGAATCCAGTGACTGTAGGGTCACCAAGGTAGTTTCCAGTCCATTCACTTACCTGTGGCAGGGACTGCTCTTAGGGAGTAAATAAGACATGCTTCTGGACTGGCTTTTAAATTATGTCTCTGGTATGTGCAAAGACTGGCATGGCTGTATTGGTCTGGAAAAGCAATTGCACCAGTGATGAAAAGAATGAAGGAAAAACATAAATGCAGTCACCAGTACAAAACATGTTTCGGCTAAGAAGAAGAGACAAGAGGGAAAGATCCTATAAATGCAAAGTAAGAAGATGATGGGGGAGGAACTGTCACTTTAAGTTAAACCTTAAAATTCTGGTTGGCTCTCAGCTCTTCTTTGTCAGTAAGTGATAAATAGATGCTGCTGAGAGAGATGAAAACACTGCTTTCAATAATTCAGCCTAAAACAAGGCTAATGGTAGCCAAGTATTTAACAAAGCAGAGCCACTGCAGAGATCAGGTTGAGAAGTACTGAGATCAACAAATCTGTATTCAAATTATCAGGACCTGATTTGTCTACTGTAGTTTTTAGAAAAGAAACAGAGCAGTGTTTTCTTGTCATGTGATTTCAAGAGAAATGGAAAGAGCTAGCATAGATAGTGCTTATATCTAAAAAAGTGATTTTCTTGGAACTCTCCATCAGTCAAAATTATTTTGTCCATAGAGCGGTTAGAGAAAGACAAACACAGAGGAAAATATTAAGGTGACAAAACAACAGAGAAATTTTGGACTAATCCAGGTAACTCTATCAAAGGATGGAGGCATGGATATGCTGCTGTTTGAAACACTGCATTTCCTCACTACCAGTAATTGGATTTTGGAACCAGTGAAATCATTTGCAGGTCTGATTTCAACTTCTGGTTACTGCTTTTGTTGTTGATTCAATTAGGGATGTAAATTATATCAAGGGATTATTTAATGCCACTTATTCAAGGCAGGATACAGTAATTCCCTATGGCTTTGTAAAATTGATTTCCACACCTCAGTTTACTTTTCCATAAATACCCTTGCTTTGCTTGAACTTCCCTTTAAAATTCTGTTCTCTGAGACACACGATTGCTCTTACTTCTGACAAAAGCCATATCTGGTATTCACATATTTTTTTGGGGAAGCCTCTGCAGGAACTCTGAAGTCTGACTGTGCACAAATGCTTGCCTTTCCAGCATGTGGTATGCATATAAGAATAACACCTGGTTTCCATGGCCAACCAGAGCATTGGGAAAGACAGGTTGTGATATTGAATACTCCTTACATTTTTTGATAGCTGGTAATATTAATTTACAATTTCTCACCCTTGTACAGAAAAGTAAACTTGGTACAGCTGTTACTTAAAAAAACCCAAAACTTGCAAATTGTCCTTCAAATGTATTCTGCCTGAGGAGGAGATAAATAGAGCATTGCATGTTTACAGTGCAGCTGATATCGTTGGTTGGTAATTGGACTCTTAAAAAACTAAAAGCCAGCTATGTAGGCTTGAGAGTAAAGAACCAGCATAGAAAATCAAGACTAGAAACAAATAATTCAATATCTCATCCTTTAATTCTAGTAACTCATGAAAGCAAGAACTCTTATACTAGGCACACCACATACTTCAATATTTTAAACCTAGATGAGTGCTGATGTTTAAAAATAATAACTTAAGGAGATCTCACTGTTTCATTCCTCTCTGAATCTCTGTTTTACCCTTTTCTTACAGACTTGGCCTAGAAAGAGGTGCAACAGCTAAAGAAGCATTGGATGTAATAGTTGCTCTGTTGGAAGAGCATGGACAAGGTGGAAATTATTATGAAGATGGGAGTTCATGCCATACTTTCCAAAGTGCGTTTTTGATTGTGGACAGAAATGAAGCCTGGATACTGGAGACTTCGGGAAAGTATTGGGCAGCTGAAAAAATCACAGGTTAGTTTAGAACTCATAGCAAATCCTATTGAAAGTAGCTGTAAAAGGTTGTCTTGGAAGAATTGGTCTTAAATGCAGTGAGTTTAATTAAGTGACTAATGAATTCAAGTGTTTGATTAAATCACCAATTTTAGTTTTCTATATTTGTACTACTCTGAATTTTTTATGTGTTGATTTGCATTGGCTGATATGACTTAACATTTTCTGTGATGAAGGAGATTGTTGCCTTTATGCCTAAACTATGTAATAATCATAATTTTTATATTTGATAGATGTATTTTCCCAGATTTATTTTCTGTTTGGAACTGTCAGATGGTTTTTTTGGATGGAGTTAATGCCCAAATTATTTCTTACAAATCTAAAATATTGTGAGGAAAGGATAAGCATTGATAGTTTTAACAAAAGGGCTTTTTTTCAGGTGATAAATTGAATGGGTTGCTGGTGGTGGTTCCTTTACTGAAATAGATATACTCCCTTCATATCCCTGTTTTTCTAATGATAGTGCAAAACAATAATTTTCTGCTCTTTAAACTTGTAAATGGTTTCTTTTTCTGTATGTGTGAAGCCAGAGATGCCAAACTAACTTCTAGAATTCACTGGCTTAGTAGATGAATTTATTTAAAACTTTTCCAGCATATATGGGCTGCCGTAATGTAATATGATTGTTTAAGGCCTGTATTTAATTTATTCTCATCTTGATTTTGAAGGGATTTTTATTTTCCTAAGAGTAGAGCTTTTTAAAATGTACTCATGTTTGAATGAAGTGAAAATTCAGAGTGTTCAAGAGGACTTTTGTCATCCATGACTTGAGCTATGACAGATCCATTCAATTCTCTCCTCATTTCCCCTAAATGAAAGGTAGGAGGTAGCAGATATGGGAAGGAGCAAAGAAATAGCACCAGGCTGTGCAATGTAGTGTGATGGCCTGCTGTCAGTCCCTGCCACCAAACAGGAATCAGTTACCTTCACAGAGGTGGTGTTTTCCCAAGCAAAGGTTGTATTTTAGGGATACCTACAGGTTATCTGGCACGAACAGATACCAAACGTAGCAGAGGGAAGACTGAAAATGCTGTCCTCATAAAACCCCAGTTCTGGAAAGCAGCTGACTCCTGAGGTTGCTGGGATTATGCAGTGACAGCCTGCCTTCCTCTCTTGACCTGCCTGACTGATATTTGAAGAACAGGGGCTTTTATTTAGCACTTTTAGCTGCATCAGCAACACGTAACCTTCACGTCCTTCTTCCCAGCAAATAAACTGTTGCCTTCATCTGCTGCTTGCAGCTTTTTGAAATGATTCTGCAGCTCTGTTCTGGTTTTTACCAGCACATTGCTCTTCAGGGGGCCCCTGTGAGCTGCAGATAAGTAGTTTCCATCTCCTGCAGCCCTGCAGGAAAGGCTGCTGTCTATGTAAGAACTATATTTCATACTTTGTTCAGGGGGGGTCTTTTTTGCAACTGTACGTGTGCCTCTTAAGCTTTCAAATGAAAGCACAGATGCTGTTAAAATGGGGAAAATGTGTCATTCCCCAGTGTGAAGGCATATTTTTTCCTGACTATCCTCAGAGTTCTAACATTACTGCTGCAGGACTGTAAAGCTTATAGTGAGTGTTTATCAAGCAACTCTCTGACAATAATTTAAGAATAAACACTTCAAAATAATTTCTATTAATGTTCCTAAATCTAAGTGGGAAAATTTACTTGATTGATAATTTTTTTTTGTGGTGGATCAAACCCATGAAATATTATTTTGCATGAGTTAATAAACGTAATACTTAAAGAGCTCTTAAAGAGTGGCTTGTCTAGCTGGACACAAATACAAATACCCTCATCACTGAACTCAAGAAAATTCCCTGAAAAGTGTGCTGTTTGAAAGTGTGAATCAGAATAAGCCATCAGTGACCCTAGTGTAAGTCAGAATTGGATGACAGGGACTTTTTTGCAGAATGATGCACAGAATTTCCTGAAGTTGTTACCCATTATTTAAACTGTGTGCATGAGGCATTACAAAAGCAAGCTTACTTTTTTGGAAGGCAGTATTAAAAACTTCCACAACTACTGGTTTTGCTTCTGTCTAAGAAATTATTCATGCCAAATTCCAGAATCTGTGTTTATTTTAGTTTGTAATTTTACTTTATCAGCTCTTTCCCTGGCTTCCAATACATTTGCTTTTTTATTCTCTCTGAGGAATATCTGCAGCAACCACTGCCATGCTGTGGATATATGGCTGTAAGCACTGCAGTATTTTTGATAAAAGGAACTTAAAAATCTGTTTAGTATTCTTTGGAGGCTACTTACACATTCTTTTTACTTCATGCCATTTTAAAATTTAACATAAAAAAATTTAATTTAAACTTATCTTGCAGCTTACAGTAAAACTGTTTCTCAACTGGGAAGCTTAAAGCAATTGTTAAGAGTTTAAAAACATTTTCCAGGTTCTTAATTGTGAAGGGCAAGGCAAGTTCATTAAATGCTGCTCTGCTGAAATATATTTTGAGATCAAGTCAGATCTCAAGCCTTCTTGTGTCTGGAATATACCATTGGAAAAAAGTTTAGGCAGGTGCCTTTGGCATTTGGATACCACTGTTGCTTTGTTGTCAGAATGTGTGAGGTGTGGATTGTGAAACTGGCATTCTGTCCAAATCCCACTGTTAATCACAAGTGTCAGTGCCTCAGTAAGGCACAGAGGGTTGAGCTCTGCAAGCTTTGGTGATTGGTAATTCTGTGTACTTGTAATTACATAGTTACACAGTCATGCCAAATGTACATACTAACCAATGGTTTAATTTGTTTCCTAATTGAGATGACATTTTCCTTCCAGCTTCTCCCAGAAAAACTGTATTAATGCTCTCTTTTAATATGTGGCTCTTTCTAGAGGGAGTGAAATGCATTTGCAATCAGCTTTCATTAACTACAAAAATTGATGCTGAGCATCCTGAACTAAGGAGTTACGTGAAAAGTCAAGGCTGGTGGAATGGAGACTCAGACTTCAATTTTTCTGAAGTGTTTTCTCTTGCTGATGACCATTTAGCCTGTTGTTCTGGCAGGGAGAGCCTAGAAAAGCAAGGTGGTAAGTGTTGAACTATCTTTCTGTGGGCACACTGGGTTTTTTAGTCACTGCTGCCTCCTTTTGAGGCATTCTGTCCAGAACTACATGTGCTTGAGAACACCTCCACATGTAAACTGTGTAGGAAGGAAGATCAGAAAAAGACTGTCCCTAAACATGCCAGAATTCAGGATGAAGCCCTTAATGTCACCCTCAAGGTTTCAAAACAGGATTACAACTGCAAAGTATCTTCCTGCAGTGTTTTGATGTGCATGATGTGCCACTGCATTTGTGCTTTCCTGTCATTTTACTGGCCCTACCTAACACTAAAATTATACTATTAAACAAATGGCCTCACATATCAAAGATTGAGCTCAGTGGAATCTGCATTTTGGGAAAAATGTAGATTTAACCTTTTGGGGAAATTTTCAAGAGCATAGTTTAAGGAAGAGCAGTTGCAAACTGAAACCCTTTTTCTTTGTTGAGCAGAACAAAGCTACTGGAACAGACATTGTGCCTATTCTCTGCAATCAAAGGAAGGGTTTATTTCCAGACCCAAATTTATTACTGACTTCAGTTTGCTGCAGCTGGCCAAAATACCTCTGAAATGGACAGCCTGCAGCAGTGCATGGCTGACATATATCTGCTCTTTCATGCATGAAAAATAGCAAAAATTATAATTTTCTAAAAAGCCCTTTACTACAGATGTGAATTTAGTGGACTGTTGGCATTTTCACACGTTGGTAAATGTTCTGAAGAGTGTAGAGGTGAGATATTTGTTGCACTGCAGAGTTCTCGCTAAGGCTGTAGAATTGCAGGAATCATGGTTTGTGTCTGAGGCAGATACAGTAACTGAAGGACTATGGGTAAAAGATCTTAATAAAACTGGATTATAGCACTAAAAACCCTGAGGGCCCATACGGACAGATGGCTATGGCTGAAAATCTTGCAGGCTGCTGAGTCATTCTGTGTCTCCTGGTGTGTTGAGGCACCTGTGCATGAAGGTTTGAGTCACTGCAGAGTCTGAGAAGGTACGGGGAAGAAGCCTGACCTGCCAAAGGAGCATGTAAGAAGATATGGAGGGGCCATGGGGGGAAAGCTGGGATGAACACAGGCAGGAAACACAGTGAGAACAGAGGATTCTTGTAGACAGGGGTTTGGAGAAAAATCTTGGTGTCTAGGTCTGCTGCTGTAACGTTCTGTGACTGTGAGATGATGTTTGAAAGTTTCGACTGAGAATGGAAATTGAGAAGTGGAAGATCAGGGTGCTCTCATTCTGCCCGGCTTGGGTAGAGGAAAATGGATGTTTTATGCAAGTAGTCTGTTCATAGTGACTGCTAAAGCAGTATTACAGCCTTCTTACTGAAAAAGTGTCTTTTTAATAGCATTTCTCCCTACCTGGCAATTGCCATGCCTAATTAATGCTTCTTACCGTTCTCATTTACTAGCTAGGCACGTTCTTTCTAAATGTCCATTGTTTAAGTAGAAACTATTAACTAAGATTTGTAACCTGCCCATGTCAAACATCAGTAGCTGTTTTAGGCCAAAGCTTGTTCAGGCTAAAATCCTTACCTGGGCTCCAAGCCATTGAACACTCAGGAATTTTTTCCCCCCCTCCATATAGGTGACGTTTCTGCACAAGCTATGATTGATGTCCTGCGTGACAAGGATAGTGGTGTCTGTGTGGACTCTGAATCTTTCCTTACTACAGCTAGCATAGTGTCTGTTCTGCCTCAGGACCCTAGTTTTCCCTGTATTCATTACTTCACTGGCACGCCAGACCCTTCAAGGTAAGCCACAGCACTGGGGTCCCTGGGGTGCAGAGCAGGTGATGGGTTAAAAGGTAATAAACCAACCCTGCCACCCAAACTGGAACATAGTTCAAGAGCCTGTTCTAACCAGAAATGCAGTCAGGGCTCCGTGATGTGCGATCTGACAGTCCTGTGTTACCAAGCTTCATGGGGAAATGCAGTTTAGGGAGGAGCCAGCAATTCCAGTGCAGTCGCTTTCCAGTTGGAAAGTTGTTGAGATGATGAAGTTGGGGACTTCCCAAGTCACTTCTCTTGAACAGCTGGGTGCAAAACTCAAACAAATGAAGAGTTTTAACTACCAAAGAGGGGTTGTGTACTCTAGGTAGCTTCATATGACATCAAAACGTTAACACAGCAAAACATCTGCAAGTGGCTGGGATCCCAAGCATGTTTTTTATGGGAGGGACAATTTCCAGTTGGTTTACATGGTGTCCTCTCTAGCTGAAAGTAGCTGAGGAGATTAGGGAACTCATGTGCCAGATCATCAAAGAACTAATGAATTATCTCGTGTTTTAAACTGAATCCACCTGGGATTCACAGAAATTAAACTAAACCACTTGCAGTTATTCAGATCTGCCACTTGCATTGAGGTAAAGAGGTTATGAGGAGAAGAAAATGGTGCCCTTGAACAGCTGACAGTCATTCTTGTAAGAGGACTGGTACTAATCCTTAGGTTTTACTGAGGGTCATCCATGCCAAAGGGACTTTCTACCCACCTTGCATTATGCAACTCAGACTTTCAGGGTTAAGTGTCAATTTTAAACTTGCTTACCCAAACTTTTCTTTGACTCAATGCAATTCCTTTGCAATAAAAAGGAGTAAGGCTTCAAATTATTTTTTTGGGATTTCTGTCCTTTTGAAGGTCGAAAACCTGGCTTAAAAGCCTTGTTTAGAGACCTTTCTTGCTTTATTCAACACTGTAATGCATTAAGAAAGAATTATTTTAAATGCAGCTAGTGAGTCACGTAAATTCTTAGTCAGCAAGGCTTCGTGACAGTGATGGAAAGGTAGCAGCACTGAACCTGCTGACTGTACACAGGCAGTGGTTATTAATGGTGTGTTGCAGAAGTCTTGCACTTTTGGCAGGTTCTTCACGGCAGAATGCAGGGTGCTTTGTTGTTCTGTATCTAAAGAGAAGGAAGGCAGTTGTTCCATGCACTTGCCCAAAACCTACTTTCAGCTTCTCAGGAATGAAGATCCTGTATTGATGGGGGTTTTTTTTGTCTCTCTTAGCAGTTTAGATCCAAAATCAGTGTTAAAGCTGTTTGAGAAATGTCACAATATTGGTAGCCATGTCTTCCCCCAGCTCTTGAAGTAAAATTCTAAAGTGCTGCTGTTTATATGCAAAATCCTCTGATATTGAACAAGATATATAATCTTCCCTGCTCCATGCAAATGTTCTTTTCTGATTTTAATAAAAATTAAATCTGTAAGGAGGAGGAGAGATGCCAGTGGGAACAGAGGAGAGAAACCGAGGTGAGGTCAAATGTTGAGATTTGTTACAAAAAACTTGGTGGAGAAAATTGGTGCTACTCCTCCAAGGAAGTGGCAGAACTGGCATGAGGACACCAGAGAATCTTATAGGTAAAAGGGGTAATAAGATTTTACAATAATTGCCAAACCCAGTTCTTTCAAAACACATAGATTTGTTTTGCTTGTGACCAGCACCAAATCTCTAACCTTACCCATGTCTAGTGTAGATGATTACCTATGCTGATCTGTATGTGTTGTTTTAAACTAGCCTGGTGAATATTTCAATAACATATATGAGATCTCTCTTATTACTGCAAGCAGTAATTCTCATTTCTTTCAGGTCCATATTTAAACCCTTTATTTTTGTCGATGATGTAAAATTAGTACCAAAAGTGCAGTCTCCTTCTTTTGGCAATGATGATCCTGCTAAAAAGATACCTCGATTCCAGGAGAAACCAGATCGTAGGCATGAATTGTACAAGGCACATGAATGGGCCCGATCTCTCCTGGAGAGCGACCAGGTAAGAGCTGTGGGACCTGGAATTAAAAGACTGAAGTCAAGGTAGATTGCCAACTCCATAACTTAGTTCATAGTCACTCACTGAAAAACATTCCCTGAATATTCTTAGAATCCTTGTGAGTTTAGCTTGAATAAAGATGCCCTCTGAAGGACAAACTATTTTGCATGGTTTTTGTTATCCTGAGAGTGTTGTTCTGTTCCATTACTTTCACAAAATGGAAAGTCAAAGTGTTAAGCTGATTATCTTGTTCAATCCCTACTGTGCATATCATCTTTTTAGTGATTAAACTCTGGATGCCAGTGCAACATGATATCAGAATTATGTGCTAGGATGAGGGCAGGAGTGTTGTAATTTAAATCATACTGGATTAAGAACTACACAGTTTGGAAAGGTAAATTTTGAAAATTTTTCTTGAAGGAATAATTTACATGTGACAGTTTTGCAAGTCTTGTGTTTTGCAGTTCAATGCATTTCTGTTAATTTTTAAGATTTAACTGAAAATGCCATGTGAGGAGAAATGACACTTTGCAGTGCCATGCAGTCCATACCCGAAGGCTGAAAACCTTCCATTGTAAAAACTTAGTGTTGAAGATCTCTTATGCAAATAATTTTGGAATAAGTCAAGTCAGGAAGGGGATTATTCTGTATAGCTTTTCCAAATGGTTGAGATACAACTTATGGTGTCATTGGGCAGGTAGTTCAATAACTTCTCAACATTTGCAATTACAACTACAGCAGTAAACTGGGTAAGTGGTTTTAAGGAAGTGAAACAGAGGGAGAGATCACCAAGGCACACCTGTCAGGCTTTTATGGGTATTCAGGCAATTTGTGGAAGACTCTCACATAGTTGTGTTGAACTTCCACAGAGGACTTGCTTTTCTACAATTTTCCTCTGTGTGTATTTGCATGGGTCAGTCTTGCTACAATCATAACAACATTCAGACCTACCCACTATTGATCAAGGAAGCCATGATAACCTTTGCTGGTATAAACATTATTTAAATGCAGTTTGGGCTAGATTGTTAATTTCTTGGAATGATGTAATTTAAAATATGTGGCTTTTGGTAACATTGTTTTAATTTGCAGCTGGCTCTCATATCATTATGCAAGATGTTGATTTAGGGAAGACCTAGAAGAGGCATCTTTAGCATCTTGTGGACTCTTGCCTGTTAAAGTCCCCACAATGTGACACCAATAGTTGTGGTAGAAAGGAAAATGCAGTTTCTACTCAGGCTTCACGCTATAAAAGCTGCCCATCCAAGAGCCTCAACCTTAGATGAGATGCTCTACTCTTTCTTGATAAAATGCTGAGAAAAATCCTGAAAAACTCACAACCACCACTCATTCTAAATTACTTTTTTTTCCCTGAAACTGTTTTGAAAGCTGCAAGCAAAACAGCACTTCTCCATTAAAAAAAAAAAAAAAGGTAGAGTTTAAATAACATTTCTATAAAATGAAATTGCACCTTTTCCAGGAGTAAATTTTCTAGAAACACAAAGAGCAGTAAGTCAGAATGGCACACAAAACTGCCCTGGGATCTGGAGTCTTAATACTGTAACATGACACATCATTTCAGATCTATTCATCATCTTATAAGTGTTGATTTGAAGGATGCACATGCAAATACCTGTACAATTCTTAGGGCTTCTAGTCTTCTCATATAGTTCTGTTAGTGGGATTACAAGCTTAAGAACTTGCTTTACCTCTGTTTTATGTACAAGCCTTATATAAGTTTCCTCTATCCATCTTTCACCCTCTTCTTTCTTTGCTTTAAATTTAGCAACTCCTTTTTTTGGTTATTTCTCTTAATGCACAACGTGTCCAGGACTGTTCCTTTTAGCCTTTGGCCATCCAAAATAACTAATAACAGAAATAGTTTGTACTTAAAAAGGCTTTTTTGGTTTCTAAAAATATTTGAAAATATATCTGTAAGAAAGAGAAACAGTAAAATGCTTTAATGAGCCTGTTTGCTGGTTAACTGAGTTTGATTGTTTCATGCCTTTAGGATAAAGGCCAGAAACTGATGAGGATTATGTTAGACCTTGAAAAACAAGGTTTAGAAGCAATGGAAGATATCCTTTCTCGTACAGAGATTCTGGATCCAGCTGAAGTAGTGGATCTTTTCTACGACTGTGTTGACACAGAACTAAAGTTCTTCAAATAAAGTAAGCAAACTGTTCTTAAGGTACTACTGTACCAGTGAATGTGAAATGCTGGATCTGATTCTGAACCTCCTCCTCTTTTACACTAAGCTGAGGATGTTAAGAATTGGGTTCAAACCCACCTTTCTACCTGCTCAGCTTGTCTCCAAAGTCCCTTTTCCTTGTGCTGCATTGCGGGCGATTTTTTTCAATTTCACTCTTGCTTGGAATGGATTTTCAACAAATTTTGTCTCATTTCAGCTACGGTGGCTACTGTTAGCCTTTTCACTGCAAGACTGCAATGTTCTTCAAGCCTTGAAAGAAAGTCTTCACACTTGTGATTTTGCAGGAAAAAACATTTCTAGAGGAAAAAATGTTACTTGCTAGCTGTATCCGGTTAACAAATTGCTTTCCTTTGTCCAATCTTGTGGTGTTCCTGTTCGTGTATATATATAGTGAAAGGAGAAAGTCACTGACTGGTCCAATTACCGTGTGCATGCTGGCTAATTTAGTACAGAATGTTAAAACATGTATGTTGGGCAACCAATTAAAGTAAAGATTTAACTTCATCAGGCTAATTGCCATATTGTCATTGAAAGCAATCTGGTTTTCCCTCTGTTGCTCAGGACTAGGCTTGCAGCAAAGCTGACTTGCATTTTTCTCTTCTTGCTAATTCATACAGAGTTGAAATGGTAGAGTTGAAATCACAGTTTGAGACGGGCAGGAAGGTAAGTCCTGGCTCTTGACCTTGTTGTGCTGGCCTCATATGGCCTTATCTGGTTGCAGTAACTCAGCACCTGACATTTTGCCTGTACAAATTATCGGATTTAAGTCTCCAGGTTAAGTTCTGCCTTCGCCCTCAGCCAGCTTGTGTTTGTAGTGCACCTGGCTGCTGCTCCAGAACTGAGTACTGAAGTGCAGAGCCAGCCTGGATGCCATAGAGAACTATACATATTGGCTCTTAAGATGCAATTAATAAGGTGTCAGATTTATATACAAGCTGCAGATTTGGAGTTTTTTAAAGGAATAGATGCTGGACATTGATAAATACCTGGCTATTGTCCATCTTTCTGCCTTTGTACTGCTGAACAGTTCCCAGTAATCTCTGTTGTAAGATACATGGCTGATGAATCCATTAAGTACCAGTGAGTTGCTGGTGGGTGTAGCAATCCAACTGTCCTATGCTTCCTTACATTAAGTGCAGTGCTGCAGCATGCTTCCCTTCCTCCACAGTCCTACAGGCAGACCTGCTTTTCATTGTATTTCCTTCTTGTGGAAGTGAGATAGGCCAAACACTGAGAATTAAACCAGTAAACACTGTGTCCAGTGAAGATGGTTGATGGTTTTTTTTCATACAGGAGGTTGAAAGAATATGTCCATGTATTTAATAAGTGGAAGTTAACATATGGAGTTAAAATCCTTCACTGTTTTGGAAAGTGGAGGGTGAAGAACCACAGGCTTCTCTATTGAGGAAGTAAAATCTCCTTAGAAAGCAGAAACACCTCAAGTTGAAACTGTAAGAGTTGTGCATCAGGGAAACAGTCATTGCCATATTGGCACACTGCATTCTCAGGATTTTTTAAATGAAATTTTTCCGTTCAGACTCATTACTTTCGTATTGCCTTATATGACAAATGGCAATTGGACAAGAAAACATGGGGCCTTTTCACTTATAGAAAACAAGGAAGAATATATTTTCTCTTATGGCCTACCTAATAATCTCCCATTCACAATAAAATCCTCCCATGCTGTCTATCACAGGACCAACTTCTGTGCCTAAGTATTTAAAAGTGTAGACAATAGGAGAAGAAAATATTCAAGTAGACCCTGAAATTTATCTGCTCTGTATGGTAACCAGAGGAGGTGCTGACTGCAAGAAGCACACTTGATTTCAGAGAACGTTGTGGGGGATGAAGTCTGCTGAAAGAGAAGTGTGCTTTTTCCAGCTGCCCATAACTGAAGTAAATGGATTTCCCATGAAATCACATTTCCTGATAGGAGTAGCTGGGTATTTCTGAACAACCAAGGAACAGGGAGAAAATGATTGCCCCAGCCAGAGGACAAAAATTAGGATATACCACTTCTCACAGATATTTTGCACAACTTGGATCTCTGATCTTTGAGAGTTGGGAGGGAAGCAAGATGAAAGAAGTGGGTGTTCCTGTTAAAAACATCATATATCTTATTTGCCTGTTTCTTAAGAAAGAAGAAAGCAACACTTGCAATTATCTCATGGGTGTTTATGTCCTTATTTGGAACTGCTTATATGACAGAATGAATAAATTGTTTTGAGCACAGTGATCCAGGTAGTAATTTTCTAATACTATGTTGATCTTGCTTCAGTTGTATAATGCATTTAAAAACAAAAAACCAGCTGTGGTACAGCAGCATGGTTGGGTGCAGTCAGTAGCAACCAGAGTTAACTGCATGGTTTTAATATTTGCAGTGATCTTGAACAGAGGTGTGTCTCAGTGGAAGGACACAGTGGGACTTGTGGGATCAGCTGCCTCAGGGTGACAGCCAGTGTGATTCTTTATCTCCAGAAGCCTCAGTGGGTCCTGAATGACAAATATATGGAAACATTTCAGAAGTGCTAGCAAACAGGCACAGGATTTCTCATTTCATCCCTGAAAGATGTTGTTTATTTCTAAAACAGCCAAACCATAATAAAAAACGGAGTAAAATTTTCTTCTCCTTTATATATCTACTGGCAAGCAGTCTAGCATTAAGTAGTGTTAAAATCCTTAGGAAGGTACTTACTACAGAGCAGTACACAAATTTCAGAATAAATGAGAGCCAACAATATGACACTTTAATAGTACTATAACAAAATAGTTTTTAAAACAGTATTCAACTTTTCCAGTTGAAGACCCCTGTATATATATGTAGACCCCTGCTTGTTACTACATTCATGCATATTTATCAAGTAACTACAGTAAGTGACACTATTGGTCAAAGCATCACTACTTTTTTTTCTTTTCACATGATGTACAGCAAGTTATCATAATAGGCTAGAAAAAGACTAATGTTGCTTTCTTGGAGTCCTGTGGGTGAAGAGCTTCTTACACCTACATCATCTCACACCATGAATGTGCATGTGTGTGGGAATAGTTACAGCGTAACTCAGCTGCTGTAAGAACAAAGAAAAGCAGGGATGTAAAGATGCAGTTCCTGTCTTTTCCAAATAGTTTTGTTCAAAGGCAACACCACTGGGAAAGATCAGTGATCTATAACATTATTACACCTCTAACTGAGGGGAATTGATGGCAAGTATATAAATTAATGCCATAACTGTAATAGCCTGGCTGTTAGCACCAGACTCACCCTGGAACAGCAGTATTCTTTTTCAGGCTGGTGAATCATGGAATCATTTATATTGGAAAACTCTTGAGATCATCTCATCCAACCGTTAACCCAGCACTGCCAAGTCCACCACTGAACCATGTCCCTGAGTGCCACATCTACAAGTCTTTTAAATACCTGTAGGTATTAAATGGTGACTTCACCACTGACTTCCCTGAGGAGCCTGTTCCAATGCCTGACCACCTTTTGGGTGAAGATATTTTTCTTAATANGAAAAGCAGGGATGTAAAGATGCAGTTCCTGTCTTTTCCAAATAGTTTTGTTCAAAGGCAACACCATTGGGAAAGATCATCAGTGATCTGTAACATTATTACACCTCTAACTGAGGGGAATTGATGGCAAGTATATAAATTAATGCCATAACTGTAATAGCCTGGCTGTTAGCACCAGACTCACCCTGGAACAGCAGTATTCTTTTTCAGGCTGGTGAATCATGGAATCATTTATATTGGAAAACTCTTGAGATCATCTCATCCAACCGTTAACCCAGCACTGCCAAGTCCACCACTGAACCATGTCCCTGAGTGCCACATCTACAAGTCTTTTAAATACCTGTAGGTATTAAATGGTGACTTCACCACTGACTTCCCTGAGGAGCCTGTTCCAATGCCTGACCACCTTTTGGGTGAAGATATTTTTCTTAATATTGAACCTAAACCTTCCCTGGCACAGTTTGAGGGCATTTCCTCTTGTCCGGTGCCTTGTTACTTGAGAGAAGTGACAGACGCCCACATTGGTAAGCATCCTTTTGGGCTATAGAGAGTGATAAGGTCCCCTTTGAACCTCCTCAAGCCAGATGTTGTTGGCCTTTTTGACCACCTGAGCACACACTGGCCCCTGTTCAGCACGTTTAGCCACCATCAGCCAGCACATCCACGTCCTTTTGTGGCAGGCAGATTTCCAGCCACTCTGCCCCCAGCGGTAACTTGGGTTGTTGTAATCCAGGTCTAGGAACCCATAAAAACTGTAAGAAGGGGAATCAAAGGGTGGTTGGGATTGAAAGGGATGGCTACAGGTCATCTGGTCCAACATCCCTGGCCAAGCAGGGTCACCTAATGCCAGTTGCTGAGGACAAAGTCCAGATGACTTTTGAGTATCTTTAAGGAGTGAGATTCTACAGGGTCCCTGGGCAACCTGTCCCAAGGCTAAGTCACCCTTTTTAGTTGTCAAAAAGTATTTCCTGATGTTATGACAGTGCCTCTTGAGTTGCAGTTGTCCATTTCCTCTGGTCCTGCCACTGGACACAATTGAAAAGAGTCTGGCTCCATCTTTATACCCTCCCTTCAAATATTTATATACATTGGTGAGATCCCCTCTGAGTCTTCTCTTTTCTAGGCTGATCAGTCTTGGCTCTCTCAGCCTTTCCTCATAGGAGAGATGCTCCAGTCCCTTCATCACCTTTGTGGCCTCTTGTAGGACTCTCTTCAGCATGGCCATGTCTTCTTTGCACTGGGGAGCCCAGAATCTGGACACAACACATGTGGCCACACACCAGGTGTGGCCTCACTAGTGCTGAGCAGAGGGGAAGAATCACCTCCCTGACCTGGTACCACTCCTCCCACTGCACAAGAATAAAGGTAATTCGTGCTAGAAATAGACATCTTAGTACCAGATCTGAACGTCTGTGATCCAAAGACCTTACCCAAAGTCTGAATATTGAAAGCAGTAGTTCAAGTCTTGTCCGCTGCTAGGCTGTTACTTTTCCCAACCAACTCTCTTTGAGACAACAACCACTTTGGGGGCTGAGTGTTCCACGTGGTGTGTTTTGGACAATGAACTGCTGGCGAATAGTAGTAGCTCTAGTTGCCTCTAGTTTAAAATGTAGGTTTTGGACCCCTCATCCAAAGGCCTGGTAATTGCTGGGTAAAGGCAATCTATCACAGAAATGGTAAATGCCCACTTTGCCAGCAGGAAAAGACAGGACGTGTCCTTACATACACTCATCACGGCACGTGTATTCACACACACCATTTATTTTTCTTGCTTACAATAGAGCAACTTCATTTTCCTCTGCTTTGGAAAGGTTCTGTCATCTTTTTCAAGTCCATGACCACCCTACCCAGCTGGGCTTCTTCAGACACTATCCTATAAGGATATGTAATCATTAGGAGGTAGGCTCATTAGAAGCCACAGCTCCTTGGCATCTCCTCTTCATGCTTCATGAGAAAAGAATTGAGGGCCCATCTCTTCATGAAAGTGACANTCACTACTTTTTTTTCTTTTCACATGATGTACAGCAAGTTATCATAATAGGCTAGAAAAAGACTAATGTTGCTTTCTTGGAGTCCTGTGGGTGAAGAGCTTCTTACACCTACATCATCTCACACCATGAATGTGCATGTGTGTGGGAATAGTTACAGCGTAACTCAGCTGCTGTAAGAACAAAGAAAAGCAGGGATGTAAAGATGCAGTTCCTGTCTTTTCCAAATAGTTTTGTTCAAAGGCAACACCATTGGGAAAGATCATCAGTGATCTGTAACATTATTACACCTCTAACTGAGGGGAATTGATGGCAATTATATAAATTAATGCCATAACTGTAATAGCCTGGCTGTTAGCACCAGACTCACCCTGGAACAGCAGTATTCTTTTTCAGGCTGGTGAATCATGGAATCATTTATATTGGAAAACTCTTGAGATCATCTCATCCAACCGTTAACCCAGCACTGCCAAGTCCACCACTGAACCATGTCCCTGAGTGCCACATCTACAAGTCTTTTAAATACCTGTAGGTATTAAATGGTGACTTCACCACTGACTTCCCTGAGGAGCCTGTTCCAATGCCTGACCACCTTTTGGGTGAAGATATTTTTCTTAATATTGAACCTAAACCTTCCCTGGCACAGTTTGAGGGCATTTCCTCTTGTCCGGTGCCTTGTTACTTGAGAGAAGTGACAGACGCCCACATTGGTAAGCATCCTTTTGGGCTATAGAGAGTGATAAGGTCCCCTTTGAACCTCCTCAAGCCAGATGTTGTTGGCCTTTTTGACCACCTGAGCACACACTGGCCCCTGTTCAGCACGTTTAGCCACCATCAGCCAGCACATCCACGTCCTTTTGTGGCAGGCAGATTTCCAGCCACTCTGCCCCCAGCGGTAACTTGGGTTGTTGTAATCCAGGTCTAGGAACCCATAAAAACTGTAAGAAGGGGAATCAAAGGGTGGTTGGGATTGAAAGGGATGGCTACAGGTCATCTGGTCCAACATCCCTGGCCAAGCAGGGTCACCTAATGCCAGTTGCTGAGGACAAAGTCCAGATGACTTTTGAGTATCTTTAAGGAGTGAGATTCTACAGGGTCCCTGGGCAACCTGTCCCAAGGCTAAGTCACCCTTTTTAGTTGTCAAAAAGTATTTCCTGATGTTATGACAGTGCCTCTTGAGTTGCAGTTGTCCATTTCCTCTGGTCCTGCCACTGGACACAATTGAAAAGAGTCTGGCTCCATCTTTATACCCTCCCTTCAAATATTTATATACATTGGTGAGATCCCCTCTGAGTCTTCTCTTTTCTAGGCTGATCAGTCTTGGCTCTCTCAGCCTTTCCTCATAGGAGAGATGCTCCAGTCCCTTCATCACCTTTGTGGCCTCTTGTAGGACTCTCTTCAGCATGGCCATGTCTTCTTTGCACTGGGGAGCCCAGAATCTGGACACAACACATGTGGCCACACACCAGGTGTGGCCTCACTAGTGCTGAGCAGAGGGGAAGAATCACCTCCCTGACCTGGTACCACTCCTCCCACTGCACAAGAATAAAGGTAATTCGTGCTAGAAATAGACATCTTAGTACCAGATCTGAACGTCTGTGATCCAAAGACCTTACCCAAAGTCTGAATATTGAAAGCAGTAGTTCAAGTCTTGCCCGCTGCTAGGCTGTTACTTTTCCCAACCAACTCTCTTTGAGACAACAACCACTTTGGGGGCTGAGTGTTCCACGTGGTGTGTTTTGGACAATGAACTGCTGGCGAATAGTAGTAGCTCTAGTTGCCTCTAGTTTAAAATGTAGGTTTTGGACCCCTCATCCAAAGGCCTGGTAATTGCTGGGTAAAGGCAATCTATCACAGAAATGGTAAATGCCCACTTTGCCAGCAGGAAAAGACAGGACGTGTCCTTACATACACTCATCACGGCACGTGTATTCACACACACCATTTATTTTTCTTGCTTACAATAGAGCAACTTCATTTTCCTCTGCTTTGGAAAGGTTCTGTCATCTTTTTCAAGTCCATGACCACCCTACCCAGCTGGGCTTCTTCAGACACTATCCTATAAGGATATGTAATCATTAGGAGGTAGGCTCATTAGAAGCCACAGCTCCTTGGCATCTCCTCTTCATGCTTCATGAGAAAAGAATTGAGGGCCCATCTCTTCATGAAAGTGACATCCTGCTGCAATCTGAGGCCAGGCAGAATGGAAGAAGTGAAGAAACATAAAAACAGACTAAAGATAGCATATTGGTTTGACAGTTCATTGAAAAAATGTCTGAATAATAACTGGAGAATTTCCAAAAATTATGATGGAAGGGGAAAAAAGAACTAAAGGCACATAGCACAAAACATTCTGACGTAACATTGTCAGCACGATAAGAATGAGAATTGTTTCAACACTACAAAGAATTTAAATTTTATGCTGCTTTGCTTAAAAAATATTCACCTACATACGGTAATTTAAAAGCCTGTACTAACATTCCTGTAGAATGTAGGCCAGTTCAAAAGGTATCATTTATATTGTTTTAATACATATAGAAATGTTAATATTGCAGTACTTGTGACTCAAGTACAATCTATCACTGCAACAGGGACCCCTTCTGTTTTATATATTATCTTGATCTTCTTTTTAAATACTAGTCCAGAGAGCATCAGAAGACTCTTCTCATCTCACGTGTGTTCTTAATGGAGGATTTTTAGAGGGATCTGTAAATAGATAGGACAGATTTTAAATAGGTATTTTGGATGCAGTTATATAGCAGGGATGCTGCATTTATCTGCTACCCTGATATATACATATACATACACATATATACATATATATATACACACATATATATACATACATACACATATGGCTTGTGTTCTGCAGCCCTTCAGTAAAAAGTCAGAATACACAGCAGACAATTTACCCTGACTGAGGCTGCTATGAAAAGTCATGCAAAGTACTTTAGCATGGAAACAAAACAAAAGGTTAATTAAAAGCTGGAGATCTAATAATACAGAAAACTGGGTTTTATCAAGAGCAGAATATGGGCATTTCAACTACCCATTTTGAAAACTGGATAGGTGAACTGCTCTTACAACAGTGACCTGATTCTAAGTTACTAAGTTAAGAAGGGAGGAAAAAAAAATAAAGCAAGATTCAGCCATTTATCACTTTCCTGACAAAGTTCATGTACTAAGTCTCTTTGTTATTCAGGTGTGTAAAACACCATGCATAGGATTTAAATCAAAATACATAATGGAAGACATGGATCAAGTCATCTTTCTCTGTGATTTCACAAGTTAGTGAACAAAAAAATCAAACTCAGTAGCTGCCCATGTCTGTTTTTAACATTACAGGCTTTGCAAATTTAGTGATCTAAAAACACAGGCTGCATGTCCAGCCACATAATTTGGTTTTAGCTAAGACTCTAAAGTAACTAAGTGCTTTTCATTATATCTTTGGTCCCTGTTGCCACTGTGAGAAATCCCATTCCTCTCTGTGCCTATGCTAGCAGTCCAGTTATGCTAATACTGGTTCAGTTCTTTATTTTGTGTCCCCATTTTCAAACCTCTTGATAATGATCACATCTTTTCATGTTTACACACTTACCTCTGGCTATCTTGCTGGGATATGTTTTCTGAAATGGTTTGAATTCATCAGGTGGGGGGAAATCTTCCACAGAATGGAAAGTAAATTTCGATTCGAAGTCATCTGGGAAATTTCAAGGAAATAAACATTAGCTGCTGCTAGAGAGAAACTTAAACAAGCAAACAAAACCCAACAATGTTGCCACAAGTAATTTCAATTAAAAATGCTGGCTTATTTTCCCCTGGAACTGATAGTGGCTCATTTCATATGAACCATCTTGATGAGTACTTCTGTGAGCCATCCAAGTTTTTTGCCTTAATTGCAATCACTGCCTGCTGTTAAAACTGAAGTTAAGCTTCTGTCTGCTGTTCCAGTTTTCTGCATTGATGGTATTGTGGTTATAGAGGTATTCATTGGTAGTTTTCAAGACATGTAGCTCTAAACAAGAATGAATGTCCAATTCATAAAAATAATTCTTAGTGGTCTTTGCCCTATAGGAATGAAACCCCTAAATGTCCATGATCTGGTTTCAAGAATGATAATATAAGCACACTATAGGAACTGTTTATATTTTAAGTAACTTTGCAGGTAGAGCGTGCTTTTCGTTTCTACTGACTGAATTCAAATCCTTTTTGAAAAAGCCTTCATTTTCTATCATTGATAAGGTTATACAAAAATGTTTCTATTGTACTACCCTGTCATTGCTAGGACAAAGTCTTGAGTGAGTTTCTGAGAGACACAGAGGCTTCTGTATTAAAATTATTAACTAAGGCCAAGAGAGTTTATTTAATGGTATTACCAATGATGTGCATATTTCCATTTTTAAGTGGTGTGTAGGGGTCATGAGCTGTAGCCCAGGCTGAGACTGCAGACTTGCTTGTAAGTTCAGTTGTTGGGGATCTTGCTGGTGGCTGTGGAGGTGTGACCAGCTTCCCAGCACCGGTTCCTTTAAAAAAAAAACCAGGAGACCAGCATATAAACATCATTGTGACTTAAACCCAACAGTAAACTACACACAAAAGTGGACAGGGTGTAGAAAGAATGCAGAATTTGGGGCAAACAAATCCATAGCTGTTTGCCAAGCCTGACCACGGATTTGTAGCCTTAAGTATTAAATTCAAGTCACTATTGGAATTGGCTGGGGCTTTCCATTTCCCGTTCTAAGGAAAAGTGTGACATTCTGAGGTGTAGTTTTGTCCCGGTCTGGAAGTGAAGATTATCCTTCCGCTTTCACAAGAACAAGTAGTCTCTTTAAGCATAGGCAATCAACAAAACAACCACACTAGGTGGTATGTCTAAAAGAAAATTTCCTGACACTTTGGCAGCTATGCAGTGGAATTACCATTAGTCTTGTGCATTTCACTGAGGAGTTGCAAGGGCCTTCAAAGTTTACATCTGGAAGACCTACCACAGGAGTTGTTGGGGGGGGGGAGCCCAAGGCCTCCAAGTTAGCAGCCTCCCAAAACTGCTTATCCTCCTACATAACAAGGGACAGGCAGGGTAATTTTATAGAAAATGTACAAATCGAACTACCATGAGAAATGGGCATCTCAACACGGTAACAGTCCATCAGACAGTTCTGAGCAGCATTAATCACCACCACAAGGCACCTGATCTGCTGTACTTACACAGCCTTTCCCCTGGCTCTCAAAGGGAGCCAGTAATCTTTCTCCTGATATATGGCTGCTAAAATACAGGGTACAGAACATTCTCTTTCAGATGTTCCCTGTTAAGTAGCTGTCTCCATTTCTCAAACCCACACAGACCTAGACTCATCTTTTTTTATTATTTTCATTACATTAGAGGAGTCTAATAAAATTTCCTTCTGTCATTTACTCAAGGAAATACTAGATAATACCCCACTTTCCAAGTAGTTGGAGAAACCTTTGGCCCAACCACCTTGATCACAGGAGGCACTGGCTGCTTCTCTTTGTTGAACAGCAGAGGGCTGCAGCCAGATTTGCTTTTGCACGCCTGTTGCTGGTAGCTGCCCCATCTCTGTTTCATTATCTCCTGTACTGTTTCCAATCTGTTGCCAATACTGGTCCTGCATGGGTACAGCTGTAGAGGGATGTCCTGGGCAGGCTGGCACACGAGCAGCTGCTGACCTGGCAGACACCGCGGTTGTACTGTGCTCCCCCATCTGAGCCTGTCAGGGTACCACCCGGTGCACTGCTGGAGACACACCTATGCCAATACAAAAGCAAGAAGCAGCCCAGCGGCCCTACGACTTTGCCTCCACTGCTCAGCATGCTGCTTCCAAGAGCGGCGGCTTAAACGATAAGGCATGTGTGCGCAGCGCTAAGAACTGCCTGACATCTCAAAAAGCCGGATGTTTTGAGTGTTCATCACCAGCCGTGCAACCTACAGGTTGTGTGCTCTTCATCCCTGCCCCTCCATGCTCTCCAGTCACCCGTGCAATAGAATGGTTTGGGTTGGAAGGCGGCCTTGAAGAACTAAGTAATCTTCAAGGTCCCGCTCCAACACAAATCATTCTATGATTTTCCCCGCTAGCCGAAGGGAGGGAAAAGCCTCCTTCCTTCAGAGGTGCCGCTCTCACCTGCGCCTCGGCCGGGTCTCTTCTTCCTGGTCTCCACCACGGCTGCGGGCTGAGGGGGGCCGGGGGTGGGTGGGAGCGGCAGCGACTGGATGTTGCTTGGCTTATGGAACTGTGACAGCAAGTGGGGAGACTTGGGGGGCAGCGGAGGGGGCACGTCGGCACCGCTGAAGGCCGGGG
>VZSE01014929.1:67195-97796 GCA_013398275.1 Promerops cafer
AGGGCGATCGGCCGGAGGGGGCAGAGGGGGCGGAGGAGGGAAGATGAGGGAAGGCTTGCTGGAAGCGGGAGGCGGTGGAGGGGGGGCGGGCAGGCTGGGCCGCCCGGGGCCCGCTCCTGCTGCGGCTCGGGAGGTGCCGGGAAGCTCCGGTGGGACAGCAGCCCTTGGAGCCTCGGCCGGGTGCGAGGCGTTGCTGTTCGCTTTGGCAGCGCCGCTGCTCGGCGGGGCGGAGGGTCTGGGGGATGCTGCTCGGCCTCCGGAGAGCTGCCCAGGCCTCCCTGCTGGAAACCAGGTATCACATGTTACACACCGGGATTGCGTTCCCACTCCTCAGACCGAACGGCGACAAGGGCAAGCTCTTCATCTTCCCCTCCCCAGTGGATACCTGGACGGATTAAACTCATTCACCCCGAACACCTCATATCCAACAGGTTGCCCACGCTGTAATGGGGCTTAGGAGGTGATGCATTCCAGTGGGCACCAGGCATTCTGCTTAGTTATATGACGACCTGCTCAGAGACCCTGCTCCCTTCCCTGTTCCTCAGCTTCTGCAGAATGAAACTGTTTAAGGAGAAGGAACTTTTCTGCAGAGTCTGGAGCCCTTCACACCAGCCTCATCTTGCCTGGTACAGCCCGCTGGGCATTTAGAGTCACAGTGAAAAGTACACGAGCAGTTTGACACACATCAACTGGTATCCTTCAAGTTAAGTACTTGCTAGGATCAAAAATTTCACACAAATGTTACAGAAACCTCAACTTCACAGATAAAAGCCAGGTTTCTAAAAGCAATGCCTCAAAGGCTTTCCAGAAGGCACAGGTTCTGGTATTTCCTTTTTAACAGCAAATGCCTGAAGACTCTTGAACATACAAAATGTCTTTTCCTGAGTAAATGTCAAGGATTTATCACAAAGCAAGATGTCAAAAAAGGCATCTCATTCAACACTCACATAGTCTGATAGGCATGGCCATAGTTTTAAGAACAACTCAAAAGTAGTTATTGCCACTGAAGCTATGTCAAAAGCCCCATCACACACAGTGCTGTGCATCTTTGGCTTGCCTTTCGGGAGCAAAAAACCTTCAGGTAGAGCCAAGTTCTGTCTTTCCCTGCAAAACCTACTTTGCCCTGTGCTGCCTGAGCAGGCACCAACTGCCCAACAGAGCCAGAGGTCATTACTGTGACTATAAAAGTCATCTCTCATTGATGCTGGCACTTCTTGAGGTGAAAGCAGCAGTGGGGCTCCCACGTGTGCCTTCTTCCTGTCATTGTGAAGCAACAATACTCTTACCCTTCTTTTTCACATCAGTAAATTACCTTGATGGATCAAAGCTATACTCTATGAAATCCAGAGAGCAAAAATCTTAATTATGAATCTTTAAAGTAATACACAAGACTGTAATACCATAGAAATATACACTACTGGAGGGAAGGAAATACGACTTTGCCATTTGTGCTGAAACTGATAAGCTCAGATTTCAACACTGTATTCAAGACACAATTAAAAGTTTTCATTAAAATGTAAAAAGCTCAGTTAAAGAGATCTATTTAATCTTTCTTACCAAGTGTGGAGATAGCTTTTTATTTATGTTTTAAGGAACAAGGCACCTGAGATCTAGAAAGGTGGCTTCAATCACATTATTAATTGAGCCCTCCATGGTCACATGATGAACTAAGCATTCAGAAAAAAAAAAATCCCAAAAACCCAATAAAAATCAATCAGGAAAGCTAATCCCAAAGTACTTTCATCCCAACTTTCTGCCCACCCAGCTATGCTTTCATACAAATGAAGCCGTTACCTGTCATATCCCTCTGGCCCGCTGGTCTGAGAACAGGAAAGCCACCAGCAAATAAACCTCCCAAAGGCTGCTGAGGGCCACCTTTATTAACAGCTGGGTTACCTCCATCTCTGTTAGCTCCTTTGGGTTCTGTTAAAAAGAATGAAAAACCCAGGGTTTATCAGAAAATCATTTCATGCTTACCCTGAGACTGCTAAGCTTGGTGGCAACAAACAGCCAAGGCTAAACTTTTCCCTTACTGTTACTACAGGAACTGCCATCCCTCTCTGACCTGTACCTTGGAGCACAGCACCCTCTGGTGCTCTTCAGTCTCACACAAGTCGTGACACTGAGAAGTAGCTGTGTTAGGCCTAATGCTCAATTTATGTTTCCAGAATTTTTCATCATTTTTTGTTCTTTTAATCTAATAAAGAACAATTCTTCTGCTAGAGCCAACGATCCCTACCTAATTATTTTACTATTTTATCAAGGATTTCATCATTCATTATTTATTTTTGAACAAGGAATGCCTGTTAAGGTGATAGTTGGAGACTTACCAAGAAGCATTAACAGTCATTGATCTCAGAGCAGGATGCACATTTAGAAAGTGTCCCCTCTCCGCATCCTAAAGCCATATGATGATGCAGACCTTCAAACCTGCCCTTCAATTTGAAACTGCCCATCTGACCTCCACCCACACCCGAGGCTTCAGCAAAGCTCCCCCTGGGCCTTACTGAGGAGCACATGCTCACTTTCAATCTGTGGTGCACTGCGGTCGTTGATTTGAGTCACTTTCCTTAGGCGAGTTCCCTGCTGGATATCAGCCAAGAGCGCGTTCCGTGCTTTTTGGTCTTCCTTTCGCAATTTTGGTATCTCTGAGCTTGCCTGTTGACAATAGGAGCTTTAGATGGGAGGTACAGACAAAAATACATGTTTAGAAAGGATACACAGGCAAACATGGGATAGGAGATTTGAAATAAGCCCTTCCTGGCAGCTGTCACTTCCAAGCCTTTGAGTCGAATCAACAGGAACAGCATTAGGTTGTGCAGGAGGCAGGAAAGCTGAAAGTTTAAATATAACACAAAACTAATACTAGTTGAAAGCAAATTAGGAGGCATGCTTAAATAAAATGTGACCTCATTTGGCCATTTAGGGCCTCTGTCCCACAACTCCAGCTCCAGCTGCCTCTATAAGCTCGTATGATGCTATTTACAATGCCTTACATCAAAATTTTTATATGTCAAATTATAATAAATATCTGTTTTATCCATGTTTCTTAGGAGTAGAGATAGATAAATGCATGCTGCACTTATATTTGAATGTGATTATTAACTTATTTAGACTGTCTCTCTGTACTGGAGATTAACACCAGTTTAAATAGAATGCCTTTAGAATAATACAATTACATTTTAGTAACGTTTCTATCGAAACCAAGCTTGGTAAGTGTAAAGTCAAGTTGCAGTTTAAAGTTTTTTAATAAAACAAACAAACAAAATGTATTCTTTATTCTTACTTCTTCAAGTTTCTTGTTGTATATATTAAAAAACCCCATATCTTTAAAAAAATTGGATGTTTCAATTTTTAAAAGCAGATAATAAACAGCAAAACTGTTATTCCTAAACCCGCTGTGATTAACAGAGCAGTCTAATAGAGCGGAATCTTCACATCAGAGGAGCAATATTCTGCTTGCTTCCAACATTCCCAGAGGCTAAGTTACTCCCCAAAGAGAACGAGTACCAGAAATGTTTCCATAGCCCTTAATTTTAGCATCATAGTTGTAATAAAGCAGAACAATACCGTCACACTTGAAAAAAACCCCCAAAACCAACCCAGCTTGGTAATGGCACTCTGAAAGCAAAACAGAAACTTGAAAACACTTAACCAGCTGCTGAATTAATAATGCGTCTAACTCGCTAATCCCAAGTGAAGAATTCTATCAGTACGATATTATTCATGGTTATTTTTGTACTTGCTAAAATAATCAAAACCCAGCCAGCGGGATCTGCCACGCCCCGCTAGATGGAGCTCCAGACCGCCGCTAACGCCGCAGCATTCCTGAGCCCTGATGTAAAAACTCGGAATTACAACCTGGCTGATATGTAACCACGTGTTATTTTAAAATGTTAGGAAAACCCCCACTCTATTACATTGTCCTCGTTTGAAACAGCTCTGCCTGCCCTCGTACTTGCAGAACAGGGAGTCCCACTGGCCATTACGAGGCCCCAGAAGAGCTGCCCGTGTCAGCAGTGTTAGACCACGTACCAGCCACAAACCATTTCCACTCCCCTTCTCTGGAAGCTGACAATACTTACTGTGAAAAATGGAAATACCATAACTGGAACAAGGGTGATTCCCTTCCTCACAAAAGCTCTTTACCAGTATCTTCAACTTCTTGTCTCTCTACTCCCACTAATGACTTTGCTGTAGCAGGACAAGCACGATCTAGAGGGATCTGATCAAGAGCTATGTTTAAAATTAGATCCAGCAGCTGTCTTTCATTTCCGGGTTCAAGTGTCCATATATTATGTCAGCTGTCCATTTCACCTCCCAGATCTACTTCTCTGGGCTGACAGGCTATTGGAATATAAAGTCTTGATATGCAGACATCTATTTGGCTAAAATAACCCTCTTGTGGCAATTTGTGGCAAGTGACCCATGACTTGATATCAATGTAACCCAAGCAAGACAAAAATCTGTCACATAAAAAAGCAGGAATATTGTTCTGCCATCCCATAATGCAGCATAACAAGCTGCCTCTCTCTTACAACAGATTTGCTTACTCCAAGCATAACTCCAACCCATGCCCCAGCTGTTTCTTCTTCCTCCTCATGTAGGTAAGAGATACAATCTTCCGTGCCCAGCCTGGTGGACTCGGATGATTGATTAGCTGCTGAGTAGCTTGATATGGATTCTCTTTTTCCATTACAAAGTCAAGATGGTCTGGGGTGTAACGTTGCCTGGTTGCACAGTGGTCAGAGCTCCTTCAGATTTCTTGTTTGCTGCCTGCACTCCCAAGGTCAGTGATAATCCTTGCCAAGAATCATTTCACCAGGTAAGTATCCCACCAGCTACTGGTGTCCAGCATTTGCAAATTCCTGGATTTACCATATTGTTTTTTGACACAACCTTCCTTTCTTTGATGAAGAAATAAATCTTGGATTCACACTCATGCTGTACATGCAATCGATAGCACAAGCACAGATAATAAATATGTAAGTTCTGCATCAAGAGAAAAACAGAAAGAGGAGCTCTTATGGCTGTCAAATCTTCAGCCCTGGTCACATGCAATAGAAGAGCTTCAGCAGGAACACAAGTACAATTTTAAGTCACAGAGGGAAAACAGCTGCAAGACAAAAGATGTAATTCTTAGGCTACTTTCTACCCCACCATCTGCAGGGCAGCCTCATTTATTTACAAAAAGAGAAACATCTCAGTGTTTCAATGAAAATCAGAAGGGAAGTGGAGAAGAATGTGAAGATCATTTGTTTTATCAGATGCCAGAGCTGCCTCAGGTAACACAGAGTGAAATTAAATTCCATACTTTATTTACAGGAATTGGTAAGGGAATGGTGGGTTCTCATTACCTTAGCAACCACTAGGTTATTCTGCTACTATTTCAGACACAATGAATGTCATGTTCAGTACATACTTAGAAACAGAATGGAACAAACCACGCATGTAAACAGCCTGAACATAAGAATTACTTCCTTTTCATCTCTCCCAACTCCACCACCTTTTGTCTTCAGTGTCCTAAATTACACACTCAGCTATGATATACAGTAAAGTATAGGACTAACGTTCAGGCTATCTGTCAGGTCTTCAAAACACCTCTAAATAGGAAAATACCATCAAATCATATTTTTTAGAGTGATGTTTCAGACTGTAAATTATCAATGTTGGAAATAAAAATTTCAGAATTTGAAGCTGGTAACTTAGACTAGTGGAGATATGAATGAGGACAGCATGAATACAGAGAGAGATCTAAATCACTGCAGCTTGAAGCTGTTTGAAAGGAACAACAAACCAAAACATGTTTCCCCACTGCTGAGGTGGAGGGGGGAAAGGAGAAAAAAAAAATGCACAACATAAAAATGTCAAATGTAAAACTAAAAGTGACTGGATTACAAATAATGGTCATATCTCTGAAATGAAAGACTGCATCCCAAGTCCCACAAGCCTGGACCTGGAAGGGGCTCCAGCAGCAAGCCTGAATTAGCAAGTATGGCAAGGAGAGATAGTACTCTGCTCCAATATATCTCGACCTTTCAGCAAAAAAACAGTGTGAGCAAAAATGGAATCACAAGCTCAGTTCTGGCCTCCAGATTTTTAAAATTACATTGTGCAAACCTGGAGGTGCAAAAGAAAGAGCCAAAGCAGTGCTGAAAACACTGGAGGCAACAGCTCAGATTTCAGTGGCTCTGCTTGGACTGTCAGCCCTGAAGTTGATCTGAGGGGTGGTCTGCCTGCACATGACAACCTGTACTGGGAATGGTGGTGAGGACTCAGGCAGCAGAGACAGGCACTTGGTGAATTAATGTGAGATGCAGACAGACAAGCTGCAGACAGCAGCAGATTGTCAATCTCTTGATAATACTTAAGATCAAGGCTGGATCCTCTCTGGCAGAAGTGTTTTTTGTGAAGCACAAGTCACCAGGTCCTGTGCAGAGCTACTTGGTGATGTGCAGTTCCTTGTGGTAGAGGGGCACAGCCAGTGGTTTGTAACAGCTTCTTCCAGTTAGGAGTTCTGTGAAAGTGGATTGTTTAGTTTAGAAGAACACCTCTCTATTTTCACACTTTCTATACATGGACCACTCCAGGTTTTACCCTGAATAATCACAATCTTAACACCCTAAATTGAGTTGTATCAGACAAATTAAGAACTGAGAGACCTTTTCTAGGGAAGACTGACTGAGATGCATGGCAATGAGCTCCATTTCTGGGTACACTCTGCTGTGATATTTGCATCACCTTCAGAATGTCACTTTACATCCCGCAAGACAGATGGGAGCATCGACCTACCCTCTGGGCTCCTACAGTACTTAAAATATTTAAGAGATATACGTGCTCAGATACTAAAGTGATGTAAATGCAGAAGGCACCAGCCATTTGAAAAAGTTTATATTAATACTTATTATAATCTTCAGATTTTAAAGAGTACCCCTGCACACAGAAAAGGGGAAATCCTCTGGACTCTGGACAGGTAGTTCAGTCACAGTTCATACATACTGTCCCATAAATGGCTTGTATTTACTCTGATTTTAAATATGCTCTTTAATGCATTTGTAAAGTACTTCAGGGTAATACAGATCTACAGAAACAAGACAGCTGCAGGAAAAATGTACCTCTAGCCTTCTGGACAACCCAATAGCCAGGCAGTCATGGGCCATTCTTTCAGAGTAAACCCATCAGATGATGTGAAAAGATGATGCAGTACTAAAACTCTAAATTAGATAGGAACCATAAGTAAGATAAAATAAAGCATTATTCCATCCAAAGGCACTACATAATTTTACTCAGAGAACTTAATAGTACTGAGTATTTACATTCCTAATGTGCAATGAACTGTATCATCACAGTAGATTCCTTCTCCTGGTCACATTTTACAGGAAACACTGGAAAGACACCTGTGTAGAAAATTATTTATCTGAACTAGGTAAAAAACTAAACCAAAAAAAGTCAAAATATATTTAGCTTTTCCCTAATTATTTTGTGAGACAGATAATGATAACATTAAAGACCAATCAATACATTTGACATCAGAATATTATTATGTGCAGAAGGAGAGCTCTCTCTTTTGCTGACAATATAAATTATTTCTATGAATCTGGCGGCAATTAACCTTCCTCTCTCCCATTACCAATTTTTCCCCCGTAGACAAAATCCTCCAGAGTCAATGCAGAGATCAAGCACAGGTACTGGCAGAAGACATAAGCAGCATATATTTTAGTGAAAAAGGAGTTTGATGACACACCTTGCTTTCTTATTTTTCTCTGCCATCCTCAGCCAAAACTGCACAGATCCAGGCTGAGGCAAGTGATTTTCACCACTGCAGCATGAAACACCTCAGGTTTGGCTTTTAAGGAAGGGAAATACAGTGCAGCAAGATAAAGACTGAGTAGAAAGCTCTAGGATAAAGGATATTTGATCACAGAGACAAATACTTATGGGAAGAAAAAAAAAATTAAAAAAAAAAAAAAAGTTCCTGAGCCAGTCCTGGCCTTCTCTGGCATCCAATCTGTCATCATTCAGAGACCCACCTTAAACCAAAAAACGCAAGAGAAAAAGCCTACAAACATGGCAATGGACAATTAAAACCAGCATCTAAAACAGCAGGTAAGGCAAAACAAGCAAGAGCTGTGGAGGCAGTGCAGTGGAGGCAGTGCAGTCAGTAATGTGATAGTGCCAGGTCTGGTCAAAGAAAATGTTTGTCAATAATCAGAGACAACTAAAACATCTAAACCTTAAATAAAGGATGTATAAAGCATCAAGAAAGAGCAGGAACCACTGGAAATATAACAAAATTCTCCAAATATTATTTCACTATTAACAATAACCGAAATTCTGGTGTACACAAATACAGATTTTTCAGGAAAGAGGACAAAAAAGGTGACGCTAGCTGCCTAATGCAGTATGTGCGTCATGTCAGAGATAGCTGAGAATATGAGAGAAAAACACAGCTTGTTTGTGGTTGGTAAACCATCTGAGGAAGGATGATGAGTGTTCTTACCACCCATATGGCACCACAAGACTTTCCAAGCAGGGGAGCATGAAGGGAGAGATGATGACTGGGTCCCCATCCAGCCATAAATCTCCTACTCCTTAGAAGGAAAGCCAGGCATTGGGTTGGTGCTCACAACAGTCTGTAAGGGCACAGACCTTGAGTAAGGGGCCTCAAAGGGCATGAGTCTGTTAAAATACCCTTCTGGGACCACTGATGATAAAAAAGAGTGGATCAAGAACAGGGGGGACCTGCTTGCAAGCAACCTACTCTGTAGCTTCCTTCCACTTAACCACAAGCTGCTGACCACAAGTGTTCCGTAAGGAGATTCTTGTAACCATCAGGACTAAGGTATTTAAATGAAATCAGCTCCTCAAAGGCTGAATCCTTTTCAAAAGCAGAACTGACAGAAAAATGTAATATTGCCAGTAAGATGCCAGAACAGTCTAACAAACTACAATGTCATAACTTTTTATTAAAAGAATGAGGTTGTTTTGGAACAAAGTAAAACACGGAAGTTGACCAGAAATCTCACTGTAAGCTGACCAGCACGTCTTCCTTGACAGAGCACAGGATTGTAAAAGTCATCTATCCATAGATGACTGTAGCTCAGCATGAAATCTGAAACCCCAGAGGAATTTGGAACTTAATTCCAAGATCAATCCACTATTACTAGTTTAGAATTATGCCAGGAATTAATGATTTTACATTTGCAGCAGAAACAGTTTGCCTAGCAGGCAAGAGCATTGCTTTTACAAAGAATTCTCAAACCAGCAGCTAAAGCCTCCACAAGGAATGTGCCAAGAAAAGCAGCAGCAACAAAAGGAAGGACCTTTTTAAAATAATAAACCCACTTTCCAGCACATCACAAACAGGAGTACCATAGAGAAAAACATTGTCATCCTTCTTGTATTTTCATTACATATGCATCAGGTGTGGTGTCACTCATGCACTGTCAAATACAAAATAAAATAATCCCCCCTTCCAGTTTAAGGAAAAATCCAACAAGTCTCAACAACAAAGTAGATGTCTTCTTTTATTTTCAATATTTTAAACTGCTTGTTTCTAAGCAAGCTTGGGAGATCTGGTACCTGACAATTTTGGTTCTGGTCACAGGAGAGCTCTGACCTCTGATTTACAGCTTTTTAATTATGGGAGACCTCACCACAGTGCAAGACTCCACCTGCACAGTCATTTGCAAGATCAGAGCCACTTCTTGTGTTTCTGCTGTGTAGCATAGGACGAAACTAATTAACTCTTGGCACCTGGTCTGCCTGGGCAAACATGGCACTCTCTCAGCCTTCTAGCAAGCTGAACTTCAAATGCTTCCCATGTGAAGGATCACCCTCCAGCCAACTTTTCTGGCAGCTAATGAAATCATTGTTTCAACAGAATGACAGGAGTAGCACTTGACAATTCCACCTACACCCAGCTCAGCACTGATTAACCACGATCTCAGTCTCCATCGCACAAGTTCTGCAGTCTGAGCCTGCCAGGTTGAAAAGGTCATGGAGCAATGTGTGTGCTTAGATAGGCTGTGTCTACACCGACTGTTTCTCAGCTCCCAGCTAGGGAAGTAGTGCAAAAGTTGTTATGGATCTCTTCCTGGCACTACAGCCACCGCCTAGGCCTGGCTTGAGTCCCAAATAGTGAGGCCTTTCACTGTTAGCAGAGCCCAGTGCTTGCTCTGCACTGGCTTGAAGCTACCAGCACACACAATGGCAGGGAACAGAGCACAAAAACCAGCCTAGCAGGAGCAACTTTCTTCTAAATCTATGTTCCCAGTGCTCATTTCAAACACCAGAAATCAATGCCACTGCACCCAATAAACCCTCTGCACCTTATGCTAGCACTGCTGTATCAGATAATATAAAATCTTGTATACTAAAGGGTTCAATTGCTCCTGCCTCAAATGGAGCAGGGGGGTTATTCACTGGGGTATACTTAAGATTTTCCAGTGTGGGTTGCTAGATTTCTGTACCTGAATACAGAAAAAGCAACAAAATAAATAGGGTCATTTATACCTGCTGAGCTCTTCTGTAGGTATTTAACTTTCTGACACCCACATTTTAAATGTAAATTCTGTTTTTATACTAAGAGAAAACATGCAGTAACAGAAGCCACCAAAATGGAGGCAGTATAAAATTTAAACTACTCTAAAAGTGTTTCCCAACAGTCCAGAAAGATCACAAGTCAAATATCAAAAATACCCTGAGACTGGCTTCAAAAAATAATTTTGAACTTCATCTTTTGATTTCTAAATTTTTGGGATTCAAAGTCCCATGATTGCAAAGAAAGGGAAAACTCTTACATAAACAAGAAAATCTGAGGGCCTGGCATTGCAATGAAAACATCAAAAGGTACAAGGCTGAAAACATTGCCATGGGAGCTGGTGACACTAGCACTGTTTATTCTCTCTGTCTACCATAGCAGAGTCCCCAGAATGACAAGGGATACCATGAGTAGTGGCAACAAAAATTTCAGCATGTAACAACCTATACACATCACAGTTTAGACCCTCTCTAAGAACACTAGGCTATTACTTGTACCTAGTTACCTGTGCAGAAGCTACTGATCATTTTGAAATGCCTTTTAGCACCCACACAAAATTATGGTTAACCCAAGAGAGAATAACAAGAAACTAGCATTTCTTGCACTCTCACCTTCCAGCCATTCACAGAAGTCCTACTCAAGTATAATTTTGAGCTCTCTTTTAATTAAAAGGCTAGAAGTATAATATTAATTGACAGATAGAACTTAATATGTAGCCACTGCGTACACGAGCTGGGGTACTGACTTTTAAGGGCATTATTACTTTGTGATTAGAATGGTAAATTAACCTATTAGCTGTCTGCAGCTAGGCTGCTTCTGGTACCTGGGCTTGATCATTTACAGCTGGTAACTCAACTCTGCAACTTCCATACTTGTACATTGAACAGATGAAAAACAAAGAGAAAGAATGCTCTTCAAATACGTTCTATTCCATTCAGACACGTAGAACTCATAACATTATTAAGAAACCTGAAAAACAGAACTCATGATCTAAATATATTTAAAACGGTGACATTAAAGTTCTCAAGTGAAGCATTCAAGAAGATTAGCACCTAGAAACTATATGCAATCCATGCCCCTGTACCTGTCCAGATGAAACAGAGCAATGCCAGCCTAGTATTTATGTTTTCTTTTCATCTTCCCCACCTTTCACAGCTCCCACTTACCCCTTTCTGTATTTGTTGACTACAAGAGTAGAAGGCTACAGTAGCAACACTTTGACATGCCACAGCTATGCAATCCCAATTTTCCAACAGCTGAAAATTAAGTCAAATAAACCACACAAAGACACAGTATTTTTTTTCCTACATAATTGACTCTCACTTCTTTATGAAAACAGACTGGTGTGATATATATTATTAAAACACTATAAATCAGTATCCTTTATTTTGTCTGGAACAAAGCACTCAAAAATTTCAGCTGTGCTTTGTCCAGCCCTTAGCACAGTCTGTATGATCAGTCAGTCACCAACAAGGTTACCAAGCCTGCATTTTCTCTCACTCTGGAGTATTTTACCTATCAGCAATAAATATTGTGCTTTAGTATCTCCTGGCCTAGAGACTCCATGACAAAGTACTAAATATGATCTTACAGCTCACATAAAATTTCAATAAACACATTGCTACATATTTTACTATTGGCACCACGCTTGATGCTGTTCTTTCAGTATTACACTTGCATGTCTAGGGGTCTGAATAAAAACTTGAGAGACTTCTTCAATTTTTACACTAAATAATTAGCAAGCATGACCAAAAATTTATGAGTGCTCATATGTGCACATTCGCTCATACTGTATTTGGTAAGACCAAATCAAAATACCATAAATCATCATTATCTTCAGCCAAGATGTTTTACATATGCTGTTTGTTCTCTTTCCAGAGAACAGTAGTGCTAAATGTCATAGGAGCAAAACCAACTCCCACACAACTTCAGATGAACACTGTAGCTCTCTGAATTTCTTGTGAAGGCTGAAGGAAACAGTTCAGCAAGGTTTTCAATCTAACAGCTGCATGAAGGAGGGGAAAAAACATCCCCCCAAGGAAAACTATCAGGCGATGTTTTTCTGAACCTTGGAAATCCTTCTTCTGTGTAAATTATGCTTTTATCACAGCATTATATCATGAGGAATTGCTTTTCTGAGTTTTCTATTACAGAGTAGAAAATAAGAAGAGAGTAACAAACTTGGTGAACAGTGACAGGTTTATCTACAACAGTAATTCTGTTTTTAATTTTCAAAAATTTTAACTAAATAAGAATGAGGTAATCTTTAAGATTAGTCTACATGCGAATCTAGCATTCATCATTGTTTCAAGTTTCACATTTTTATCACCAAAGTAAGCATATTACTTTCTCCTCCTGCTATCCTAGTTTCTAGTGTGCCACAAGGCAGCAAATAAACAACTGGTGCTACTTTCTGAGCTTTAATCATCTGATCCATTGTGATTTTGGGGGTTAATTTCTATGCTAAGACTTTAATCATAACAATTCTAAAGAGAACAGAAGTATTTTCTTAAACTCCACAAACATATGAATCATTAAACAAACATCTCTGAGTAAGGCACAACCCAGCAGGGCTGCCACACATCCATATTTCCTCCAATATTAACATTTTAATAGGTGATGACTGATTTAACATTACAAATTCATATATACAGAGGCTACACAGCAGTAAGCAGCCTCCACTGCATGTAATAAGTGAACAGAGTTTATCAAAGCAAAATTCTCTCTTGATCTTTTTCTTGGGAAATTAAGTAGAAAAAAATTTTAATCAGTCTCAGTGGTGACACCTACTCCAGAAAATATGACAAACCAAAACTAACCCTCATATGCCAAGCTAAAAGGCAAGAGTGGTAAAATAAACAGAATGGGAATAAAATGAAGTTTTTCATAAGCAGAAAGCTTTAAAAAACCCCAAACATACCACCCTCTTCCCCAAGACCACCACCAAAAACTCTATTAAAAAACCCCACCTTACATGACATGCCCATAAATGAAAAGAGCTGTAGAACAAGCACCCTATGCCTCCTATCTAAGTGTGCTTTGTTAAGGTGTAGAGGGAAAGGGAACATGAAGAGGATTAAATTCTGTAAGACAGTGCCAGAAAATACATCAGGGCACAATTTTATTCTGCCTACTCACCCCTCTCATCTCTATGACCCCCAGAAGGCAGGCATTTAAAGACATGCTCAATTAATCTAATTAGCTATATTTACATTTGGACTCAGCCACCTACATCTGCTACAGTAGACACCCCACCATTCCCTCCTGAGAAATCCAGGAATTTGTTTCCTTTTAAGTTTGCTCTAACAGCCAGTAGCTTCTTGGCTGTTGGGCACAGGTGGCTCCTAGCATGTCTTAAATACCACCTCCAAGTCACTTTGTATTGTCCTGTAACAACTTTTGTGAACAAAAGTCAGTACAAGTACTTACAGAATATCAGCAATCCAAAAGTCTTAGGAAACAGTAGGAACAAGGCCAGAAAACACTAGGAAAGAACTTCCTTTTGCCTTAAGGAGTTAACAGGACAAAAAAGTTATGTGCCAACAGTGATTAGAATTTCCATGAAGTAAAGACTGCAAAATTATTTGAGATCGAGGCTCACAATATTCACAAAGAAAATATGCAGAGAAAAAGATAATGTGGTGACCACTTCTGCTAAAAATCTCTTGATAGTGAAAGCAAGAGGAAACTATGGTTCTCATCCATAACTAGAAAAGCAAGAGAAATCTATGGTGCCCCTGTAATAGCATAATGAAAAACGACAGGATTCTAAAACCCTCACCTACACAGAGACATTTTTCTTTTAACATAAATCACATAAGTTAAGCTAGTGGCTCACCCGCACATCAACAGCAAAATTAAAACCTAACTTTTAATTGCTAACATGCAAATCTTACTCTGGCTTAATCATACCAGTATAATAAAAATCACTGTGCTGTTTACTTTGGAACTTTTCCAGCTGTTGGCCAAATAACTTAGTTGCTTTGAAGGTTTTCCTTAAAGCTATACGCCTGTTAAAATTCTTCCTTCTTTCATACCCCAACTGTAGATCTAGCAGCTGTAACAACAGCTGGGCAGATTAGCAACTGTAGAAGACAAATGCCAATTTCTAGAAGAAGGCTTTCTGTGAAAGAAAATAGGGTCTGTAGCAAGTTTCTGCAGACTCCCCAACTTTAAGATTTTACTCTGTAACTTGGCACCAGCTGGAGAACTGTCTCTTATTCTGTGCTTCTGCTGAACTCACCAGGCAGATTCCTGATCCTGTCTCTCATTCAGTTTTGACAGGGAAAAGTCATTTTGCCGTTGCAGAAAAAACAATGTCCTGCCACGCTATTTTATTAATTATTTGTGTTGATTCATACACTCTTTTTAGTATCAAGACTTATAAAAAGCAAGGCTTCAATATCAGACATTAACTAGAAACACATCTAATATGTATCGTCTCACCAAGATGGAGCTGACTCTAAATTCTGCATATCTTACACAGAGATCACCCCACTTGAAACAGAATGATCCAACTACAATATGAAAACAAGCCTTCGTGTATCAAAACCCTATCACAGTAGAGGGTTTAGTCATCAGAAAAGGGAAGGGGAAACAAAAAATCCTAAACTTGTTCATAACGATCCTTAGGGGTCCTTTTAGCTTTCTCAAGTCATTTACAATTGGTGTATGTTAGAGGAGTCTAAAAATGTCTCTAGATACTTTACTGATGTAAATATATTAGGATAAGAACATTTGTAGCTTCTGTTGACTTTAATTGCAGTTGTGAGCATTAAGCTGTTCACAATATGCAGCCCACTTATTTCAGCATCTAAGTATAGGTTGTGTACCAGCCCAGAAGAATTGCTAATAGGAAACGCTGATCATAGTGTCAAAGTTGAAACTGAATGCTGAAAAGAATCAAACACTGCTTATTTCATTTGCTGTCTTTATCCTCCTCCTCTTCATCTCCACAACTCCTGGGGAGTTTTACAAAATGTTTCAGCCTGTAAAGTAGCAGAGAGAAACTTGAAAGGAAACCTCCTTCTGGAAAAAAAAGGAAAATAAGAGCATTACAAATGATACTAAACAAAATCAACCAACCTTCCTCAGAACAAAACAGGCAGAGATGCCAGGGAACGCAAGGGAGAAATGCAGTTCTTAAAAAAAAGATAAACTTGAAGTACATTTGAAGTACATTTGAAGTATCATGTACTGTTTTGCTACAGAGACTAACATACTCTGCAAATAAATACAGCAGTGACAGAAAAATGTATGAAAAAAAGTCAGGAGAGATTTTATGACTTGAACACAACTGTGCCAGGTTCCACTCTTTCAAAAAAAGTCTAAGAATTTCAATGCAGAAATAGGTTATGACCAAATGATCACAGAATTCAAGGAATTACTTAAATAGGTTTTACCATAGGTACAATAATTGATTGTGAAGGTATGAAAATGTAATACCCTGAAAGTTCACCCAGAGCATCCTGCTCTTATTGCAAACATGCTGGCAAGGCACATGTTCTACTTCATGACACACACAGTAATGATCTGTTACAAGCTGTAATTGTTCCTGCACATGTACAAAAGAATATTGTGCTGTATCCCCAGGAAGACACCATGTGCTAGAAAGGGCAAAATGTACAGCTGAACACTGTGAGTCTTAATAGGAGCTGTAAGAAAAAGGATGAAGAAATTAATACTTACCATCTGTACATTACCAATATGAAAATGAATTCCCTTTGGCTGGAAAAGTATTCACAAATGCTAAATTCTCACCATATGCACCCGAATCCTCTCAAAACTTTGTGATCATGCACTCCTAGCAGTAAAAAATTTTGAGCATGCACCCCAAAATACATAGGTTTATTTCTTTATAAAGTATACACATGTACGACTGAAGTTCCAGTATTTTCATCCCACACACCAATGGATCATCTTACACACGCCCCTTTGGAGACCACTGCTGTAATGAAGAGAGGAACCAGTGCCAGCAAAACAAACATCTGCCCCAGATATTTGCTATGAATATCCATGCCAAAATCCTGTGGGCTCTGAGGTGGCTACTACAGCTAAGCTTTTGCTCATGGAAATGAAGTCAGTCTTACCAGTGGTGGTGGTGGTGGTGGAGGGGGCCCTCCAGAAGGCGGTGGAGGTGGTGGAGGAGGAGGTGGCGGCGGCGGCGGTGGCACAGGCATCCGCTCAGATTTCTAGCTTCACGCAGTTGTGAAAAATACAGCCAAAGTCTATGTCCTTGAGGAGAAGGGAGGAAGGAAGGAAGGAAAAGGAAAAGTGGAAGAATAAAAAGAAAAAACAGAGAGGAATGTGTTTATACACTACAAGCTGAAGATTGGCCAAATATCTAGCTCTCAGCAGACTGAAGACTTTTATAGTGCACTGCTTCCAGAAGTACAGTACGAACAGCCTATTACAGTTATGATGACAACATACATCTAAAGAGCAAGCTCACGGACCTGGACCAGTGCCATGAGTACCAAATGCATACATGCTAGCCTGTCCAACTGTTACATCTTAACCTAGCCCATAGCCCTGAAATGCAATTCTGCAGAGAACAAATCACAGGCGATCACATGTAGACACTCCTGCTGGGACAAAAACTCTGTTGACTTTAAGCCAGAGGTTTGCTGCTCTAAGGAGGGAGTAAGGGACTTTTTAAGGTTCAGTGGACTTACTCAATGTTTAAAGAAAAAAAAAAAAAGAGGGAAAAAACCCCTCATGATTTAATCATAAATAAAGAAATAACTCTACAAATTAATGCTTCTATTACCAAATGATATATCAAGGATCAGACATCTAAAGTGTTAAAGCCAAGTGTTCTTCCCGTTATTTTTAAGTGTTAATTTTCACAATTCTTTAGTAAGAATAATACACTGACAAAAATGCACATATCTTCCAACAAAAGCTATATGCTTTTTTTTTAAAAAATAATCTTTTGCAGAACGACAGTGCATCACTCACTGATTTTCATACCTAACCCAGCCCTCAGCATGACTCAGTCATCATTAAAGTTAACAAGAAACCCACGTATTTCATTAGTAAAGTTGCAAATGAAAGTACTAGGCAGTGCCAAAGAGAGCCCTATGCAAGCCATGCTTGAAATCTTCTTTTGATATTGGCACTTGGATAAATGCTCCAAACACATCTAGTTTTACACCTTGTTCTACATCCATTATGTCACGATTCTTTTCTGTGGCTCTCCACAGCATCACATGAAACAGTGTCAAAAGCCCCACAATAACACAAAATATGTCATATGCTTTGTCTTTTCTTTCTGCAAGGCTTTATCTTAACAAGAAATTACATTGGTTTCTCACATTTACTCTTTATACATCTCTCTAGGTCATAATTTGTTTCCCTGACTCCTGAAATGTCTTAAAAACATCTTTCACATTTTAATGTTTTACTAGAAATTGGTCTTAAGTTGAAAAGACCACAATTCCCAGACCCTATTCCCCTTGCCTCTCCCTTCATTTTTAAAAGCAGGCACTCCATGCTTTTCCAGAATCATCTGTGTGGGAAGGAGGCATGACAGTCAAATCTGGAAAAGTTCAGGAGAGAAGACAACATAGAAATGAGGCAAGTTACAGTCTTGAGTGGACTATCCGGCTGTTTTGCTAGAGGGTTAGATTGGAAGGGGCAGTGAAATTAAAATGCATATGCAGACTTGTTCACTTCCTACCTAGTGTACATGAACAATATCCCAATAACGTCTGAGTATTTTTTTCCTCTTTTTCTATCTTGTAAAATACTTAATGAGGGATCAGTCAAAAATTACATAGAGCCTCTGTAAAATTACAAAAATTACGCAGAGCCTCTGAAACACTCACTTTCTCCCTTTAGAGATTGCTATGCAAAGGGATGGCATATCAAAGCACCCTGATCTGTAACAGAATCGGTTACAATCACTTTAATAATCTCTTAATGAAGCTTTCCAAGAAAGCTGGCATCACAGCATCTCCACCATTCCACTCTCATTGTTTCCCTATTCAAAAACCCATTATCAGAAGATATCTCTTTCCCTCAATTAAGCCATTCAAAAACATGGACATAAGGAGACTGAGTCTTCCCAGCTAATAATATGTTTCGGGTTGGTATCTTCCTACCCTGCAATACAGGCCTTTTGTCTTCATTAAGGATTTAGAATGGGAAATATGCTCTTAGTCAAATTAGGAAAAAAAAATACAACCCACGCTCCTGTGGCAGACCACATGAATGGCAGCAGGAGGTAGAGCACATTGGAGGCAAGCAGCAGTGGGAGAAAGGAAATGGGAATCAGCTCCTGCTATTTAAAAGTCACAATCTGAAATGCCATCAGATGACTCTTCTAGCTGCCTCTCCACCAGTCCCTGCCCCCTCCAAATGATGCAGCCTAAATTCAAGGACAAGAAACTGTGTGACCATCTACAATCCAAAATTCAGTGCAGAGGAAGGGTTCACCATGTATCCCACTCCCATATCCTCCTGTCCAGTGGCATCAGGGAAAAATGCATTCTGTGGGGCTATAACACACAGCCCTTGAATGAAATACTGGGGACACCATGTAGCTTTCCTCCCATGCTGTTTCAAACCCTCTACAAATGAACCATCTTTCAGAAAATCCTGCTGACATGCCTCCTTTAGTCTCTTACCACAAATTCGGAGGCTCGACGTCCTGACCGTGGCATGCTTTTGTGTACACATTAAAACTCATGGTTTTTATACCAGCATTATTACAGGGTAACGCCTACACACTGAAGAACCATTTTCCACATAGGGGCTCTATTTGTTCAAGTGGGCTTTCAAAGGAGTGCTGCCATCTCACAAGTAGACAATGTATGCTGATAAAGGCAGGAATCTTCAAGATAACTTACATTAAAAAGCATTTGGCTCTTAACATGTAGTCATAAATGCACAATATACACTTTTTAATACACAGGATTGGCTATGATAACCTCTTTTGTATTACTGCAGCAATATCACGTGGACTGTATTAAAAGAAAATTATGGAAAAAGCTGCAACACTTTCAATATATCAACACACATCACCTGGAGGCCTCTGTTCCTTGGTCAAAGGCTGTATTTCACTCGCCTCTCCCCTCATTATATTATATATCTATATCTATATCCATATGCATATAAAACCATGGTCAGTAATTTCACACAATAGCTTCAGAACATGCTGAGTTTATGGATTTCCACATAATAATCTAAATAAGTTCTGAATTAAAAACAAAAGAAGAAGTATCATCTTGATCAGTTCTAGTGTCTGGTAAGAGCCAGGCAAGAGGGAAATGCTATAAAGGATCCTTAAGGCACAAGTGCCCTTTCTCCACTCCTCTAAATATACATACCTACCATTGGAAGAGAGGGGTCTGAACTATCCCTGAGGGACAGAAATAAAAAGATACAGTTCAAAAGGCTGGCAAGAGGTGGAGGGGAGAAGCCTGTATATTTAACCTCAGTTTCCTAAGGCAAGAAGCCATGTAAATCTTACCTTGACTTAAATATCACAGAACAGAATCGAGACCAACAATTGTAGAATTCATTGCAAAAAAAAGAGAAAAAAAAAATCCCAAACCCTGCCTTTCCTAATCTGCTTCCCTACCAAAGCAAGGTTGTACATTTTTTCTAGTGCTTTCTGAAGTCTAATTTTAGGTGTCCCAAATAATGTGCCTTTTATTATTTCCCTTGGGAAGCTCTTTCCCAGTCAAATAACTCTTTTAGTTGAGATTGCCTGACACGCAGCCTAATTTCTCCTTCTCTTAGTTTGATCCCATTTGCACTGCACCGCAGATGACTCTACCTTGTTCCCAGCAAAATAGTTTCTCCTACTGCTCAGCATCAGCTTTGTGGAATATAAGCACTGTAATTCAAAAGTACATTTGCAAGGACTTGTTAAACTTTTTGAGTTTTTTTACTTCTCACAAGGCATTGAACTTCTCATCAGTCAGAGAACATTATTACTCTTCTCTGATCTCAAAACAATTGGTCTTCTTTTGTTCTGTTGGTAAGGATAATTCTGAACCTGGTAATTTTAGGTGTCACAGATTGTTCTTTGCGTGTCCTCACCGCGTGCGCTTGAACAGCAGCTGGGTTTAAGAACACGACTGCAGTCATCAATATAAGAACTCAAGCTCCAGCTTCCTGAAGGCCCAAATAAAGTCTTCACCCAGACTTTAATTTGAAGTGTCAGACAAGACAGAGGAGGTGCAGATCTTTCTCTTCATGGACTGCTCTCTCAATCTTGTGCTGCATTTGCCTGTGGGAAGCTCAAAACCTCTGCCTAAGCTTTCCTGTAGCTTTGGTCTCACTTTATTCAGCTACCAGACATGCACAAACTCTGATCCAAGTGCTTCCCAAAGGTCTCCTCCTGAAACATCACTGCCACAGCCTCAGTGCAGGCCTCACACTAAAACAAATCCTGCTGGGAGCATAGAGCACACTAAAAACCAGTGGATTTTGGACGGCAGCTCACGTCTCCTGCCACACTGACACTCAGCAGAGCCGCCACATGTATGTCTGCAAAAACTATCCTAAAATACCTTCACTCATCAAGGAAAGGGAAGGCATGAAACAGATGTACCTTTAATTTAGTACAATGTCTAGAAGGGGAAAAGACAGAGGGAAAAAAAATCACAATTATTTAAATATGCATAATACCCATTTACGCACTAAAACAACTCTAAATAGGGGTATTTTTTAAATGGCCAATGTCCTTAGGTCTTCAGGTGTCACAGTCACTAACATGAAACAACACAGTTGGAATTGAAAATCTGACCCTTATAATGAAATTGGAGAAAAGACTGCAAAATAACAGATTCATTACTACTGGATTTGCAATCACTGCAGCTGCACACTCTGAAGTAGGTAATTCAGCTTTGGAGAAATGTGCAGGTTTTCTTCCTTCAAAGGAAAGGCTGGGGGAGATATTTCAAAGGTGTGCAGGAGAGCTTATCTATAATATTGGTCTTACTTTCTTGATTAAAAACTGAAGAAAAAAAGCAGACCACAAACTGGTTTTATCTTTTAATCAACTTTTATATAATCAAATATGATTTCCTGATTAACTGTACTGTTCTGAGTTATAGCTTTTAAGTCCTTACATTTCAACAGAAAAGTCAAATAATTTCAAAATTACCTGTGAAAAAACAGCATCAATAAGCATCTGCTCAACTTTCATGATCTCAAAAGTAGACAATTAGCATAATTGTGTGCCCATTTGCTCCTGCAAAACATCACTGAAGAACAGCTGAAATCACTGGTTTGAGATCTCCACAGATCTTTTAAAGACTGTACAACACATGCTGATACAGGGAAGATTAAAAACAGAGAACAGTAGATGTGTGTTACACAGATCAACTTTCCTGCTGTCACTATCACACAACTGGAAAAGACGTGGATAAAGCTTCTGTTTGGAATGAGCTGGTCTAGATTCTAATTTTAAGAGAATCAAACCATTTAATATTTAAGCACTGGATGCTACATTTCTTTCTTCTTTTTAGCGTGTGAATGACTTTTGTGTTTAGAGAACCCAACAAGAAAAAATCAAGGTAGAGCCTCTGAATATCCTGTCTCTTTTTCACCCTGCAATGATAACCCCATTCACAAAATAATTGATAGTCTCTGCTGCATTTGAGACATTTAAGAATTGTGCAGTGTCAAACTGTTAGAACCTTCATTTACAGAAAGATGGCAAATATCCATACACATACCCATCTTACTATAAAGACTTACCCATCTACTATTAAGACTTTCACATGTATGTTCCCACAGGTGACTAAGAAAACTCCAGCCTTTCACCATCTAACAGTTGCACACCTGAATTGTGTACAGCTTGAGAGAAATTCCTGCTCTCAATCACCATTTACATCACTGCAACTAAAGGCAGATCTGACTTTTTTAATTCCTTTGGAATGCGTAAACCTTAATGAAGGGCTCTTTCTCCATTAAATACCTGATTAAACACTTCTAAGCAGCATTTGTCTTCTACAGGGTCTGTAGGATTGTCTCACATCACGTAACAGTATCCTGAATTTAAGCCAAGGACTGTAAGTTCCCCTCAGCTTGGACTACTTCCACCAGGCTTAATGCAGTTAAGGGCTGCTTCCCCTTTCTGCCTGAAAAAAAGCCCAGCATGACTCTTATTCTGTCAGAAGCCTGATAAAATTGCCACAAACTGTCCAGGGCTGACCCAGCAGAGACTACAGGAATTTGAAGACGCCTTGCTTCCATGTGTGCTGTGGGCAGATCTCTGCTGGGCTCCCTGTGGTGCTGAGGCCAGAAATTACAGTGCTATGCCTTGAGAAACCTCCCTTCAGAGGCAAAGCTGCACAGATGACTCCACATCCCTACATATAACTATTTCAGGGTGTAACTTCCTCTGCTCCATAGGGATCTGTCAGAGAAGACTGATTGTAAGGGAACAGAATAAGAAAATTCATCATCCTCTTTTAAATAAGGAGTAAGAGAAAAGAACAACACATACCAAGCAGAAATATGTTGTGCCTATAGTAGTGTTAACCTGAAGTTAGAGAGTCCAAAGACAAATGAGGTAAATTAGAAGTAATTAGGACTTGCACAAAGACATAACTTTTCAAAGGAAACAATTTATACAAAGGGTTTCCTTGAAATTAATACCGCATCATCCACACAAAGACAGAAATGGCTTGTTTCACTGCCAGATATACAAACAATGGTGAATTTGATATACAGCCATTAGCAAAGTTAATCATTGGCCTAAGCTAAAGAGAGTGCAGCTCAGTAGACAGTCAAGGTCACGGCCACATTCTGAAGACAGCTGTTTACTCTTATACTCCTCAAGAGTATCAGGGTGAGCAGCGCTTGATCTCTCTCTGTAGAGGTAATCTGACGTTTCAGGTTAACATTGCAAGTTCTGCAGCCTCTGCTAAGAAGCTAATTGTATGTTTTCACAGAATTATTAATGATCTATTCCTTTATAGTTATTCATATATTTATTGTCTATCATTTTTATAATACAGAGTTATTTGAAAAGTATACCTGTACACAGAATGGTTTCCACAAAAAAATTTCCAGACATTGTTTAACCAATTCCCTTAACAGAAGAAAGTTTTGCTTTCCAATTAAGTAGCTAGCACCAAAATAGAAAATGCAAACAAGGCAGTATTCAGCATCTTGCTCTTCTATATTTGTTACAGACACCTCAAACCCAATTTTAAAATGCCAGTCAAGTGAAAAGAATTTGCAAACATGGGTATTGGAAGACTAGAGAACTTTAAAAATCTAGTTCTTAAATAATTCTGAAATTTCCACTTTCAACCGCATGATATTTTATCAGAGGTCCTATTTTCACAGCTTTACACCTTGAAAAGATAAATTTATAGCAACCCACGTCAGGCTGATAGCTATCAGCTTAAGAAACAGTCTAATACTGGCAGTGCAAGAAAAATAAATTTTGCAATTCAACATGCATCATGCTTTCCTACAATACAGTCTGAGGCTCCAGCATGGACTGTGATCGCTGTATATGCTAAGGAGAGTTGTGTTTCACAAGGATGTAAAACACAATGATCTGGTCACCTGCAGGAATAAGTTGTCAGAGAAATCATCACCTCAAAGAAAGAACGGGAAGCTTTGATTCTGGTTTTCAGTGAAATTGTGATTCCTTAACATTCCACTGGTAAAAACGTTAGCCCTAATGGCCTAACAAATTAAACTATAACTTCTGAACATTCATTCTCACTTTCATGCCCTGTTCTGTCAATCCTGTTGAAGCTGCTGTCCCATTTCAGTGACATAATTGCTAGCTTAATCTCAGACGTTCTTTACACCAGGGTAAGGCTTCCATACTTACAAATACATAACTATAAACCCCTGTGTTATTAAAAAAGTCTTGCTATGCTACCATAACATTGCATTTTTGCTATTTTAACTAACTGATTGTTCTGAAAAAATAAGACGCATTATGTTCTTATTCTCCCTTAAGTGTCAAAGCTGATATCAAACTTCCTATGTGCATAAAGGAGTAAATATGCTTTCTTGTACAGAAAATTGTTAGCTGTTTTTAAGGGCAGTGCACAAAGTGTCTACCTCCAATCTTACATCCATTTACTCAGGACAATGATTTTACTTTGTACAATGAACAACAAATTGCAGTCATTTGCAATTGCAACAAAAAAAAATTCCTGACAAAAGATGTTTTGATTTGTAGGCCTAGTTCTGAATTGCTAATAAAACAAAGTGCCAAGAAAAAAACAATATGAGTTTATTAAATTGAAGTTTCAGCCCTTTGACTTATTAAAGGTCTTCATTTGTAATTCCTTGGGAAAGGCATTGTATTTAGAGAGGAAATTGTGATTGATACCTACCTGTACACATGGCATAAGCAATGAACATCAGGGATTCAAAAATACTCAACTAACTTTGCTGTCTAATGAAGAAGGAAAATTATTCTGGGGATTAAATGGCAATATAATTTTTTTTGCATTTGTATCTATCATCGGCACAAAGGAGAAAAGTGGTTTTCTTTGAACAGCTCCCAAGTATGCTTTCAGAGCCATCAGTATCTGCTACCATCAGATCAAGCAGCTTAAAGATGAGGATTCACTTGTTTCCATGAATTCTGGTGTCAAGTTTTAGGCTGGCTTTGGACTTCAGCTTTCACATTAAGCAACCTGGATCTGGCCCATCCTCTTTCTTTATTTCACTTTGTGAATATTTCTCCCCTTTCTTAGTGGTTTACCAGTCTCTCCATTCTCATTCTCCACTTTCTCTGCCCTTGTCACCATTCACTGCACCTTTGCCTGCTGTTGATGCAAGGCAAGGCAAAAAGAGGCATTTCATTTAAAAGGTAGAGCTGTCTGCCCTGGGGAAAGAAACACTGCACATGGAGCCAAAGTAAGTAACTCTGCATGATGATACTACCACTTCAGCACAGGCTACTAGTACTGAGAAAAACAGAAGAAATGCAGAGCTAAGTTCATCCAGCTCTGAAAAAAAACACAGAAAATATGATTCTAGGAGATATCAGGATATATATCCTGCTAGAACTGGTAAATATTAGTGCAAATGTACAAAGTTCCACCTGATGGATTGGATAAGAGATTGAAGTATTGGAGAAAAACAAGCAGGTCAAACAGTCTGGGCAGAGGAAAGGAGCAAAGTAACCACAGCTACTCATTCTGCAACTACTCCAGGCCTTTGCAGCTCTTGGTACAGTCTGTTCAGAGCAAGCCCCCACATGGGACTGCATAATTTATCCTACTGTTAAGTCAATGTAAACTCATGATCACTTGATCCAAGGATATTTTGTACAATCCCCTTTTGCATAATTTCCTTGCTACTTAGTAATTTCAAGGCTAAAAAAGGCTTTCATTCGGCATTAAATGCCCTGTTAAGCCCCACATCTATCATTCACACAGCACATTACAGAGATAGTCTCCACCCCTTCTGCCAATTTACTAATCTAGAGGCTAATCCATCTCTTATTTTTTTAATGCCAAATTTTCCTTTGTTTTCAGTAGAAGCTAGATCAGTTTTTTAGGGTTTAACTCTGAAAATACTCCAGAAAATACAATCTGCAGCAACAGAAGTAACATCACTAACATGGCTTAAGCTGTTCACACTCACACAACTGACCAATAAAAGCAGAATTTGACAGATATTTTTGCAGTAATTTACATATCCCCAAGAGAAACAAATATTCCCTCTGAAAATAAATTGCTAAAACCCCAGTCTGTTTTCCTGGTATGTAAGCCTGGCTTGCCTTTTATGCACCTCATGATTTTCTTCATGTGTCTATTCAACTAACACAGCAAATCTACAGATTTTGAACAGATATAGCGTTATTTGTTTTCTTCTTTAGCATATAAAAAATGTGTAACTGACTTGGACAAAAGCCAAAAACCTGCCAGGACTATTTTATACACATCAGTAGTGCTGCTGCATACATATTTTTCCCTCACACAAAACTATGCCAGTTAGGAAAGCAGTAACATAACATCTTTAAAACAATGGGGTACAAAAGAGGAACAAAAGACCCTAAGACCTCCTTTGTGATGCAGTACCATATTCTGTTCTCTTTTTTTTTATTTTTTTGGTTACTTATAATGAAAAGAGGAAAACATGATATAATAACTAGAAGAAGTTAAATGGTACAGCAGTCATTTACAGACCTGTGTACAGCTTGTGAAAGGCACCAACACAAAGGGATTACTATCTCTAAACCTATTCACTCACTTCATTTTACCCCTCTCTTATGAATGAAGCAGAAGCACTGTAATTTCTAGCCAACACTCCCATTTATCAAGGCAGGCACAGCAGTTGCCACCAGTGTAAATGGAGGATATAGAATATCCACTACACAGAAGCTTCAGAGCAGACACAGTTTGTTTAGTTTTCTTAGACACTTGTAAGAGCAGGGTCAAGACTGAGCAAGCGCTTTCATGCTGAATTTTCTGTTCTCATGCTTAGTGAACGTAATCATGTAGGGACTTTTGGCCCAGTTTTCCCCCACTTTTCACTTTGGCACTTTCACTGTAGCTATAGCATGGCTGCTGTGTTGCTCTGCTCTGCCTGGGCTGGCTGCAGAGTGACACCATTCGCACCACAGAGGGCTGAATCTCTATTTGTAACAACGGTGAAAGATGACACAGGGTCAATGCAAAGAAGAATTAGGCTCTCCATGCACGATCTTATTTGAGAGACAGATCTTTCTGGTAATGAAATCTGTTTCAGCTGTTGTTTCAATTACCATGGCATGGAAACATGCTTTTTGCATCTTGTGAAAATCCTTTAGCTGTTTCACATTCTTTCAAAGCAATCAAAAAGCAGCTTTATAGCTGACATATATGTAATACTGAATGAGCCCACTTCACAATACTCAGAAGTCAAATTAAGGTGGGCGTATTCAAAAAAACACAATATTGTCTGAAAATACAGTTTCTTTCTTTCCAATCTGGAAGCCCCAAGGACATTTTATTCTGTTTGCAAATATAACACTCTTTATATCTCTGTTCATCCTGGCTACGAAGCCACCAGACAACCCTGATGCAGAATGACCACAGATAAAAAAGCAACTGTGAAGTACCATTAAGGTTTTGCTACTATAAGACCATTTTCAGAAAGCTTCAGTCTTTCAAAGACAGTAACTACTTTGTGTAAGAACACAGACTAATTGAGGAAGATCTACAAGAACAGTGTTAAAGGCAGTCCAGAAAGTTGCATCTCAAAACTGCATAGCAGCCACTGGTAACTCAGTGTAATGTGAGTACTAAAGACTTCTAGATAAAAGACTTTACTGGGTATCTCAGTTGATTATTATGTTTATTTGGATACTAATTTCATATACATGCTAAAAAAGATAGGAATTTTTATTCTGGTGCAGCAGAGCCTAGTGCCATTTCCCCAGAGCTTCAATTTTTCATCTGTGATCTCATTTATTAGAACTTAAATGAACGGCATAGAATACCCACATAATAATGCAGCAGATGCTCACACACATGGAGGATCAGTAACTTACAGGACAAGAAAGCTGAGCTGAGCCTGTCCAGTCTCACCTACTTTGACTGAACAGAACTAGTCCCAGTCATAGAGCACAGAGAAGAAAAGCTACCACAAAAGCAAATGCTTCTGAAAAAATAATGTAATCCTTATAGGTGAGTTATGACTTATAAACAAAGAGATTTTGTATCAGTCTTTTCACTGTTTTGATTCTCTTTGGAGCTAAAATATTTTAAAATATTAATATTAAACTTTTTAATACTTAATATTTTTTAGATGTAAAATAGTAAATTGTGTTATTCTACTTTGGAGTTCTCAAAACTCCATCAGCATCTCTCTCTTAAAATGTGGAAATATTTTTCTATTTGTTATGACTAAGATATTATTTTCTGTTCAAGGTCTTCTTTTCAGAGGACAATGAGTTTCCCAAAATACTGACCTCATCAAGCAATAAAATTACTGAGTATAAAGATCATCTATTAGCATCTGTCTATATCCTGTTAAGACATTCAACAAACAGTGCTGACTTTTATGGTGTGATTGCTGAGATGTGACAGTGCTATGTTTTGATTTACTGTTAAAAAACAACTATCTAAGTACTTTCTGCAAGTTCAGATTTAGTAGTCATTATGTACAGACTCCAAACATTGACTGTACATTCCCCTACTGCAGTAACAGAAATTGAGATGTTACAGGATCTTTATTTATATTTCCTCTTGTAGGTGTGGAAGGAGTGAGAGAAAAAAAGAGGAAGTTGCTTTGTATTATACTACATGATTTGCTAAATACAGTCATATGTTGCCCTTTCCAGCACAGTACAATCACAGAATCTGAATTTCAAGTGCATCTCAATTATTTTCAGGCATAGATCCAAACCAGCAATAACTTGAGCACTGCAGCTAATGAATTAAACATTGCATCTGCCCCTAAGCAACCAAAGTCTATGCAAAGCTGGTCAAACTATTTATACACCCCTGTCTTTAGAGAATATATATCCTTTATTAAAAAAACACAAATAAAAAAAGTTTCATACTTAAATTGCAAGCCCCATTCCCTAACCTGCATCTTCTATAGGAAAAACATCAACTCCCACAGCATTCTTTCTGGTTATGAGTCTAACCCAGATTTTGTCATCATCATCTACAGCAAAACAGCCAAAGCAGTCTATCAATTAAAAAAAAACACACTTACGCAATCTGCTTTAAGGGTCCCACAGTGAGCTCCTCATATGTTATCTTGCACATGGAAGCCGGTACCTGGCAGCAGAGCAGACTCAACCTTTCCACGGCGCGCAGGGCAATGTCCCGTACGAGCCGTGGGTGGCAGCAGCGTCTGCACCGCCTGCGCATTCCAGCCGGGACCCTGTTTTGGGTCACAGGTTCACTCAGTGAACGGGAACCCTCCCCACGCACACAAGTGCCTAACAAGTGTCCCAGCTCCGACTGCCATCACGCAGTAAAGTTGCATTCATTTCCTTGATCATCTGCCCTATGGCTTGTCCTTCAGTACGATGCACGCGAACTGAAGATGTTAACACTGATTATATAAACACACGTTGCGAAACAAACTGGAACTTGTACTGCAGATACAGATGGAGAAACTGAAAACACTGATTGTATCAGGAAGCAGTTCAACGACTTGATTCATGCAGCGTGCACAGTAACAGGTATCACTGCTATCGCATGTTCAGCAATATGTCACTGTCTGAATCAGCAGCAGCACTTGCAGACTTTAGCCCATAAATCCAGACCGCCCCAAGACCGTGTGGAAATCATCAAACTTTATCTTATATCAATGTTTCCTCTCCTAAATCAGACTTATTATGCCATCTTTCAGAAATCTTGCTTAGTAATATTCCACTTTCAGAAACAAACAAAACAAAGGCACGCTTGTCTCATGTGTCCTCCCTGTTCTCAAACTCCTGAATTTCTTGAGCGACACAAGTCCAGCCCCCCTTCACAACCCCAGAGATGCAGGCTGTCACATAACCCATCATCTCCATGCCTTTGCAAACTCCGAGCATATCCAAAGAGAAATAAAAAATCCGTATGCTACCCTTTACCAACGCGTTCCCTGTTGCTCTGAATTAGCGCCAGCAGGCTGATGCGAAAGTCACTAGATTTTTGTCTCAATTTTATCCATGTTAATTATTATTAAACCTTTAAGAGCTTTTTCCCAACATTTCTCCAGCATGTACATAAGTATTTAATACACCATACTTTTCACAATCACTCAGCCCCGTTTTCTCGGCTGACCTATTCCGCACATCTACTTCAAGGACGAGAACTAAGAAAAAAAACTTCTTGCCACCCACCGCCGCCGGAAAACAACCCTCCGCGTGAAAAAAACAGAGGAGCAGCACCGCGCACAGCCCGTGCCCGACCTCAGCCACGCTTCCTCCTGCGCCGCCGGGAGTACCCACATCCCAGGGGCGCGGGTGTCCCGGTCACCCCGTGCCCTCGCTGCCCCGCCGGCCGGACGCTGCCCGGGGCCAGGGCCGGGGCCGAGCTGCGGCACCAACTCTGCCCGCCGAGTGGTCTCTGCCCCCGCCGCACCGGGGGAGCCCCGGCCCCGGCCCCAGCGGGGACCGAGGGGAGG
>VZSE01014929.1:97855-138223 GCA_013398275.1 Promerops cafer
GCCAGGTACGGCGGCCGCCCGTCTCCCCTGGCGGGGGGCGGGGAAAGGAGGGCAGGGATGTTAGGATCCTGAGGGGAAAAAGCCCGCCCCGGTCTTCACGAGGGAATAAAAATAAATACATATTTTTGAAAGTAGTAATCTAACACACGTGCATACACACACCCCCCCGCCCACGCGCGGGCCCCACTTTCCATCCCCACCCCGGAGAGCGCGGCGGCTTTGGTGCGAGGGTGAAGTCCAGCTGCATCCTGACGCACCCTCCCACATGCTGGTGCCTTGGCAGAGCCAAAGCTATTTTTAAAAGCCTATGTGGATGCCAAAATGCTGCCCCATGGCACGGAAAAAAGATGGCACTACCCTGTCCCCGTGCCCAAACTCATCCGCCTGCCAGACCGTGCCCTGAGGGCCTTGCACTTGGAGCTGGCCGCTAACCCTTGGCTTTTGTACCCCTGATTGTGCAGTAGAAGCATATGGGGGGGAAAAAAAAATCTTGTTTTTTTCTGTATTTATTCCAAGGCTGCTCGTAGATGGGAACATCAAGGTCTTGCCCTAATGAGCCTTCCATGTTTCTGTCAGGACAAGGGAGTTGCAGTGGAGCAGCCTCCCAGACAGCTGGAGGAATGGGGCAACCTGGGTTTGTCATGTGCAAGTGTCTCAGGAATGACGATGCTGATGAATAACTTAAAAATCATAATGTGGGCTCTGGTCTGCCTAGCAGCCTTTGGATGGTGTTTTCAGGTGGCTGAGAGGCACACCCATCTTCTCTGGATTTCTCTGTTTAGCTGTAGAAATGTAAAGTGTTTTTCATTGCCTTGCTTGCTTATAAAGCAGTCCAGATAAATCAGTGTCACTTGGGCCTGAATGATGCTCATGTCAGCCTGAGATTGGTGGAAAGTCAACAATGGGCTGTTGTGGCACTTCTACTCGTCAGGGCAGGGCAGGGGCACAAAAATCAGTGCTCTAGATCTCCATGTCCTGTCTATCCAGAGGTGTGATTTTGATTTATTATTCTGAAAATATCCTCCTGATTGCTGGCCAGACTAAATAATTTTCAGTCCTAAGTATCTGACCCAGTTGCTCTCACAGCAGTCAGGGACCTCTAAACCCATTTCCAGCTGGTCACTAGTTTGAACTTCAAAGCACAAAACAAAGCCAAGAGGGTCCTAGGTAGTGCTCCAGAAAAATCAAAATGTCAGCATTTACTTAAAAAAAAAACAAAACCAAAAAACCCACACTTGAAAACTGCTTTCATTATTCATGCAAATTAGTCTCAGCTGAGACTTGATTTTAGATTGCTAATGCTGAAATGAACTTTGTCCACCTTTTGGATTGGATAGAAAAAGAACTTCAGAGGAACAGGCTGCAAGAGCTGCAGGAACAAAATTGGTTTTGTCCCATTTCTATGATTTTTCTTTCATTTAATTTCTTTCACTTCCCAACAAGGTCCACATAATGACTGCAGAATTTTTCCAGTGCAGCAGCAACCATTTTTACCTAAGGGGCTGGACTGACCCAGTACAAAGGTTGCACACTGGTCTGGTCTGAAACAATCAGCTTTTCCTGTGGTACACATTTCGCCCACATTTAAAACACTGCAGGAGGTACAACTGCCTCTTGGCTAGTTACAGAAACTTGTCATGCATTATATTTCATTCAGAGAATCTTACTGGATTGCATGCCTAGGAGTTATGAAAGTCTCCTCTTTCTATTTTGTCTTTGGGAGATGTAGATGAAAAGGAAAAAGGAAAGAGGTGCTCCCTTTCCAATGCTGAATCAGAAGGAAGGCGCTTCTGGAGTGCACGATGGCAGTGGAAGAGGCCAAAGACTTCAGCACAAAGTTCAAGGAGTTCTGTGAAGGCCAGTGCACTGAAACAATCATTTCTTCTGGTTGTCCACATGTAATCCTTCTCCCCCTCCTTCTCCTTCTGCTTGTCTTCCTCCCAGCTGTATCTAAGATCACAGAAAGGGTAATGCAGCAGGGACAAAACTGACGCTACATTATCATATAGGATGTGCTTTTCCTGGGTTTTAATATCTACCAATTTAAGATTATTTGAAGTGTTTTAAATACTGAAAATTTGCCTCAAACATATTTGTAGCTAACATTGATATCTTTTACAATACATAGCCATAAATGCAATTTTATTTTCCATACATTCTGCCTGCATACCTATTAAGAATTATGTTGTGTATCGCAATTACATTTTTACTCTTGACAAATACCTTTTAACATGGACCAAATAATACATCAATTTCTTTAGGAAAGGAGAATCTCTGTATGTGTCTTAGACTTGGGCTACTGGTTCTCTGTAGTTCATTGGTACCATTTCACAAGCAACTGTGAGGGTTATTTTGGGTTTTGTCACAGGTTGGGAACATGTCTCTGAAGTCGATCTGGAGAAGATTTTCTGAGTGGCTGTGCTGAGCAACCTAACAGCCCTGTCTTGTCATCTTTGTATTCCAGAACAGACAGCTGGTACTTTTCTCCTACACCTGCTACGCCTGGTACTTTTCTCCTACATTTCTTTCCTTTGCTGTGTCCTGCACAGCTGAACCCCAGCTGAAGGTCTTCAACCTTGTCAGACTTAATGAGAAATTTTGCACCCTTTCCATTTCTGGTCCTGGCCCTTCTGCTGAAAGCCTAATGCATTATGAGCCTGTAGTTTCTAAAACATGGCAAAAGTGCAGTCTTACAATAGTACAAATGAATGCCAGGATAAATCTAATCTAAAACAGGAGGAAACAGAATCTCTGTCTTCTATACAAAGAAGTCATGGCCATTAAAGACAGGACAGATGTGAATGGCCTGTGGTGAGATGCTACAGTGTCTGGAGACTGAAAGAAATTTCATTTTGATTCACCATTTTTTACTACAAGCAAATATAAATTAGAACAAAAACCCACATATAACTTCATAGGAGTTTCCTCCTGTTCATAACTTGTTCAATACTAGATCATTCTTAGCAAATATATCATTGACCATTTCTTAGTTAAAAATACCTTTCTGCACTAAAAGTATTTATGACACTCATCTTTAAGACTCCTCAAAATCCCATACAAGAAAACGAAAAATACCTCAAATAAATGAAACCAATGAAAAGGAGGTAGTGTGTTCCAAACGGAGAAAGAACCAGAACTATTTGGCATGGTTACTGATTTTGAGAACAACAAACTGTGAGGCTTTGCTGGCATGTGTCAACATAAATACTTGCCAGAGAAGTGCTTATACTTATCCTAAGTACTTACACTTCTTTTCCCCTCCAGACAATATAAGAAAAAGCTGAAAATCTTCTTACAGCATTTGTGCCTTGGTACTGTGAATAAGAAGCACATGTAAAGCTTTCTGATCACCACTGAACACAAACAAAAAATACATAACTTTAACACAGAAATAAAAAATTAACTTTGATCAAGGCTAAATACGTCTCAAAAATACAAATTGGTTTCTATTTGCCTTTGTTTATGCATGCATTTGTAAAATGTAAGAAAAATACCCAGAGGTCAAGGCATTTGTGACTAATGTAAAAAATAGTTTTTGCATAAAAATGCATGAAACTTACAAGCTTAAGAGCAAAAACAAAAAAAGTTTCTTCCTTTCAGGGTACCATTTGATTACACTTCTTGATAGCTTTCAGCATTTGAAAATTGTTACAATAATAGTCTCAGACATTGTGTTTGATGACTTTGTTAGCTTTAGAGCTAACAAAATTAACAGAGACAGTCATATGTATGAACAGAGATATTCCCATATATTTGTCTCCAAATATTTACTTTCCCTTATTATTGGTACAAATAAAGTGCCTTCCATAGAGAATAAATAATAGCTCAAAACTTTAATTTTCTCTAATACATTTTACCAAGAAATTCCTAAAAGTGCATGATTTACTTGTTACAGAACAATGGAGCCATGTTTACAAATGCAGTTTAGACAGCAATATTGAGAAAAGCTGTAGACAAATAATTAGTAGAGATGATTTCCCTAGAGGGTCATATTAGTGTTTACTTTTTTCCTGTGTTTTTAATCCAAATCCTAAACCCTTACTCCTGATCTTGTTGAGCAAGCTGTTTGCTGAGTTCATTGGAAATGATGTCTAAATATATTCAAGCTCCTAGTAAATAATTAGTGCCCAATGTTAATTCTTTCTCTAATTGCATTTCTTCCGCCTATTTCTGTTTGTGCTGTGGGATGTCTTAAAAAGTATCTCTTAGGAAAAAAACTTGGGTTTTTCCTCGGTGCTTGGTTCTGCCATTCATTTTCTGCATGACCTCTGTGAAAGTACTTAATCACTTTTAATAGTGTGAGTGGAACAAGAATGCATTCATTAATATTTGTGAGGCTGCCAGATACTATGCTGTTGCAAGCATTTACAGTACCTTAAAAAAAATTATAATTGCACTATCCAGCTGGTTAATGTTTATCCAGTTACTGAACAGCTAAACAAAAAGCAGAGAGGCAGACCTACTCTTTGCTCTCATCGGTATTGAATTTGAAAGGAATTTTTCCATGCTAAAGCTGTAGAATTAGGCAGTAGATGAAATACCATTAGCAGGCCTCTGTAGAGAATAATGAGCTGAAAGCATGCCCGGTGCTAGTCTGCAATTAGGGTGAAAAGTGAAATAGGGCAAGAATCAGAATACCATTTCGGGCTCTCACTTTTCAGCGCGTGCCCTTTTCATCCCCACCAGGGGGAGCCTACTTGAAGTTAATAATTAGGAGGCACAAATAGCGTGTTTAAAGAGGATGCTTTCCTTTGCCGCTTTCTTGAAATAGAAAGATACTTTGTGATCTTTGCAAGACTTTCCCCCCCGCCCCCGTCTACCCATCCCCTCCTTCCTACCCCGCCCCCTGAAATTCCTTTTGCTTCAGCTATCCCATTGTAGCAGAGAAGCAGTATGAGTGTTTTTCTACATCCTGGGCCTGTTATTCTGAGCACTTCTGGTTTTAAGCATTGATGTCAAGTACAGGATTTAGCTCAGAGTTTACCCAGAGCAGCAAATAGAAGCCTCCTCCACCATGGCATGCACAGTTATTAATGCTGCATGTGCAACTCAGCGTAGTCAAAGTGAGGTGAGAGTCCACATCTGTTCATCCTGAGTACAAGTGACCAGATTGTCCTTGCAGCTCCTGACAGTAACTCAGGCATAACTGACTGTTCTCAGAAAATTCTTGTACTTCCTTGTATTCTGCCTCTAGAGTGCTCCTCTTCTCTGCCTGGTTCACCACCAGTCAAACCTGAAATACTGTTCAACTCCTCAGTCCATAAAATCATGCTCATACAGAGGGGCCAGTCTCTGTTGTTGGATAGTAGGAGGCATGCAGGCAGCAGGCCTCATGATTTGTTTGCATAAGCAAATTTTCAGCTTTAACATATAGATATATTATTGAAAATCTCTCAGATTTTCTTTGAAGTCATAATTTGGCCCTTTGTGTCTAAAGAAAATATAGCCTTCTTTGAAACCAAGATTTCTCTTTTGAAACCAGGAAATTCTTTACTGTGAGGGTGATGTGGCACTTCAACAGGTTGCCCAGAGAAGCTGAGGACCTGGAAGTGTTCAAGGCCACATTGGGTGGGGCTCTGAGGAACCTGGTCTAGTGAAAGGTGTCCCTGCTCATGACAGGGGCTTGGAACAGGATGATCTTTATGATTCCTTCCAATCCAAGCCATTCTATGATGTAAATAAAACATTAGTAAATACCAGTTCAGCATTTCAGCACTCACCAACAAAATCTGAAATTTCATGTTCTGCTGCAGATGAAAAACATTCATGTAATACCTGTAGGAACAAGTGGGCTCACACATATTCTTTACAAGTGGTGGAATCAACCGTTTAATATATGTTTAAAAGCATTTTTCTCTTTGAAATGTAGTTGCTATCTCTCCCAGCCCACTTACAGTACTTTAGACTCATTGTGGAGATCTGAAGAAGGGAGTGCCCTCTGCTGCACTGTACGCAGGAGTTTCAATCGAGTTGTTAAGGGGGAAAGATTAAACTTGAAGGACTATCATCAAGTTCACTGTCAATATTCTCAGCAGCAGGTACTATCACTGTCTCATTTTGCTCAAAGTGACATTATTATTTCAGTCATTCAATGAGGTAAAATTCAATAATAATTTATTATCATGGACTACTTCTAAGTGGATGATTTCTTCTCATATAAAGCAAATACTACAGGTTATGGTGTGGCATTCAGGAAATATTACTAATAAAAGTATGGCAAGACTCAAAAAGATTATAATGGATAATTACAGGAGGAATGGTTTGAGAGGGAGAAATTAATGAGAATCATTGAGAATAGAACAGACATCTTACAATTGGGAAAAAATAGTAGTCACAAACCATAAGCAAGAATACAGTTTGGGAATACAGCTCCAGGAATCTGTTCCTCCTGGCATGGGCTGCTCTTTGGAAAGGCACCACCTCCACAGAAGGGAGCCTGTCAGTGGTGAGGAAAGCCAGAGAAACAAGCTCACTGAGCGTCAGAGGGCAGAAATGCTGCTGGACTAGAGTCCCAAAGGGATGAGACTTCTCTAGGTACTCCTGGGAGGAACTTGAGTGGTTTTCCTTTGTTTATGTGGTTACTGAAGGCACTGGATGGAGGTAGCTATTGGAAAGATTGCTGGGAAAGGGGGACAATCAGATAAACGTATGGAGGGAAATAATAATTTCTGTTTGTGTGTTCATTGCTTACTTTCATTTCTCTGTAGTTGTGTCCTTTTCAGGCCAGACCTTCAAATTACAGAGCTAGCAGAAAAATGGAAATGAGGAAACAGAGCAAGTATCTATGATCAAAAGTATTTCTCTCTCCTACACCGACCTTTACCTGACTCATGCTGTAGAAAATGCAGGAAGAGGGAAGATCAGTATAGAACAAGGCATTGCATGAGTTTTCTGTCCACAAAACACTTTAGAAAGTCTTCAGAAAAGGTGTTCAAGGCCTCAGATAGGTGGCAGGAGCAGTGCAACTGACGTTTTTACCTCACTACTTTATTTTAGAATAAAACTTGACAACATGTTGGCAATAAGTATCAAAAGGAGAGAACTTCAATCCCTTCATTCTCTTTCTTCTGTAATCTTTATTTTCCTCCTTTCCTTTCTCCCTTTTCTCCTTTTTTTTTTTCTTTTTATTTTTTTTTCTATTTATGGCAAACTGACACGATAATTTCTGGGAGTTGGTGGTGTTCCCATAGAAACAGCCTTGATTTGATGATATCACTGCAGGTTGCTGCTGTTATTCTGCTATGTTCTAATTAAAATAAAATCTTTGTAGATACATTGTATTTAAATCGTCAGACTTTTTTTTCTACCCAGTTGGCCTGGTATAATATCCTTCTTTCTTATGACCATGTTTGAACAGGGGCCAAAAAATTTATGATGATCAAGACACTGTTCTCTTTGAAGCAATCTTTTTGTCTCAGTTCTCCAGTATTCATAAAGCCCAAGTGGGCTTTTATGCCTAATAATAGTAGTTATAAGTGGCTTTAAGTGATTTGTGGGATAAAAGCTGTAACTGTTACGTGCCACTGAGGAGCTGCTTCTTTTACTCAATGTTTAATTCTTTGTAATAACAACTGTTGTTTCAGGATTGCAATGCACTTTCCATTATTATGACTTAAAGTGCTAATGAATTCTGCATTAAAAGCCAGATGTAAAAGTATCTGAGAAAAAAATCTCCAGAGAAATAGTTCAATTGCCTGCAGTAACTGTCCTGCAAGTTACAAAAGGCATGGTGTGTCAAAAACACTCTTTTTCATCTTCTTGTTTGCATCCACTTCTCCTGTAGGGCATAGAAAAGGCTTAATTGCCAACTCATCTGTTCAAGATACTGAGATAAAAATAAAAATGTGGGTTTTGTCTCGTTTGTGAAGTGAATAATATTAAAGGATGGGAGGGCAAAGCAGGATTCCTTTGAGTTTGTGTGAGTTTGAGAGACCCACTACAGTTCTTATTGATGCTGACAAAGATGCCTCACCTTCTTTGACATGTGAAAACTGCTGTTGCAAGATTTGCTACCATCTGGTTTGAGGTGACAAAACACCAAGAATACAACCCAGTCCTTATTCTCTGATTTCTCCACCTGTGGTAACCTAGCCCAAATAACCGCATGCATTGGTGCTCCTCAGCAGGAGTCAACACAAGTAACACCACAAATTTCATCACTCCCCAGGAAAAACAAGATTAGTAATCTTTTGCAGAGGAGATGGTAATTTATATAAATGCAGAAGTCCCATGAGTGGAAAACCTATGAACAGAATTTGGGGCAAGATTTTTTTCTGCTTTCTCTATCAGAAACTTGCCATCGAACTCCCTTTTATTTCATTCTATTATTGTGCTTTGTCATTTGGTTTTAATAATATATTTATCAAGTCACTATGTTCATCCTGAGATAAACTCTTATAAGTAAAGAAAATTTACCAGAACATGAGATAAAATGGGTCAAAGCTGAAAAAATTCTTAGAAAATACTGGGAGATGAAATGTACCCAGGCAGAGATCACATTTTTATTCTGAGGCTGGAGTGTGATGTTTGTGGTAGGATCAGAGAAAACTGCGTGAGGATCCTTGATAGTACAACAGTAAAAGAATACAAGAATATTTGTTCCCTTAGAAAGTGCTGTAGTATCCAGAACTGCCCAATCAACTCATGTCATAAGCATAGCATGTACTTCAGCTAAAAAGCTAAATGAATAAACAGAACCAGCCCAGATGAAATAATTTCTAATTGAATTTCCAAGGTTAGCAGAGACAGTGTGCAGAGGAGCAGCTCAGCACTAATCAGGCTGATTATTCTGATGTTCAGCACGAGAGGGCTGTGGAATGGGAAAGCCCTCCCCTAAAGCTGCTCAGGTAGCCTGCAGTTCCCTTCCCCTCTAGAAAACTCTGCAGCAGGGCGGGTGCTAAACACCACAGGTGCTCTGGAGCAGCAAACGTGGTGCAGAACGTTTCACCAGCCGAATTAGTCTTGACACAAAGGGCAGAATGACCCTGCAGAAAACGAGCCGCTGGCAGGTTGCTCGCAATCAACCAACACCTCTGGCTTGTACTGCACTGCCAAGTCTATCCCAGCCAACAGGAAAGTCACTAACAAAGCACATTTTAAACGTTTCCAGGCAACAAGGTCACCATGCCTTCCTTGGTTATGGCATTTTCTTTTTACCCAGCAGGCAACCACTTTGTCTTAAGAGCTAATTTCTGCCTTTTCTTTGCCTTCTAGGACTCTCCAGTGTATTGCATACCACCCTTTCCTCTAGCTGGGAGGCAGTTTTTGGAGGGCTCAATATAAAGGAAGGGATTTTGATGCAGAATTTGCTGAAATCAGAGGCATCACACCAAGTGGCTTCTACCCCAGCTACTGCTTTTAATGTACTTAGTGATCTCTCTTTCATGGATCTTTTTTCTCTACTTATCTTTGGGATCATCTATGTCTCTTTCATTCTGATTTATAGCAGATTACTCCTTTATTTCACATCTTTCTAAGATTTTCCAGTTTTTAGTTTGTCTTTTGAAGAAAAGACAGAAAAATCCTTTAGACCGGACTGGAAAACATGACTTTTTAATTTTATCATTTGTAAATATCCTGAGAATTAAACAAAACTTTTCTTTTTTTTTGCAGATGGTGCATTTCTTTGTGATCTTTTGTATATATAGTTTGGAATAAAATGAGTTTTATTAGGCAAAAGTGTTATGCTTACACCAGATTCAGCTTAAGGCATCGCAGTAGCATCAGAAAAAAATGAATTTTCCTGCCTGCAGTTAAAGCCTAGGTTCATTCTACCACAGGAAGGGAGGAAGGGAGGGAGGGGAAGGATAGGACTATGGAGAAAGTGGGGAGGACAGTTCAGGAGTGCCAGACCTGCTGCTGCCAGACGAAGAGATGGGGATGATAGCTGCTTATTCTGAAATAGTTCATTCCCTGCTCTAACCAACAGTGCTGATTAGGTTTTCAGGCTCCAGCTTTGACAAAATGAGAAGCGAGACCATGGATGTCTGCTGCCTGTAGTACAGCTCTTGTTGTCTCTGCTGCTTATAGTTGACCTAAATCCACATACAGCTCTCATTTAAGGTACAGGAAGATGATGTTCAGATCCCTTTCTTGTCTGATTTGAAGCAAGAAATTGTATTTAGGTCTGATGTTGTACGAGAGTCCCTTGGTCATTGATTTAGGGAGTGTTTGAAATTCTGCTCTTGAAACTATCCACTTTAACTCTGGTCATTGGAGCTGGCCCTGGAAGACACACATGACAGCCTTGAGCTGTACCATTTTTTGCTCTCTGACCTAAAGGACATTTGACCTCCATGAACAAGCCCTGAGGGAAAGACTGAGAAAAAGTGTTTCCATGACTCTGTCACTAAACCTGGATGTTGTTCTTGGTTCCCAAAGCATAGATTAATTTTTTATCCTCACCAAAACACCCATTTCCTCATTCTGCTTTTCACACAGTTCAGCACACAACTGAAATTTATGTTTAGTTTTACATTATATTAACATCACTGACTTTCACTCTTCTTGTAGTGGTTCCTTCTTTATATGTCACACTAGTGCAAGGTTAAGGTGTTGCAGGAATTTGAACTGAGTCTACAAAAAGAAAATCCTGAAGGAAGTGGGTTTGTCTCTCTTCCTGAACCAATTTCTGTTTTCTTTTCCTGTGTTTCTAAGTTCTGTGTATTTTTATGGAACTCTGCAAATCTGATCCAGTGTGTATTTCTGCAATCTTAGGGCTCACACATGTGACTGAGGTATGAGAGCTTAAGAAGTTACTGCACATCAGCTAAGCCATGGCAACTGTCCTGTGTTCAGGCTTAGCCCAGAGCAAATGTGATATAATATGAGTTATCTTAAGCCTCTTTCATGACAGACTTATCTCGCCTCTGTACTTTCCTGGGAGGCTGCTGGGTGTCATTATTCCAGCTGCACTGATTTGGCTATTTGGGCTCTCAATCCCCCTACCCTGTGAGTAATTAAATCACCTCCCACTATATATTTAACCTTGGAAGTCTTTCCTTTTTTTTTCCTTCACTTTAATTGGCCGTTGCTGCAGATAACTTATCACACTTTGCTCTTACGTGGAAGCCTGCACTAAACATTACAGGCTGGTTAGAGGAAGGTTTCAAGTACAGAGGAGAGCAAGAACAAGAGTGGATGCAGACAAATCTGTACACAAAGGCAGAGACTCACTTTCTCAACAAATGGCTGCTGTATAACAGACCACTCACCTGACCCCTGATGCACGAGACCCCAAAGGCCTGATCAAAAGTGATAGATGAAGAGAGAAGTATAATGGGTGCACCCAAGGGAATGACAGATGCAGGACTGGGGTCTGCAGCTGCTGCTTGGGGGTGACCTTGGTGCAGTCTTACTTTGGTTATGGGGCAACTCTGGGAGGCAGTGCCAGGGCTGCAGGCCCCTTGTCAGGTGCATTTGTGTTGCAAATGCTGGGGCTGCAGACTGCAACCAGGCAGAGGTTAATGCAATGCAACAGGGGCCTGGAAAGCTGCAAGTCTAATTATTACAATTGAGCAACTGAAGTAAAGAGAAGAGTGTGACTGCTAAGGGCTCAAATACCAGACAAATGAGCAGAATGTCTGTAGTCCATCCAGGGACTGGAACAAGCTCATCTACAGCCTTAAAAGAAACAGTCTGACCTGAGTACCTGTCATTGCTGAGGCTTGGAGTTTGTGTGCCTCAGGGCTTGGGGAAAGTATGTAACCCTTTAGAAAGGAAATGGTAAAAGAGAATACCCAACAATATGCTGCAAGATACAAGAAAATAAATACATGTGTACAGAAGACACTTGCAGCTTGACAGTGATGGGATTCTGGGAGCTGGACAACTGACCACTGCTCAATTGACAGTAAACCACTTCTATTTGTTATCCTGCCTTAATAAAGTGAGGCTAGTCATAAATCTTGTGTCAGCTTGAGCTCTGTGCCTGAGCAAGGCTGGGAATGAATTTGGTTCCTGGGAAAAATAGGATTTGAAATCAATTTAGGAGCAGGCAATTGCGGTTTAGCAGCTGCACCCCGGGGAGCCAGGAGCTGGAGTGAGGCGTGCCTTGGGGAGCAGCCAGGGCAGGGTGGGCCTGTGGGAAGAACTCATTTGAGAGTGCTCAGTTCTCATGTCATGAAACATAACAGGTCTGAAACAAGTTAACAGCTTTTGAACAAACCTTGTCTTACCCACATTTTCAGCCCAACTAACACAGAAAAGTGGAACTAAAGCAATCTCAACATTCAAAACTCAATAATCAACCTTCTTTCCAAAAATGAGCTAAATATGGGCCAAATGTGGATCAAATTTTTGCATCTCAGGGTCTTCCCTGCAGCTAATAATTCCAGGAGTATTCTTCCCTTATCAACTATGTAATGAAATGCAGCAGATACTTAGTAGCCTCCTCCAAAATGAAGAGCAAGGCCACCTGTCAAAGACTGGTGGGACTGGGTGCAGCAGAATCCTCCTGCCAAGTCACCAGGAGGCTGCCACATGTTCAAAAGAGATTAGGGCAATCATGGGACAACTGCAAAATCTGCCATGAATGTGTGCAGTCAGGTTATTACTTTCTGTAAGAGTTTTTATGTCTTCAACAGATTGTTCATTGCAGCACTGGGTCTGTGAAGAGAAGACAGTTGGCCTACTTCACTATTTCATTACTTTAACACCAATGAAATTGTATAAACACATTATAATCAAGGGAGTCTCACAGTGAACAGCCAAACATTGCCTTAGACCCATGAGCAGATCCCTATATTCTGAGACAGTTGCCAAAATGGTGACTATTTTCAGAGCAACAGAGAAATAAAATCTACACAAAATATGTTAGATTTTCATTAATGTATATAAATATGTAAAAAGGAAAAGGGTTTGGTTTGACATAAATGGAATTGTCACTGCTGTAGCAGAGTATACATACACCCAAACACAGGAGGGTGCTGCTAAAGAAAGCTGATCCTCGTTTTCTGCTTCAGTCTCTCAATGTGGCTTAAGCTGACAAAAGGATTAATAACCTTGTCACATCACAGAGGTTACAAGTCACAAACTGACACTGCTCCTATTCCCATCACTGTAGGAATGAGAATAAAGGCAAAGAGACTAAGAGACCGTTTTGATAGTGGTGTTCATAGCTATTTATTCATTAAACCAGTAGGAGTTTAAACACAGCAGTTCATTGTTCAGCCCTACGGCCAAATTTCATCTGCTTGAGGTAGCCAGACTCGGGTGGACTGGAGTGCAAACCCCTTGTGGTGTGTGATACAGACCCCATCTGTGCTGGTGCACAGAGGCGTTTTACAGCTCACAGCTACGATGTCAGTGATCTTCAGCTCAAACTGTAGCAGCACATAGATCCCTGAGGTTTGTTTCCCCCAAGGTCTGAGGTTCATTCCTCAATGTATCAGTCAAGGCAGCAGCCTGCACACAGGCTTCCATTGCAAAAAAGAAATTGCATGTGAGACCTTGATATGACTGAGAAGATGGCCTAGTAAATATGATTAGACACCACCACATCCCAGGCAGCCGAGATCAGCACCTTTCGTGTAAAAGCTGTCCACACAGTAGGCTGGGACATTAACTTTGAATGTACCTTCACCAAGTAAAGCTTTACACTAATCAAGGGACTGCAATTGTATGATCAATTTGAAGATGTAATTATTACAAGGTGCATAAATCAGGTATTTTAATCCAGCAACAGCTACGTGAGTAGAGGACAGATAATACAATGATATTTAGGTGCTTTGAATCTTTATTCCCTACTGTTGCCCAGTTAACCTCTAGTTTTTGCACTGTTTAAGCTGTATCAGCTTAAAACCAAATATAATTAACATGCTAACCATCATCCTGCTAAAACAAGGCTGACCTAGTCCCTTGAATTTAGAACTTATTCCCAACCAGTATTCATGTCCTGACCAAAGCTGTTGTCATAATCCAATATAATTCTCACAGATTTGTATGCAGAAAGGGGGATGGGGCTCCTGTCTGATGGAGCCTTCGCTTCCCACACTCTTTAGGACTCCATGCTGCTCACTGCACAACAAATTTCAACTTCACCCTGTTCTTTTAATCAACAGGAAGCAGGAAAATATAGGTCTGGCATGCCTCTGAGGTTTTAAACAAACACATACCTAGCAACATGGTCTTATAAACATATTCCAACCCTGAGTAATGTTTGCATAACTACATGCATGATAAAGCATTGGGTATTTGAGTTTTGCCACAGTATTTTCAGGACATGAATTGTACATGTTGTAACAGTGTGACTGAGGCATAGTGGCCACATCCTGAGCACAGTCTCTGATATCTGTGGGGTGACTGGAGCTGGACCTCCTTTTCAGGTTTGACTTTCAATGCCGCTGCCACAAGTTGGACTTAAGCATGCAGTTGGTCTTGAAAGATAAAGTTATTTTAAAAAGCAGCAATCTTTAAGTAAAATTTCTTCTGGGTCTGCTCCTGAGAGGCACTTGGTCCTTGCTGCTCAACAGGGAGCCTGTTAGCAGTACCAGTGGTTTGATGAAACACAAGCCAAGGTTCCTGAGACAAGGTTGTCTATGTTGGATCACTGGCTCGAAACAGAGTATAATACAGTTGGCAGGAGGCTCTTTATTCCAGAGAATGAGTGAAAAGCTGCCTTGTGGACGTGCGTGTATTTTTGTCTTTGGAGCTGGTTACATTTGGTGATGTGTTTGGTCACAGTGCAATGAATCACCAACATGAACATTTCATGATGGTTCATGGATCACTGGAGACATAGAAGACTTGCTTTGTTTAAGAGCCCAGAAAGAAGTCAGTCTTTTGTCATTTTTTTTTTTCTTTTAATAAGAAGCTAGAGACGTGGAGCTAGAGACTTGTCCCCCACACTGTGTCATTTAAAAAACCTGGGATATGCAGGAAAGGATTAATGATTATGTAAGCACTGGATTTCACAAAGGACAGGATCCTAAATGGCCTTGCTTTTGTTAGGTGGTGGAACACAGCCTGCAGAAGTTCTGGATGAAGTGGCTTCTCATGAAGTCCAGGAACATGGGAGGGGAGCTCCATGGACCAGGAGCTGGCCACCTCTGATTGTAGATTCTGTAGCTGCACCTAAATACAAATTTCCTGAAGACGGGTATGGTTTTTTCTGCATAGCTGGCTGGCTTTTATAAATGGCACATAATGTTGGACCACAGAAGGCCTTATTATTGCAGAGCCTTCCAACAGTACTATGGAACACAGAATGAAGGTGATCTGAAAATACCATTTAAGGATGACTTCACTTAAAAAAAAATTGCTAGTTGTGATCCCAAGAATTAAGGTATCTTGAAATGATGCAAAAATGTGTTGGCTATGCAGAAGTATCAATGATGGTAATTATTTTGTGTGTTTTTCTGACTTTCGTTACAGAATACAGAAAATACTTTTGAAATGGCAAGCAAATAAGAACAGATAAAGTAATTGCAGTTATATTTAGTGGACTAAACACATTGACCTCTATGTAGATGTAGCACATGAAGTTCCTGTTCTCCCTTCTTTCAGTGCTTTCAAGTCAACAGTTTCCTTCTGTGAATCAAGAATTTCCCTTTAAAGCAATTCGTTTTGGTAAACTTGGTGTGGTAAATGGAAGCAGAGCTAGTGCCCAGGTAACTTTTGAATGCTTCCAAGAATTGTGACTCCACAACCTCTCAGGGCAGCCTGTGCCAGTGCAGGTCATCCTCACAGTGATGGCTGCACTAGGTGATCTTTAGAAGCCCCTTCCAACCCAAACCATTTTATGATATGAAAAGTGTTTCCTGATGTTCAGACAGAGCCTCCTGTGTTTCAGTTTATGTTTCAGTGTTGTCAAGTGTCTTGTCACTTGACAACACTGAAAAGAGATCTGTCTTCCGTGTACCTTTTGTTCAGATATTTGCACACATTGATGAGAACCCCCTGCTGAGGCTTCTCTTCTCCAGGCTGAACAGTCCCAGCTCTCTCAGCCTTTCCTTGTACTCTGCAGCCTGGGATACTGTTGGACTCCTGCTACAAGGGTGCACTGCTAGCTCATGTCCAGTTTGTTGTCCAGGACCCCTATGAGTAATCCTGTTCTCCCTGCAATCATAGAGTTTACAAGCAACATTTATTAGGCCAGAAAAATTGTGACTAAATAATAGCATGCTAATTTTTAATAGCTACTTGAAACCCATCCAGCTAAAAAGGTAGATGTGGTAATGCAATCATTTCTATTGAGTTTTCTAAATGGTGATAAGTCAAAGTTGTGCATTTCAGGTGGTTCTTGTTTTTGTAATAAACAATGTCAGTGGTTCAAATAAAAAGTTACCTACTTAGGGCTGTTTCTTTTAGAGCAGGGCATGGTAGTGAAAGCTATGTCATCTACATTTAAATGGTTTACCTCCTTGATTAATTCACTCTAAAATAAGAACTACCTTTGATTGCATGATCCTTAATATTTACTTTGCATGTGTTATTATGGCGATATTTTGATCTGCACTGTCGTTTCTAAGCAGTGCCATACACCTGCTGCCTATGGGAGCTGGAAAATGGTATAATTCCCTTTTACCACTTGGTGGCGATCTCTTAAAAATTATGGAAGCTAAAAGTATCTTGCTCTTTTTAAAATTTTGGTATAAGTAAAGGAAAACTCAAAGATAAGACTTTAATACTTCAGAATAGCAGTCATAAGGTCTATCTAGAGGAAAACAATATTCTAGAGTCTGCTTTTTAGGCATAGGATGTCCCAGCAGATCTCGCTATGCTGAAAACAATATCATTTTGTAATGTCACCTGTGCCAAAGTATTCAAGCAGTACAGAGTTTATTATGACTTCTCAGAACAAACAAAGAGATGTAATTCACAACTTTGAGCAAATGTTTTAGGTGTAAATCCTCTCTGACTGACATGTATTTCAAAGTGAATTGCAGCTGCTTTTCAGTCACTGTTGAGGCTTTTTTTGTCCCTGACACATAAGCAAAACTTTTCTGCTTGCACTCTGAAGTGATTTTGTCGTGTCAGCAAGTCCCAAATATGTACCTATTTATTATAAGAATAAATAAAGACTTAGACTCACCTAGCTCTCTAGGAATGCAATGTTACATTAGCTAATCTACCTTTGAATTTATCTTTTCTTTTATAGTTTTGCAAATACTATACTATCGAGAGTGAATGGTGACCATGTTCTTGCAAAACAGTGCTGCTTCCTAAATTCAAAGCTGTTCTGATTTTTACCATACTTTCACTACATGCAGTGCTGCTGTGCATGTTCTTTATTATCCTTCTCTGCATTTAACAGTAAGAGTGGAGTACCTGCCCAGAATACATTTAATCTCATTCTCTGATTATTGTCCAGATTAGGAAGTCACCAGGAAAACCTTACCTAGGAAAACCTTACCTTTAATGAAGACGTACCAACTGTGGTTCTGCAGATACACCAATTCCTTTATCACGCCCTCAGATATGAAAATGGAGGAGGCAATGTGAGCAACAGGACAAAGAAAAATAGAGAAATGTTTTTGAGAAACCTAGCAATTAGCCTTTTCAATATACTGAGGGTACGTATTGGCCACAGACAGTATTTCTAAATGGGCTTATCTCATAGCCTTAAAATGCCACAGTCTGTACAGAAGCATGGCTGTATACGCCAATTTCTTTTAATTAATCAAAGTTTAGTTGAGCTTTTCAAAGGAGCTATGGGTTAGATACAAAACTAGCAGCTGGTCATGCATCCCCCGACAAATCTCCCAGGTTTCAGAAAGTTTACAAAAGTGATACCTCATAGATGGGTGCATTATTTAACTGCATCTATTTGAAAAAGTATTTGTAGTTAAAGGATTATCCTGATTGAGGCCGAGATATGATTGAAGAAGTCTTTTATTTTTAGCTATACTTCTGTTGAAGATTTTAACAAGTGTTTTAAAACTCTGATGATAACGAGCTGCATAGCACTGCAGTCCTGCGGCAAAAAAAATTAGATTTAATATAAGGTGACCACTACCTTTTCCTAACTGAATCAGGAGCCACAATACATGCCCATTTCCTTTTGACAGCAATTAAATACAGAGATATGGATTTCAGGGAATAAGATAAGTTGATCCTGGACTCTGCCAGCTGCAAACAAAAGCACATGAGCAAAGGTTGGCACCACACCCCACTACCCTCAGCTCACTTGTTTTCATTTAGTCAGCTTAGTTACAGCTGAACTGCTTGAGATATGCCTTCTTCAGTCACAGGACATGCTGGGGAGATCAACAGGACCAAATAGACAAGGGTCTTTGTATCTCCACAACTTTCATCTCTTGCTTATCTTAATGAGATAAGAAAATAAGTGTCATAATTTTTGAAGTTCCTAAGAAGTGTTCAAAGTATGAAACAATAAAAAAGCAGTATCACAGAAGGCAAGAAAAAGCCCTTAGCATAGCTACAAGATGGGAGGAGTGTGGCTCCTTTGCCAAAGAACTGTTTCCAAAATGTTTGTCCCTATGTAACACTATTATAGCAGTCATTCCTGCCATGCATCTCACAGAGTTACATCTTCATTGCTGGCTTTTGGATTTCTTCAGGAAATTTAACTCTCTGGGTGCTGTGGAAATGCAAAATCACCCTTCTAGGCAATCATTTGGCTTTTGGCCAAGACATTCTTGAGCAAAATGGAAAGGAATTATGACCACAATAAAGCATTCAGCTTACTAATTGCTATTTAATTGCTGCTCAGAATTTCCATTGCATTAGCTAGCAATGACAGTGTTGCATAAACACCTGAAAGCACCAGCTGACTCTTTAGGGTGAAGGGAAAAGCAGTGTCTGGCTGCATGAGTTCACGTGTATGTTTGGAGGCACTGGACAGGAAAAGGCTTCTCTTCCCCACTCTGCATGACAAGAAGCATAGAGATATCTCCAGCAAAGGAATAGCCACTGAGTCTGGGTGCTTCTTTCCTACAGACTTAAAGTCCTCAGAGGATGTACATATCTTCCAACACGAGGGTTCTCTGACAACTGGGCTTCCATCTTCCAAATGGGACTCCTGGATTTTTTGTTTCCACCCCTACTCAGAAATGCTCCTCTCAAAATGTTGAGCTTCATCAGAAATGCAGTCTGAAAATGCAGGATGAAAAAAAGAAATTTAAAAAAAAAAAGCATAGAAGAATCATCTACTTCTCTAAATGAGGGGAAGAACAGCACTCGGGGAGAGCTGGGGGAGACAGTAGGACTAGGACCATAGGCAGCCTACAGTGCAATCCAAAGCCAGGACACAATCCAGGGCAATGGCTTCCCACGAGCAGAGTGTGGTTGTGGTTATAGTGGGCTGAGATGTAGCTGCTGGGCTGCTTTCAAATGCTTTCAGAGCAGCACAAATCTTGAAGTGTCCTCAACTCTGTGCATGTCAGGAGGGCAGACCTGCACTTCCCATGCACTGCACTCAGTATCTCTGCTTCTGGCATTGACAGGTTAATAGCTAATTCACATTACGTGAGTCTGACTTTATTGTCTTCTGCAGGCTCTAATAAAAAGAAGGAAAACTGATCCAGAAATCCCATCAGTACTGTCCCATCAGCAAGAGTCGAGGTGCCTTCCCCATGAACAATGTGAACATTCCTTTTCCTTCTGCACTCCTCCATCAGCATTCTGTGGCACAAAGGGTGAGCCACCAGCACGTAGGCACTGCAGAGACTTTAGGGAGGGCACCCACTCTGTAAGCACATAACACTGGAAGATGTCCCAGCGAGGTGTGGATGACATTTTGCTTAAGGTAGCACTAAGGACTACATAGATTCAAGTCTATCTTCTGTCACAAGCTTCCTGTCTGATTTTGGTCAAATTACTTCATCTGCAAAATAGGGCACAAAATAATTTCTTTTAGAACCTGTTTGGGGTAGAGACTTTCTCTCTGCATAGTACTGACTACAAAGAAATGTGGATTTTATTGAGAGTCTCTTGTCATGCTTGTAACATATAATGAAATAATAAAATAGTAGTCATGGGAAATTTTCTTAGTAACCCATAGATTATCTGGGTTGAGGGATTACTTTGGTTAATCAATCTGACTTCACATACACTATGAATTAGGAGATTTTGACAAACATTTTCTTGCTTGAATTAAAGCCTTTTATCTATAAATAATTTTATTACTACCTTAAAATTGCAACGATTTTATAAAAAATTACATCTTATTTATAATCTGGGTTTGCTGCCATCCTGTCCCAGATCTTGTTATATCTTTGCCTGCAAGATGAAGGAGCCTGAGATCAAAGTTTTGTCATGCTGTGGCTCCTTTGTTAAGCTAAATAGATTGAACTCTTCTTGTCTCACACTGAGGTCTATTTTCCAGTGCTTTAATCATTCTTGTATGATCTTACATGATCAGTCTTCTCTCTAATCATTCCCAGACAAACCAACTAGATGTTCCTTTAGAAGTGGCTACACCAGTGGAATGATGGAGGCAGTATGCCTTCCCCACTCATTCTTACCACCCTCCTGCTCACACATCAACGTTTATGGTACATACTTTGGCCACTGGAAGCTTGCAAAGAGGGCTTGCCTTTCATGGTCTGAATGCCCTATGGTTTCTGTAGGAATTGATTTTTGTTTCTGTGTATTGTTTGCTGTGACCAGAAGACCCAGACTGGTCTTTGTGCATGACACCTCTTCGTTTTTTAGCCGCTATCTCCAGTCCTTGTGTAAACTCAAGACTTCAGTAATTGTTAAGACTGGGAATTATTTTTTTCTTCCATGTAACTGGTGAAAAATGTTAAATTACATGGAAATAAGAGCCAATTCATGTCCGATTTTACTGGCAACACACCCATGTTAATTTCCCACTGGCAGTGAGATTTTGGACATGTCAAGTATTAACTATTAAAAATTTTTACTTTTTGTTGGTATTCTTTTGAGTATTAATAAAATAGCTAGTGTTTTCCCGTGGATATTTCTGCACATAACAGTTTCTGTACCTTACCAGCCCTACTTTATAATCAAGGTATTTAGGGATCAATTTCTTCTCCTTGCAGTTTCTCCATCCAGGCTTTAAAACTGAAATCTAAACACCTTTGAAAGGGAAAGGCTAGCCCCATCTCCATCGTCCCATGTCCATTGTCCTGTCAAGGGGCAGGGAGGATGGAGGCACGGGTACACCTCAGAATCAGAGAATCACAGAACCAATTAGGCTGGAAAAGACCTCTGAGATCATTGAGTTCAGCCCATGAACCAACACCACCTTGTCAACCAAACCATGGCACTGAGTGCCACATCCAGTGTTTCCTTAAACACCTCCAGGGACGGTGACTCCACCACCTCCCTGGGCAGCCCATTCCAATGTCTAATCACCCCTTCTGTGAAGAATTTTTTCCTAATACCCAATGTAAATATCCCCTGGCGCAGCTTAAAACTGTGTCCTCTTGTCTTATTGCTGATTGCCTGGGAGAAGAGACTGACTCCCACCTGGCTACGAACTCCTTCCAGGGAGCTTTGGAGGGTGGTAAGGTCAGTGAGCACCAGGACATGATCAAATCCTTCTGTCTAGAAGGAAGCTGGACAAACTCCTGACCAGCAACAGTGAGGGCAGCAGGGTGCAAGCTCTCCTTGCAGAGGTTGTGCTCCCTTAAGGAGCACCCATCTGCACCTACATCTTCCTGCTTCAGGGACATGCTCTTCTGCAGTTGCCCTTCTGCTTGACAGTTTTGGCACAGGTTTACCCAGACAACTTTTAACCTGCGCTCCATCTCCCACAAAAATCAGAAGACTGTGAAATCAGTTTACAAGGAAGCAGTGAAAGCTTGTTTTCATCTTGCTGTAAGGAGACCCAGCCACATTACAAGAACAGATGAACCTCCTGTGGAACCAAATGAGTGGCCAGCAAATGCCAGTTCTTGCTACATGGTCTGAAACTCCTCAGCCAAAGACTTTTGCTGCTATTTAATAATTGGAATATTATTGCTAATCGCTAACCTAAGTTGGCAGATTTACTGCTCCGAGGCTGTGCTTGCTGCTGACAGAAGGGAATGTGGATATTTGCTGTCTCCTCGGATTTGTGCAGCTCCAGGGTGGGCACTGTGTTGCCTGCTGTTTAAATGAAACATCCAGGGACTGCTGCAAGAGGCTGAGCTGAAACATTCCCTCATGTTGATTCATGCCTGTTTTAGGGTTCTCTAGATGCAGACCAAACTATCTAAACAACATTTTTAATTGGTTAGGAAATTAGTTGCTCCAGCTCAGGCAAGAAAAGGTAAATGTTTGTGGGCACAGCGTGAGAAGTACTGGGAGAGTAAAACACATGAAACTCGGAATCCTCCCACACTGGTTTGCTCTGGACCCTGGAAACACCTGCACTCACTGGTTCTTGCTGAGATTTTATCTCCTGCTTCTTCATGAGAGCCAGTTGTTCCTCTTAACATGCACTTTGCAGAAGTCATTTATGGCTTCAGCTTCTCCAAGGCCAGATGGCTGCAATCCTCAGAGTCACTGTGGAAAGGGCTGAGTTTTGGCATTTACAACCCTTTACAGATCTTACTGCTGAGAAAGACCCAACATCATCCCCAATAAGAGGCTTTCCTTTATATTACTCTACCTTCCCATAGTACATGCCAGGTATCGTGAATGTGTTATGGCCTTTGCTGATGTCAAAAATATCCTAGGTCCACACAGGGATTGCAGTTATTCAGCATGTTTCCCAGGACCAAAAAAATGTTTTATGCATGATCAGCTTCATCTAAATTTCTTTCCTTGGTGGGAGTGCCCCTCCTGTGTCCATAAAACAGCCATCAGAGACAGACAGCCACTGTTTCTCCCTTTACAACCAACTGCTTGAAAGTTGGAAGAAATCTGAAGAGATCCCTGGCTCCAGCCTCCTGCCCCAAGGCAATGTTAGCTATATTTCTCAGAGGCCCTTATCTTAAAGCTGTGTACAGCAAAGGCAAGCCTTCCAACCTTTGCTTTTTCAAATGTCAAGCCTAAGCTTCCACTTTGAAGTCGAGACCTATTACTCCTTGCATTAGCTACCAAGGACACAGGAAGCAGATTATTCTTTCTAACAGCAATTTTATAGGTGTTTCGAGACCATTATGTTTCCTGTTCTTTCTTTTCCTTTCTAGATTAAAACCCTTTAATTTCTCTTGTCTGTCCTCATATATCATGCTTTCTAGGCTTCTGCTCATGCATATTAAGTACCTCTCATAAACTCTTTTTACTTACCTTCCCTATTTCTTAATGCCTGAAGGATTCAAACTTAGATGAATACTTCAGTTGCAATCTCATCAGTGCAGAACAGACCTGAAGCATTGTTTCCCAGGCCACACTACCCTTGGTTCAACACCTTCTCTGCAACAGTTTAATAGCATTGTTGGTGGGTAAAAAACAAGTCATGGTGTTTAAGGGACTTCAAGTGTCAGCATGGCATTCCTGGTCACAGGGGTCAGAATGTACCTTCAGGAAGAAAAGGACTCAGAAGCCTGGACACATGAAACAATCATTACTTTTCTACAGGTTTTTTTGTTGTTGACGTTGTTTTTCTCTCTGAGAGACTTTCTGCTGTTTCTGCCATAAACTGGAGAACAGTACATCAAATGCCTTGTCAGGAGAATTATAGGCATCTTATGCTCATTAAGGATATAGACTCTTTAGTAAATTACTGTGAGTCTTCATTTCATTGAGCTACTTATGTGATGCAGCTTGTCCAGACTGCAGCAATTCTCGCTGCCCTGGTTGTTCTGCTGCCACAGCCTGTCATTTGTATGCAGTCTTTGCACTACCTTCCTGGTAAATGCCATACTAGAGCAAATCTTCCTAACAGCCGTATTCCCATGGTGCCTAATGATGATTTCCCTCTAAACTGGTGACTAACCTCCTCCCTGTCTTTCTTCAGTTCCTTAAAACCAGCAGGCTGCTTCATCTGAGGTCAGCTGAAACCTAGAAGAGACATTTCAAGAACAGCTAGGGGAATTCCATGCTTTTTTCCCACTGATGACAGCAGAAGTTGGATGTCTAAACCATACTAACATTTAAAAGAATTAAATAAGAATTCTATAAAGCTCAGTTGTGAAATATTGCTTGGCCTCTAGATTATGAGAAAGGTTTTAAGATTAACAGTCCATTGTTTTTAATAAAGGATTTTTAGTCCTAAAGGGTGCTGTTTGTAACTCCCTGAAAATACTGGGACTCATTTCTAAACATTTTGTCTACTTGCATGAGTAATTCCATGTGTCATTTTATAGAGAGCATACAGCAGTCACACCATGAAAGGAAAAGGACTTTAAAAAGGAATAGTTCAACACTTTGTTCTGTCTCTCTCTGAGAGAGCCTTCTTCATTGAATTGTTCTTAATTTAAAATAGAAGACATTGAAACATATCGTGGTACTTGGAGGAGAATATTCCACAGGAAACACTGAGGCATTTAAACAGATCCGTGAGCATGAGTTGATCACTAACTAGTGCAAGAAGCAGTGACTCATGGTTTGGGTACTCAACTCGAAAAATAATTTAAAGTATTTTCAAGGAAGAGCTCAGTTTTTCCTGAGAAAAAGAACTGCCAACAAGAGAGGCAGAATTTAGCATTTTAGCTAGGGCTACCAGCTCAGAGCTTGGCAGTTCCAGGATTGTTTCTGCCTTTTCATTTCTCTTGGAAATATCCCATCTATTTACCAGGAGGCCACGTTTCCCACTCACTTTTCAGAACTCAGCAGATGACAAGTGAAGTTACGTGACTCATCAGGACCAGCTTTACCTCCATGCTCTCCTTCAGCTTTCCTTTCTTGCCCTTCTTTTGCATTCACTGTTTACATTCACAAGCCATTTCACAGGGGCACAGATGTCTTCCACTGAAACTTTGGTCATGGGGTTATTTTGTTGGGTTTTGTGGTTTTGGTGTTTTGGTTTTTTTTTTTTTTTTTTTTTGTTTTTTTTTTTTTTTAATGTGAAGTAATTCATTGTCTTCAACCCCAAAGCCTGTTTGCTAAAACATCTCCAGTTACTGATCCTCCAGCTGAACCAGAACTTCCATTTCCATAGCAAAGGGCAGTAGCAGACACCAGCTTTGCTCCACCTGAATTGCCAGCTTCCAGCTTCCCCAAAATGCTGTACTCTCTCTCCCCTTTCAAAGAGGGAATGTATGCTGATCAGTGAATAATGCCTTTGCTATTAAAAGTACGTGACCTTAACCTGCAGGGAATATTCCAGAGAAAGGAGTGATTTCTAAGCTAGCACTTGGGATTTCAGAGGGTGGCATTGTTGTGAGTAATGAGCTCATGGGAAATGCAGTTGCAGAAGTGAAGTTTGCCAACAGGAACAGGATTATAGAAAGTGAAGTTCAGTTGAACTCAACCACAGCTAAAGAAAGGTGTTGTCTTTTTTTGTTGTTTTTTTTTGTTTCGTTTTGTTTTTTAATAACTGCTGGACTCCCTGCTATTCCTTCAGCAAGTATTTAATCTTTCCTTAATTCAAAGCACAAGATATAAAAATAGTGTGAAAATACAGCACAGCAGAGACATGGAAAGCTGTCTTCACAAAAATAACTTTTTTGGTGCCTTTTGCCAGGGGAATTTTTTAAACCATTTAAATTTTCTTCAGGGAAGTCTTCTCATTCTAAAAAATGAGGCTACTCCAGTGTCTATCTGCTTCATAGCCATTAGCTAACTCATGTTTGAATTCCTCATATAATGAATTTTACTACATAAATGGGAAAATGTGGTTGATCTCTGTTAACGATAAACCACTCTTTAGTCTGGATCTCTCTCTAATCACAAAAAAAATTCCTTTTCTCAGCCCTCTCTAACACAAGGGTTAGGGTTGTTAATTCATTGAGTGTTGGTAACATTTGGTAAACTCTTAGCTCTTTGAAGTCTGATTTATTCTCAGAGATTAATCTAAAACTGTGAACTCTAATGCACCTCAGACCTGCAGTTTAGGCATACCCTAATTTTTAAGATCCTATACAAGAATTTGTTAAACCAGACCAATTGGTAGCAAGATCCTGATCTCAAAGCAACTATTTGACTATAATAGAGAAATAACCTCTTTAAACTATCCTAAGTTCTGGCGCCAAGACTCTGCCATGACCTGTGTTATGAAAATAACATAATCTGTGGCAATATAACAGTACTGAGTTAGTATCAGCAGTCTGACAGAGCGTAGATAACGAGCACATCATGCTGTTTAAAAATAGCTCCCTGCCATATATTTACAAGGGAATGATAGATGGCTTGTATGCTTTTTATGGGACTCACAAGATAGCATGTATTTTCCAGCACTGTCTGATGTACAAACTTAATTTCAGTATTTGCCTCTCAAACAGACAGATTTATGGCGCCCAAGTGCAGCCACACTGGATCTGAGCAAAGGTCCATCCAGGCTGGTAGCTGGGCTCTGTGGCAGCCAGCAGCAAATGCTTAGGAAAGGAGTGTAAGAATAAAGCAAATGCACAATTATACTTCCTTAATCCATTGGCTGTGAAAAATACTTCCCAACTGCTTTAAACCAGCTTTCTCAAGCTTTTGCATGGAGAGAAAATAATGGTGTTCTGTTCACCTTTCTTTGTGGTTTTTGATTTTGTATAGGTGTGTTATGTCTGTTATGTTACTATTTTTGCCCAAGCAAATCTGTCTAATCTCATCTCAAACAAAAACCTTTCCAAACCTATGACAGCCTCTTCACCCTTCTATACACCTGTTCTAGTCCTACCATCTTTTCACAGAAAAAAGGACAAGAACTGCCTTTGACAGTCACACTGTGGTCACATAATGAACTTGCAGTTTTCATGTTTGCTCTCTCTTCCTTTACTGATAAATCTTAACATTTGATTTACCTTTCTGGACTGTCACAGGGTACCAAACTGGTGTTCTTGCTGAAAAAGCCAACACAATAGTTTCAAGCTCTCTTTACTGCATAGTAATAGTTTCTGGAGAGCTTACCATTGCAAGGGTTATTTTCCTCAGACCCATTACTGTACTGACTTTGGCTTTCATCTGTCATTCTATTTATCAACTCTTGAGATTGTAGTTTAAACTCTGACTTCTCCGAATAATCAACAGTCTTGTCACCTTGCCCTCCACTGCCTTTTCACTGAGAGCTGCTTCCAGCACTTGACCGTTTATTACCCTTGAAAAGTTTTGTCTTTTAAAATATTATTGATTCATGAGAGGACTATTCCTTTTTCAATTAAATAATTTATTGCCCAAGTAACAAGGGAATCCTTCCACTCAGTTTTGATTGCTGTAGAACTTTTCAAATCCATGCCCTTTTTATAGTTACAGCTTCAGTCTTCACAAGCAAGAATTAAAAGAAATGTCTTTCTTTATACATAACAGCTCTAGATGCTGCAGTCAAATAATACTTTTAAAATACATATGGTGATTGCTGCACACTGAAGTTAAAATATTGCTTTAGCCATATAGTCCTATGGTCCAGTAAAGCTCTGCATGTATTTACCAGTAATTATTTGTTTTCCAAAGCAGAAGGAAATTAAAATGTCTCTGCATATAAATCTTGGACAGTAAAAGCAGAAAAAACTCATAATAGTTCTCTTGTCTCTGAGGCCAGCAGGGACTGTTGGTATACTCCACTGAGTATTAGATATCAACAGTATAACAGGAAAGTTTTTCTGCCCTTAGCAGCTTTTCTCAATCAGGAAATTAAATGTCCTTTCATCCACCAGCTGTGGGTCAGAATTAGCTTTAGTACATTACTACTTAAAATGCTAATAAAGGATTTGTTATTAGGCATTGTGTCGTGCTCATAATGCAAATAACAATAAAGGACAGAATGAGCACCAACCCTGCCCCCACTTTGTTAGTGGGCTCTTCTTCTTACCATACCAAAGCAGACTGCTTGCCCATCAAAGAGCACAAAACATGCATAACTATTTGTGTTCAAACCTGTTTCATAATGGATGTCACTTCTCAAGACAGTATACTGTCGTGCCTTGCTCCTTTCTGGCAGGTTATCCTCCTGCATCTGTGACCAACACAGAACACATGATGTCCTGCTGCTCAGCTGCTGCTCTTCCTGCTCCTTCAGCCTTCCAGCTTGGGCACAATTTACAGTTCAAACCAACAGCATTCTAGCACTCATGGCAAAATCACAAAGAATGAACTGTATTCCCCATGCTCTGGCTGGGGCAGAGACAGACTTTGCCCTGCAGATTTCTGGCTACCCCTCCAGGTGCCTTCTTGGACACTTTCAGGAGCATATTGTCAATGGGTTATGGGTCTTGTGCCATCCCTTCTGTGGAGCTGGCAGCGTGCATGAATGCAGGGTGGGAAACATCCCTTGATCAGCTTTTCTAAGCCAGCAAAAAGCAGAGCTACTCAGCACATGCAGATGGAAAATTAAAAAGCCTCACACAGAGAATACAGAGTCAAGGACCTTTCACCTAGGCCATAGCAGCTACACACAGCTGAGCAGAGGACAGCAGAAACCCACCTTGTGAATGGAGCTACTAGGAAAGGTGGCAGAGAGAGATTAAAAACTATTTTGGTGCCCACTGAGATTGCTCCAGGCCCAAGACCAAACCGTGTCGATACACTGAACTGGTGAGAGGCCTATGTGCTATTTTTTAAAGCTCTCCACCACTTCTGGCAAGAGTGAACAATTCTTCCTTTGTAATGCCTTAAGCACCCAGACATACTTTTACACAAGTATTAAGAACATCAGATTAAGTCTTCCTCCCCAAGGAATCTAATAAAATTATAGGCCTGACTTACTCCTGATTTAGTTACATACAATGCTTTTAAATTTAAGCCAAATTAAGCTAATCCTACAATGTGTTACTAGTTGTGGATAGCAGACAGCTGTAGAAAATCTGTGAAAGTTGTGTCCTTAGCTGGGTTGTCGCTGTCAAGAGGAAGGCCTGCAAACATGAAAATTAACATTTATACCATCAATGCTAATGTATAAAGCTTTAGGATATTTATGTTTAACATAATTAAAAGCCTCATTAAAACCTCTTGGAATCTCCTGGTTGTGTTTTCCCTTGACATACCAGTCTGCAATTTCAGCATGCCTCTCAAGACCTCAGAGGGCAGAGTGAGTGTGAAGACTGATGCATCAAAGAGCAAAAGGTTTAAGTGTTATGGAAAGCTTAAATCCTCCAAACAGGATCACTCCTGACAGAGAATCAGAATCAATAGCAGCAGCTATTGTCAGTGCCCAACAAATAAAGCTTGTAAACTGCATGTTTTCAAACTCATAGGAGGGTGAGAAAAAAAATTTTGTGAGTGGCAGATTGCATCTGGGATTCGCAATTCCTACAAGTTAAAATCTCAGTAGTTACTACAAGTCAGTTGTCTGATTTCCTTGCCTCAACTTGCTGATGCAATTTACAATAGCCCCTGCTTCAGAGGAACTTAGAGTTCCTTCAAAAAAACTTCGGATTTTTTGTTGTTGTTGTTTTCTAAACAGATTGTAAGTACCTATGACAAAAGAAGTATTTTTAGTGATTTTTTTCCTTGGGCTTACTACAGTGGTGTAAAAAGACAGCCAGTCTCCGTGAGACTGAGGCTGTTGCTGGGGAATCCCACAGAGTCACAGAATATTCTCAGTTGGAAGGGACCCACAAGGACCAAGTCCAGCTCCTAAGTGCATGGCCCATAGGGGTTGAATTCACAGCTTTGCCATTATCGTCACCATGCTCTAACAACTAAGACGTAGAAACATAAAGGATGAACATAAACTATAAGAAGCTACTATGTGCCAGCTCAGGAAATGATTAATGTTAAGCAATTTTATGTACACATGAAAGGGTCAGCTTCACATGGCTGGAATTGTACAGGTAAAATTCTCACTCTTCTTGCAGATTAAACTTTTACCAGGGTGTACTCTAGATCATCTTAAGGTTACCACATAACTGATTTAAAAAATATTTCCCTTGGTATGTAAGTTTAAAATCTGGAGTCATCAGGAAGAGTACGTGAGTGTAAAAGCTACCTTCTACTGCAAAGGGAACACTGGAGATGAGAGATCTGGGTGTCTCCACTGGGAAGGAGATGAAACCTCCCAAGGGACGTGGCTGAAAAGCCTTTCACATCAGCCCCTCCCTGTAGCAGGAAGGACATTATCTATTACTGTGTAATTCTGAATATTTTATTGTTTGAACATTGGACAGTTTAATTGCCATAAACACCTGCATGCCATTTCACCCTGCATATGCCTGGCGCTGTCTCTTGTGTTTATTGTTGGTTTGTTTTGGGTTATTTTAAATGGCATGACATGACAAAACATTTTAAAGTTACTTCATGTTCTAGTGCAGGCACAGGAGCTCCTGCCAAGTACTCGTTCACCCCTCGGAGCAGAAAGCCATCCCTTCTGTTCATGCAGCTCCCATGCAGAGGAATTCAAAAGCATTTAGGAAATACTATCTGCCTGTGAACAAGTACATGATGTGAAAAAGTACAGCCACAATTAGATAAAATATGGCAAAGTTACAGCTCATGGTAGCAGTTGCAAAAGGTACTTGGTAGGTTTGAACCAGAGAGAAACCAGCACTGACAAATGCACCTTTACTGTAGTCTTTCATAATAGGTCATTGCTCTGGTGCAAATTACTTCTGGTGTGATAGCAAAGCCATGTTCCCTAAGGAATTTCAGTTTTGGACTCCACTCCAAACTCAAAGCTTAGGTTCTGGGTTCAGGTGGAAGTTCTAAGGTCAGGAGTTCTTTGTGTCCTACCTTTCTGCTGGATTATAGATTGGTGAAAGCACCAAGGCCACCTCCAGAGCCTAGGATTGCCTCTTGAGCTCATGTGCCAGCACTATTTCTTCCACAGACACAGAGCTTATTTTCATTTTTTCTTTAACAAGATACAGGGTTTTACCAGGTCAGACGGAGCATCCATCTACTCCAGCACCCTCTGACAGTAATTGATAGCAAATAGTCCCTTCTCATCTCCCAAACAGGATGAACATGGGATAACTCTTCTGCTATGCTCTCCCACTTCTGAAAAGACATCAACACTGACTGTTCAAGAAATTCCCATTGGGGGTTATAACCCTGTCTTTGTACTGGAATTTGCCTAATAGTTTTTGAGCCCCATCAACAGCACTGAGATACCTAACCTGACATTTAAAGCACTTACAAGGAAGGTGGCTCCCTCAATTATGTTTCCCTCACGTCTGAGGGGACTCAGACCTACCTCTGTCATGAGAGATACCTGGGGCCATAAATCTTCCCAGTCTATTGGATGGGCAGGTTTGTCTAACTGCCTGATACCACAAGGCACCTTCATCTTCAGGCATATTTTTAATAGCCTCTGGGCAGGTTCCGGGTGAAGATTAACTGCACAGGCTAACAGAGCAGCTGTAAGGAAGACTGATTAAAATGGCACATGGGTAAGGATAAAAAGAGGACTGCCAACGTGCCTTTCTTACAAACCAATTACATGACAGAAAAGGCTGCACATCCTCTACATGCTGGGATCTCATCCATTGGAAAGGATGAAGAGCTTCAGGTTTAAAGTCCTTCAGAGCACACACTACTTCCTACTGGACTGTCAGGGCACCTAGATCCATCCCCCATAGTCAGCTGCATCTTCAGATAAGATCCTGCCACTCATACTCACAAGAGTGTATGTTGTGTATAGAGTATAATTGTTGTGTTGATCAACAGATACAGGCCTTAGACAAGGGAATCCCTCCCCATAAATTTAGCTATGTTTTATCACCTAAAAATGACTTTTCTCCAAGTTCTCTCCTTAGTCAAGCCTTCAGAGAACCACACCCCTTCTCAAATCTGTCAAACATTTCCAAATGATATTGCCATGCTACTTAAAGGCAGGTGAAAGCAGGTGGTAAAGCTGTCACAGCAACAGGCAGCAGAAACACAGCTCCCACAAGTAGCTTTGATTTGGCTAAGAAGATGAAGAGGCACCTCTCCAGGATCCCTGTGGCATTAACACTGCTGGTAGTAGCTTTTACTGCCCATTTTGTTGGTTGAGCAAATTCTCTTTCCTCTCAAGGGACTGCCAAGGTGTTCTAGGAGACATGCAGTAGACTCAGGCTCCTCAGGCCCAGTGCCACTGAGGAGTCACACGGGGTGTGCAGGGATGCCCCAACTCCCAAGCAAGACAGGAAGGACAACATTTTTAAAATGTTTCCTGCATGCTGGTTTGCCCAGATCCGTGTCTTAAAGCAAATCCTTCACACACGCTGGCAGCTGGCATCTTACGTGCAGATACCAAAGGCTGGGTGTATGTCTTGAAAACGTCCCACTTGCTAGTGCTCCCTGGGCATTTGCATGCAGAAGCTGCCAAGCTCAAGAAGCCAAATTTGTGCTGCCATTTTTGCCTCTTCCCTAATATCAGGCACCTTTTATTATCACTTGTAGAAACTGTTATAGAGCACACAAATGCCATAAACGACCAGCAAAGCTTTGGCAACTGACCTTTCCCCAGCCTTGGGAACAAGCCCTGAGAATCTTTACAGTGATGGTGCAGACCCAAAAACAAGTTAAAATTGTGCTGCTGGTTTCTACTCTGGATTAAAGGGTTTCAAAAGGTGTCGTATGACTGCTGCTTGACATGGGCATTAGTTGAAGCAAATATTTAAAAAAAAGAGCTTGAATAGCTCTTAATTAAATGGGTTTGTATTGTGCTGTGTGAGGGTGTGCCCCGTCCTGGCTGGCAAAGCAAAACAGGTAAAGGCCAAAGCAGTAACTAACACTGAAACACAGGGAGGGATGGGGGGGCTCCACACACCTCAGGACTTAAAACCCTCTTCAACCTTTGGTCTTGTTCTCCATGCAAACAAAAGCACGAGAGAAGGTTTCATTGGGCTTTATAAAGAAGCTGTTTAGCAGTAAAAGCTGATCTACAGGCAGTGGACAAAAGAACAATAGCCCTGCCGAAATGCTACACGGGGCTGAGGTCCTGTAAGGAATAATTTCAAGTTGACTGGAAAAGATCAAGTAGCAGCTGGAAAGGAAGAATATACCAGGGAGGAGGGGAGAAAGCAGCTATACTGCTTCAGCACAAACAGCTGAAAATACAGAATAAAAAATACATATGTTATTAGGCAGCTCTTTTGCACTGTTAACTCCATTTGCATTGGTAAATAAACCAGAATTTTTCCTTTTTTACCTTCTCACCTTAGTACAATTTTGACGGTTTTGTGCAACTACACTCACTTTTTTATGAGGTTTTACTGAAGCTTGGAGCCACAAGGGTACTGAGACACCATTGAAGTAAATGGAATCAGACACCTCAATGCTTTTGTCAGTGTGACCCTTTGACCACACTGGAAATCAGCTGCACGAGGGGAGACACATTCCCACACAATCACACTAGTTTACACACACATCTTAGGATATAACTAAATTGCTTTTCCTACATGTGCAAGCGGGATGCCAATGCCACAGATGCAATTCCACTTCTGCCCACCTCTGGTTCTAGTTGAAGTCTCAGCCATGTCCTGGAAGTCACTGTGCAGTGATGTGTTAAGTCTAAGTCATGTTAAAACTCCCACATACCCAAATGTTCCTCCCAGAGATCTAAAACTTTAGAAAGCCCATTTGACAGTCTTGCCTCCCCTTTTTACACTTTGGTTTTCTTAGGTACTTTTGGCACTGTCTGATTTCTGTTCTCAGACTAGATGCATAGTTTTGTTCACATACTTAGAAATTTTACTTTAGTCCTATTTCCTGCATTTCCTTTCTTTAAAGTAGGGATGATGCATGCCTTTTTTCAGGAAGATGAAAAGATCAGTCTTCAGGTGAGCTCACTTCTCCAGAGCACTCCACAACTTCAAGGTTACAAATTTGAGTTTAGGTTTATGCATAAGTCATAGGTTTATCTTCTGATTTTGTGGAAACCTTTTGCAGGTGACAAGCTCAGCCAAATTCTTGTTTCAGCAGAAAAAAAGTGAAAAAAAGCAATCAATAAAACTAGAGAGGTAATACGTAGTGTGTAAGAATACTCATTAAAATGGTATCTGTATGGTAAACTATTACAGCAGAAAAATAAAAATATATAGATTAAGAAAAAAATAGCTGTCATCAACAAAACTAGATAGTATTTTAAGTGCTTCAACTCATCATTTAAAGTGGGGCCTCAGCTTTCTAAAGCTTATGTGATTTCAGTCATGCTCAGCAATGTCTGCTGTTCTAACGTGATTTTCACTTTCTCACTCTTTGCCATTTCAGAGGCAATTCAGCAGATGTTAATTAACACTTGTGATAGCTAATATATTACCTAGAGGCATTTTCCTACCTACTGTTAGTCAGTGGAGAATTGAGCCAGGAACAAACCATAACTTGCCAGCCTTGCAGGAAGAATTAAACTACCTCTAAATGCTCAGTGCAGTATCTAGCCATGGGCTTGTCTCTTCCTTAAATGTATGCCAGTGTAAAATGCTGTCCTTTTATATTCAGTACATCTGCCTATTTCATAAATTCTGCATCTCTAGCTGTTTTAGGGTCTAGCAAAGAGATTATTATAGCACTGTTATAACAAGAAAAGAACACAACAATAGAGAAGTCAGAAAATATGTTTTTTTTCTCCTCCTCCTCCCCTTTTTGCAGTGGTCTGAGCTACAGCATTTCTAGGAAGTACTGTTGGCAGGATTTCTCGTTGAAGTTTACACCATGCTCCTAGTCCTGAACCCAATGATGTTAAACAGGACAGGTGAACCAATTCTGGTTTTTTCTATCACTGAAAGAACATGCCAAGATAAACAGAACCAAGAATGCACAGACTATGAGGCTCCTTCTGTTTCCCAGGTAGTCATAGTTCCAGAATCAAGACTAAGGCTCAGTTCTGCTCCTGTTCATAAAAGTCAGTGGGAAAGAGCCCAGAAACAGATGTTTTAACTTTTCCTTTTCCTTTGGCCACTGAAGGGCTGCCCACTCTCCTGCCACTGAGAAGCTCTTGAGAGATCAGTGGATGGTTTATCTGCTCAAACATTTAAAGACTGAGGATAAAACAGAGACCCGGAAAGCAAAATGAACTTAAGTCAGCAGTGGGGAAAAAAAGGTGTCACCAAAGTTCAAGTGCACACTACCTCTAATTTTCCACTTCAACAGGCACACAAAGGTATGGTTCTTATTTTCAGTCATGGGGAGAGTAATACTCTTTACCTCCTTATGTAAAAGGAACTACCACGATGACCAACAACTTTGGATGGGGGGAAAGACCAGAAACATTGCAAACAGGCAGCAGGTGATTCACTGCATGCACAGGCTTGTGTCTGAAAATCAAGCTTATTTCCCACATCCCAAAACATCTGATAGTCTGGTAACTAATACTCTGAAAAGAACCATTCTCTCTCATTTTACTCACAAGAAATGTTGAGATCTGATGAGGATTACTCACCAGGGTAGATTTTTTGTTAAAATCATACCTTACAGCTATCATGGAAAGCCACTTGCTATCCCCCAAACACATATTATCTAATATTATATTGCTTTATCTAGATAAAATGGTCAGTAAATCAAATGCATAAGCTGCAGCTGCTAATCAATATGCTTTAGTTGAAGACTACATTCAAATACTGTTTCTTAGAGCTACTTGTGAATTTCAGATGTGTCATTAAGGATAAAACTGATAAACTACAGCACTACTTCTGGTGTCTATAAAGTTGAGCAACTTTCTCTCTTTTGTTGTATTCTGAAATGAAAAATCAGACCCAGCATGTTTCCCATCTTCTTTACAATAAATCAGAGATGAAGGGGAAAGGTTTGCTTTTCAAAACACTGTAATTATATTGTCTCAAATATCATTCTATAACCAACCCTCTCTTGCCCCAGCTTTTAAGACATCTTAGAAAATACCAGGTTTGGGTTTCTTTGTTTTGTCCTACCAGATAGAATCCCAAAAGGCAGCAAAATGAGCTTCCAGTTTGTGCCTGTGTTTGAAACAGCTTGTCTTCTGATATCAGCTATTTAAATGAGCCAAATTAAACATGGACTTTAAGGTCAAGAATCCAGCTGCGCTGGCCAGGCCAAGGCCAGGAGTTCTGTCCTTCAGATTTTAGCCTTCATATGAGGTTATCTTGCTCAGGGACAAGAGACTTGATATTTTAAATACAAAATTATCACGGGTGCCATTACAGTGAAGAAAGAACTAAAAAAACAACAAAGCAAAAAATACATCACCACCACCATTAAAACACCCAAAAAACCCAAAGCAAAAAACCCCAAACCAAAAAATCAAAACCAAACCAAACAAAAAAACTTACAACCCCTTCCCTCCCACCACAAAAAAACAAAAACAACCCTCCAAACAGTGAAGACTCCTCTCTTCCTCCAAACAGTAAGGTCTCCTCTCCATTCTTCCAGTTCAGTTTAAGTCATACCCTGACATAACATCTGAGGTTAGAAGTCTTGAGGCTTTCAAGGCATTTATTCCAGCGTTTCCAATTTAGGATCATTTTCTGCAGGTGCTCCCTATAATCTTTGTTGAGGTCCAGACTGACAAACCTACAATAGCAGGGAATGATTCACCAGGCAACCACTCAGAGATTTATTTTTAGTTTTGGCAAGAGTAAGAATAAGCAAGCATATACTTTGCAAGTTTATTTGAAAAGTTCATTCTATTTGCTAAATATTTATCTTTTGCCCCAAACCAGCAATCCTTGGTATCTGGGATAATATTAAGAAAATTGCACTATAACTGACATAGCTGAGGTTCACCTCATCTGCTTATTTCTATTTATTTTGTCAATATGTCACCGTTTACTTTTAAAAATATACAGCGAGTACTTTCTCAGTCACCCTATTTCCTCAGCTTACTTTCTGATCCATGATCTTTATAAAGAAGATGAGAAAAATACCCATACTAACAGTGCAAACTGCCTTTTAATAATCCAGTTCCCAGAAATGCGCTACGGTTATAACAGAGCAAGTATTGTCCAATACATAAGAAACGATTATCACTTCAAGGGTTAAAAACAGTAATTCAGGTGCTCCATAAAATGCCAGGGTTTTATTTTTTTTTTTTTTTTCTGTATCAGCTTAATTAATTTACATGTGTACAGATTACTTAAATTTTATTTGGTGCTCTGGCTGAGAAACAAGAGGACTATTTCCGTGCAACAGGTTGTGGCCTTCTCCCTCCTCCTGGCCCTGCTACGTGGGTGAGCACCAAGCTGCCGGTATTGCTGCGCACGGAGGGCTGGGAAAGTGAGACGAGGCAGCCAGCCCATTTTCTCATGGATCTAGTTTTTCAGTGGCTGCTATCATATTCATTGAAGCAAGGATTTGACTGAGCAGGAAGATAGAATTACGTCTCCTTCCCACAGCTCAAGGTCAGGATAAAGACGGAGGAGCGCTGTGAGGTATTTTACCTGCATTTATTGACTTTGCATTCTGACCAAATTTCCAAGATGAAAATATCACACGCAAGGATTAAGACATGGCTAATATTTAGTCACATATTAGACAGTATTGATACTGAATCTTAGCAGCAGCCATCTGAACAGCACACCAGACTTCTCAAATAAAACTGGATATTTTTTGTGCCTAGGTAAAGACTTGCAACTAACAAGCCTGAGGCATTTCCAAAGAGCAAGCAGAGGATCACTGTAGAACAAGGCAGCTTTGAGGTACAGAAGAGGAGGAAACTGTATTTTCATAACAGTTTAAGGATTAAAAATGCAGGAAAGGATCTACATGAGATATATTAAACAACAGCCTGCATTCATTCTCCAGCCTATGGCTAGTTCTGAGGATCTGACCCTCACAGAAATCAAACCAAACCAGATGCAGGAGTTAAAAAATGCATCAGTGCAATGTCTTCTTACTTGGTCTTCCCTTTTGGGCACACACACATACAAAAACATTTATTTGGACCTTAGAATACATAAAGGCGAATTATTTCTGCCTGTAATAAACATGAACAGTTTGCCCTCCAAAGGTAGTATGACAACCCTGGCAGCAAAGCCACCCCTTTCTGCCTCCTTCCCCCTCACTCTCCTCCTGGGTTAACTGTAGCTGGAATACAGTTCTTCTTCATCCACCTCTCTGTTTCCAGCTTTTAAACTTTCCCACTTCTCTCTCATCCCCCTTTTCCCAAGACTAGGTTTTCTCTGATTGCTTCTTCTCAAGAGAAGTATTTCAGATGTCCCTTGATGGAACAGGCCTTCCATAAGAAAAGCACCTCTGAGAAAGTGTAAAGAGCTCCCTTCACCCCACCCCAGATCTTTGCTTGGTCAGCATGGAGTCAGCAACATAAAAAGGCAGTCCAAATCCAGCGCCTTGTAGTTTTACTAAATGAAATTTAAAAAGCATCTATCTACACACTGGGTGGGGAAAAAAAAAAAAGCTTTTATGGAAATAGATTTGATGCTACAGTCCCTTTGTCCTTGGGTTCCAGAGTCTGAAAGAGTGAATGACCAGAAAGCACCTCAGGAGCTATGTTGTCTGAGTTTATTGCACAGGAGCTTTCAAGGTTCATTACATATTATTGTGCACATTGAACCATGGGGCACTTGCCCAGCATCTAGTGCAACATTTCAGTGATTGTCAGTGGCTGGTTTAATCCATATTTTCAACTGGAACTCAGTTCTTATTTCCTTTCCAGTCACTTTTTATTTTTAATTGACCTCAAATGATTAGTTACAACCAAACAAAATCGTAACTGCATAATACTTGACTGTTAGGAAATAATTTTCAGTGCCTGCCACTATGATGTATCTCGTATTCAGAAAAAGTCTAAAACCATTTTAACAATATAAAGTATATTGCAAATGCATTTAAAATAAATAAGTCAGTTGTTGCTACATCACCTACTATCAAGAAATGTGTAATTGCCAAGTATTTTTAGCTGATTTTGCTCTGTAAGGCACAACACCAGTACAAATCTGGCTTATATTTATTTGTCCAAAAATCCAAGAGCTCTTAGAAGGAGCAGACAACTACTTGAGTGAAAGCACATTATCCCACCATCAGAAGAAATCCTGGGGCACTTAACCTTGCTTCAAAAGCAATAGACATGGTAAACAGTAAACACTTGGTGCCCAAGCCTATTACCACATTAGAACTGCAACCCTGCTTGTGCTCTCCAGGGCTGGTCTCATCTCCCAGAATGTTTACATCTTATCACACAATTTCTTCATTGGAGCTTCATTAAGCCAGGTATCACCGATTATGCAAAAATCATACATCCTCTGGGTAAACAGTGCAAATTGCTAGACAACATGGGCCTCCCTCTGTAACAGAACTACGAGGGCCAGTCTCTGAAACACCTGCTTAGTATTACACAGTAAGAAGAGGGAGAATACCAGCATGGTCCTGCCTTTTCCATATGTAAATGCGATGTGATGTGGGACATGGGCGAAGGCAAGAGCCTGCCCCTCACAGTACCTCTCTTTTGACCCCCGTGGGGGATGGAGGATGTGATCGTAGCTAACGGCAGGACAGGCGCACTTTCGGCACTGCCGGAGGTCCTTGGCCCTGAAATTAGATAAGAGCACTTTGTTCCCCCCTTCCTTCGATAAGACAGCTCGTGAGACGGAAGCAGCAAAGTGCCTCCTCGGCTTGAGAGCCAGAAGGAGCTGGGTCACAGGCCTCAGAGTCAGCACGTTGGCTCCTGGCAAGGGCTACGGGAAGGTTCAGAGACCCCACCATCGGCCTTGGGATAGCACCTTTGAGTCCGCTCACCACAGTACAGGGAGTGGGGTGTTTATTTGTGGTTTTTTTAAAAGACAATCACATCGTCCCGTCATCCCGGGGTTTGGTATTGGCCATGTTCATGTAACCCAGCACGCGATTCCCTCACCCGGCAGCGGTGCCGGGCTCCCCGCAGTGTCCGGTCAGGGTTTGGGAGGTCGCTGCCTACATGTCACCCAGGGGTCCAAGCCCAGCTGCGGGGCAGTCACTGACTCCGGCTGCCTGTCCCGCCAATTCTCTGGCCACCCATCCAGTGGCAGCTCCTCGGCAAGGTCCTCCTGGGCTACTCGGCCCCTTGGGCAGCATGGCTTGGGGCGCCGCCGCCGTCGAAGACCTCGGGGCTCTCGGCCAGCAGCGAGGTGCGCACCTTCCGCCGCTCCTTGAAGCGGCCCGAATGGGACACTCGGAGGCTCCGCCGGTTGCCGACTGCGGTTCCCGCGGCGTCGCCGCTGCCGAAGGGAGAGGGCTGCTCCTCCCGGCCGTCGGGGCTGGGGGCGTCGGCGGGGGTCTCGCTGGCGACGGGGTGCGGCGGGGCTACCACCGCTTCCTTGTGCTTCTTCTTGCTGGTCAGCGATTTCCACCAGGGCCCCGCCGAGCCCTTCACACCGGCCCGAGGAGCGGCGGTGGCCGCGGCGCTGTCCGCCATCTCGGGCTCCTGCGGGGGGGAAGAGGGCGAAGGCGGGTTGGCAGCCGGGCACGCCGCCACCCCACACGGTCGGCGCCGGGACCCCTCTTCCCCAGCACCGGGGGGCGGGCAGCGCTGCCGGGGAGATGTGCCCGGCGCCCGGGAGCGGCCCGCGGGGAGGGACGGGTCCTGCGGCGGCGGCCGGG
>VZSE01014929.1:138534-305274 GCA_013398275.1 Promerops cafer
GGGCGGAGCGGCGGCCCGGCCAGCCCCGGGGCCGGGCGAGTCCCGCTCACCTGCCCGGCTCCCGCGGGGCGGGGCAGGAGGGGCCGGCCCCGAGTCCGCGGGGCTGCGGGGGGGAGGTCGGTGTCCCCTGCAGGGAGACCCGGCGGTGGAGAGATAGGGGGAGGGGGAAGAGGAAGAGGAGGAAGAGCAGGGAGCCTCAGTGCAGGTGAGGCAGCGCCGTGAAATCCGGGGCTGCCGAGATGGATGCGGTGTTGCCAGTGTGCACGGCTGAAACAAAATATCACGGCTTTTTGTTTGTGCACGTGATGGATGTGCGTGGGTGGGTATTTTACAGCCTTGAAGAAAATAGAATTGTGGTTAAATGCCCTTCTTTAAAAAACGAGTGGCACTGTAGGTCACACGGTGTAGTCTTGTATTCAAATTGACTTAGTATTGGGACTTTGACTTTCTGTGTGGTGATGGATATATGACCACACAAACGACTTTGTCTTTTTTTCATACACCCAGAAAGGAGAAAAAAGATTTGCTTGTGCCACACCCTGTGTTAAAAGTGAATATTTGTTCTTTAGAGAACTATGCCATGTAATATGTATTTGATTCCTAATGCCCTTTCCATCAACAGCCAGCCACTCAAGGATGCCTATGATGGTGTGGAAGAGTGTGTGAAAGTGTCATATTTCAGCCTCATCTTCTTTTGCAGATCAACTTCTGCCACTTGGAGCTTCCCTGAATAGCCCATAAAGATAAGAGGTATGGAAATTGGTAAATGCAGGTTACTGAGGGAGAGGAGCCAGGGGCATGCACTTAAGTTACTCTGTAGATTGCCCTCTTCAAAGGCAAAGGCTTTTGGACAGGGAAGTATACACTTGAAAGTGTACACTCCAAACTGTATATCATACCAATTAAAATCAACAGCAAAAAAAATCTCGTATGGAATAAAACACTAACTTCCAGTGATAAAAGATGGCCTTTACCTTCCCTCCTAAAAAGTAAGCAACTAACATTTTCTAAGACACAAAGCACCAGGGCATCAGGCTCTCTTGGGCCAAGGACAGCAGCAGACCACAGGGTCAAGTTTCTCCTTGTGACTATGACCTACTGCTTTGCTACTCGTATCTGTAGAGAAAGGGAACACCAGCATCTCTCCCCATCTTGTGTCCCAGGAAAGTGCCTGGGAAAAAGGGAATTTATGTAGAAATAAAGGTAGTTTTTATTTCTAAATGCTCTTTTCACAAAATCATTACTGGCTTTCTTTTATAGCTTTCTCTTTGCAAATAGACTTACACAACACATTTAGTATTTATTTTGATTACCATACACCTGACCTCTTAGCTCACAAAATGCCAAACTTATATCAAATCAGTGTGGTTTTTTTCAGTTAAACCTATTTTAAAGAGTCCTAGAATGAGAGATTTTTCTTTTTTGACAGTGCACTGAGAGCAGAGTCTACTGAAAAGAGAGAGGCAGGTTGGAAAGCTTTGTAAGAGACGTGGGAGTGGGAGGATGCTGCCTGCATGAGTCTGTGGTGGTGCAGGAGGACAGCAAAACCTGCTCTGCGTTTGAAAGTCACAACATGCTGTTCCACAAGATTGTCACTAAGGTTAGTGTTTATACAAAAACAACTCTGACAGTGAAAATGTACTCTCTCCCCCTTTCTTGCTGCAACAGTACTTGTTGCATTCTTTCAGCCTACGTATATCTACAGTGTTTATTTAAACAGAAGAGTAAATAACATATTGCCTATTTCTATGCATGGAAGTTGGATAGCACATTCATTTAATAAGACTGCTGCAGTTAAATTCTGTCCTGTCTTTGCAGGAGGCTGGGATAAAAAGCAGTGGGGTCCCAGCTAGGGTGGATGTGCAGGATTCTAGCAGATGCCCCAGCACGCTGCAAAATAAAACAGTAGGGCCTTTTTTTTACATTATAACACGCTCCTTTTGCGTACAGGTAGACCATATTGACATAACTTTCTTCATAATTCTGGAGGCTCTCCAAAATTCAGAAATATCCTGGTATTTTCAAGACTTAGATTCTCAAAGACTGATTTTATTGTCAGTCCTCAAACTAATCTTATTTACAACCCCTAATAACCACTGTTACTGCAGTGAACAAAAAAAAAAAAAAAAAAAAAAAAGCTGTTCTTAAAGNAAAAAAAAAAAAATAGTGCTTCTTGCAGTTCCCACTGTCGTTTTTCCAAACTTTGCAGACCCTATTGTGCTCATGTTGAAACTGGGCTCTGGAAAGCTTGGATTGCCAAAGCACACCTTTATCTAATTGTGTTGCTCTTTACTGGCAGGACAAGAGAGGCACCTTGCACTGCAGATATCAGCCTTCCCAACACCATGGAACCCTTTGGTTTCCAAAGCTCTGATATTAAGTGCAGTTACAATTATACCAAGGGGACCCCCAGAAGCATATCATGCACTACTGAATATTGCTATCAGAGCTCTCATTTACCCTGAAACCCCAGACTATCCAGTAAGTATACTGGATGTTTGAAACTTGGGTTTCTCAAACGCTAATGTTAAGGCCAAAGATGTGTTCACACCACCTGAAAACAGTATATGGCACGGACACCTACAGAGAGCAGAGCTCTGCTGAGGTCCATATTCCCAGCAATATTCAATGTTTGTGTCTTCAAGTTTAAATTAAACTCTTAACCCTGCCCTGATATACAACTGAGCAACTGGCCCATAAAAAAACCCCAATGCAACACTGATACCTGCTGGCACAAGCTGGCCCTCTAACATTCAACATTAAAAACAATTCTTGGAACTCCTACGTCTCAGAGCCTAAATGTTACGTTAATTTAAACCAATGGACCTCTGTGCAAAGGAAAAGACCACACAAACAACTGCCTCCCATCTGTATCAAGCTGCTAATTCAGAAGAAGCCAGCAGTAACTTAATTTCTTGTAGATTTAGATTTCCATGTGCTAGCAGCATCTCAAACCTTAGCTTTTACCATAATAACCACAGGAAGGACTCCAACCATTTTATAATGGGCAAGAACATTTTCCCTGTTGGCACCAGGCTGCTGCTCAAGACCGTGGAACTGCAGCATTCATTGCCAGTCTACATCTGCCCTACCAGGAAAAAAAACAAAATTAGTACCAAGGCATGAGTTTTAACCCTGCACCTGGTATATTTAGTCTATTAGTGGTGGCTCCCTGGCATAATGTCAAATTTGGGCCTCTGTCTGTATGTGCACTGGTCAGGCATGGTTTCAAGGCAGTGGGAGCAAAGGGTTATTCCTCTTAGGCAGAATGGACGAAACTATACAAGTTTGTCACCCTCCCCAGATTTATTGCAACAGGCTTTGCTCCCTCCAACACTTCAATTCACAACCACTCCTCATATATCAGTCCAGGACATGCATTGTACCATAGCCTCTGGGTATGAAAGCAGCAGTTTGATGGGCTGAAACACAGCCCTTGCATAATTTTTGAATCAGTGCCTCTAGAAAAAAAATGAGTCTCAAATGCCACAGGTGACACTGTGGGCCTCTGAGAAGACCTCATTTAAGTACAATGTAATATAGATAGGGCATGATTGCCTTGACTCCATTTTACTGACTGACACAGATGTAGTCTTAAGTTTTCTGATCTTACATCCAACAATATCCTTGTTTACATGGGCCCTAAGGTAGCTCTGTGAAGGGAACTAGTCTGTAGTGGAATGCAAAGTGATTGCTTAGTGCTAGGGCTCATTCTCATTCAATGGGAAGTTCAGTTGCATGAATAAATCTGTCTCAGAACTCAACAGATTCTGAAACTTTACCTAAAACATCCATAACTACAACGAAGGCCCAGAACTTCATCAAAACAGACCATAAACACAGCTCCTCAAATTTTCAGTTCTCAGCCAGCTTCTGACACCAGCCCTGTTCTTACATTTGTATGTCCAGCAGCAAACTCAGTCTGATTCTTTGAATCCCAAACTCTTAAAATTTGTCTTCTCTTTCACCCTTATAGTATCAAAGATAAAACTAAGGTCCTATTCCTTCAGCAGATCAAAAAAATATGGATATATATGGTGACTATTGACACCAGTACCCTTCCTAGCTCTCAAGGCCTTGGAAAAAAGTCTGTTCATCCGATATCCCTATTCTTAACCAGAGAATCCACACATTGTATGGAAAAACAGAGCTGATCGTTAGTGATACCAACATGCTGCAGTTTTCACAACTTTGGGAACCACTCAGTCTTTAAGGCTTTAGATTTTCAAGGTCTAATTCCAACTTTAATTGTAACTGTGACACTCATATCTGAAACAACAAAATCCCCACCATGAACAACAGCTCCTTATTGACATCATCCCTATAACATCATCCCTATTCCTAATACTGAGGGCTGCACAGCTTGCAGTGAAAAGTCTGGTTCCTCAATATTTGGATTACTAACCTAACCCTAACCCTAACCTATGGATGTCATGGATACTATGGAGCCCAGTCTCCTGAAGTTCTTGGGCAGCAGCATGTGGTAATTAATATGGATTTTTATGTACCTTGATCATCATATGTGCCCTACAGTAGAACAGAAATCAAGGTATCTTCAAATATGACTGGCAGCAATTTATGCTCTTCAAGATCTGCAGTTCCAAACCCTACATCTAACCCTACTCTTCATGGTAACATTCCTTTTAGTGGTAACAAATGGCTCATACTTTCAAGAAAAGAGGGAATATTTTGACTGGCACCTTGTCAGGCCCTGCAATGAAAGCAGCTTCCAGTGGCAACCTTGGTTTGTGCCATTCCCAAATCTGCTGCAAACTGAACCCTGACAGTTTCTCTACTTATAAGCAGCTGCTCATTTCTACTGTAGCTTAAAAAGCACTTGCTCCATCTGACACAAGCTTTCTTCCTAACTACAGTCCTTAAAACATCCTGCAATAATCCATGTCCTTCAGGCTTTGAACGCCCAGTCCTGGCACTACCTGTGGCATCAGCATAATTATATTCAGAACACTGTGCCTTTGGAGGAAGATAATGTAAAGTATGGCCCCCATATAAGATCCACTGATGTCCTGAATCTGCAGGCCCTAGAGCATTCAGCAATAATCTTAGTTCCCTAAGGTTCAGATTTCTGAATCTTAACCGTTTCCTTTAATCAAGGAATTAATCTCTACAGCTAAAGAACAAAAAGCATATTGATGCTCTCACCCTTATCTCTATTAGCCCTACAGTATCCTCATTCCCTTTAGATAGCTGTAGGGATAGCAATGTAATTCTGCTTTGAAGATCCAGTTAGATGGCATTCTTCTTGCCTGAGTGTTTGTGAATTACCTCCCTATTCAAAGAGTTTTTGTGCTTTCAGTCCCTGGTTATGGGTAGGGGGTTTATTGGCACTGCAATATTTTTCTTCTCTTTTGTGCAGAACTTCACTCTGTACTTGTCAATAAAAGAGATAAGAAGATGGTCAGACAGGCTCCTGCAGGGAGGTGGAAGAGGAGTTGGACTAGATAGCCTTTAAAGGTCCCTTCCAATCCAAACTATTCTATGATTCTATGATTCTGTGATTCAGTCCAGCTATTTATTACTCCAGGTATTCTCAGCACCTCTCCAAGGTCTCACTAAGCCCAGAGTTTAGCCCAATGCCACACCTGCAATCCCTTCTCCCTCCTGTGTACTGCATTTCCCAATAATACACAGCCCAGGTCTGTCAAAAACCTTGTTTCAGAAGAGACCCCAAACCTGATACATTCCTTCCCAGAGTCTGCCCCTCCATCACTGCCTCTGTCAATAAGACTCAAATGTTGTGTGAGCTTTGAGAACGTTATGTGTGGGGAAAAGTGTAGTCTTACCTCTTCTTTAGAAATAAAATGAATGTGGCTCCAATTCACCCAGCTTTGTGCTCTGTTAGACCTGGTTTGTAGCTTAAACTGACCTCAGTTTGCAAAGCAGAGAGTCGAGAACAAAGCTCTGTCTTCTTTGTACTTTGTAACTTCATGTTAAAAGAAAGTTTTCCTATGCACTATGCACTTTGTTTCTCTTTCTTCCCCCTCCCCCCCACAAACTCTTCTCCCTCAGTAACTTCTACATCCTTTGCCCAATTCCAATAGTATTTGACAGCAGGAGAGAGATAATTTCCTCAGCAACTGGTGTCTGGGTGGAGGAGCCCCGAATTGATGTCTCATTTGAGGAAACCCTTTGACAGTTCCCTGTCCAGTGCCCTCTCAGGGTGTGTGTGCTTTGCAGTCAGACACAAAGCATGCTGCCTTGTCTCCAGCATGGAGGTGTCAGGAAACAATTCCTTTGCTCAGATCCCTGGTGGGTTCCAAATACTTAAACCTGAGTCTCACAAAGATGAGTATAAAGAGATTTCAGCTGTTCCACGGCACTCTGGAAAGCCACCACCTTACAAACCATGAACACAGCTTTGATGCAATGTTTCACTGGTCGTGGCTAAGACTTCTGCTTTATGGAAGGCAAGTTGTCTCACCCCAGTTGCTGTGAGGGTGTAGAGTGGCACCCAGAACATGGGGATAGTTGAATGGCAGATGGGAATTGGGAGTGGGTGGCTGCAGGAGGGGAACTTGCTGCTTCACCAAAGGCCTTCTCCAAGGGGAACAAGGTTTGTGCTGAACACCTGGCTGCAGGCAGGATCCACTGCAGTCAGACACTGGTGTCTCACCTGCTCCCAGAGGTGCAGAACTGTGCTCTACTCGAGATGAAATGACCTAGCAGGGAAGTTACATGGGCTCACACACAGCCTCCTGGAGCATCTTTCAAAGGACTCTTACTACTCGCTGCTAGTGCCTCATGTGAGACAAACCATCATGCTCTTGCTGAATGCTTTGAAGCAAAGGGAAGGATTTGGTTTAAGCCAGTCAGACCCATTTTTTTCCCCCTGTGTACTGGATTATAGGTTTCCATTAAAGGTAAACATGATTTTTCTACTGTCTCAGAGGTCAGTTTTGTAGGGGGAAGTCTGCTGCCTTTTTATTTCCTCAAATGGTGAATCTGAAATGGTCTGACCTCAGCCGTGCATCTCCAGCCCAGGTGATGGCCACAGCAAGTCCGACACCAGAGATGAAGCAGGCACAGCACAAGGTGGCACTAATGAGGTGTGGAGGGGACAGGGTCCTTTGGCCTCCGTGCTCAGCCTGCCCCGAGGACGCTGGACATCGGCTGGTAAGTTAGCCAAGTGAAACGTGAACAATTTAGTAGATATTTGTGTTTTAAGATGCAGAATCATACTCATCCCTCTGTCCAACAGATTAGAAACTTCTGCTCTCCAGACGCTAAGCATGGGTGTTTCTAGGCACACTGCCCTGAACTGTCATCAAATCCCTAAGATGGGACATGTGTTGGAGATTCCAGACGGCGAGACAAGCTAAAGCTGCCTGTGTCCTACCTTAAAAAACACAACTCATAATGGAACTGACCAGAAAAAAATAAAGAAAACCATTGTTAGTCTAATGTCTATGTCCAAGAGTGGGGAAAAATACTCTGATGGCATTGATTCTCAGATACTGATTAGATTGATGCTGGGATTCATTGCTTGCTTGAAGTTTTGCATAGAGGTGGTTCAGGGTGGTCCCTGAAAATAAATGTGGGCATGTGCTTGGCTGTGGTAGTATGGGCAACCCAGTGCCAATCTGAAACTGTGACATGCAGTAAAACTGTTCTAAATTTTTGAGCAGGAAAGTTTCCAGCAATGTCAGAATGGTAATTAGCGATTGATTTTTGTTTGGCAGCTTGCCTTGCAGTCAGTGACAGACACCAAACTCTTTTAACACATTTAATGGGATTTTTCCTTCCATTTACACTATCATAAATTACAAAGCATATCTCACTTCACAAAATAAAACCATTTCCAGATCATTTTTATGACAGTATTGAGTAGTACATAACCTACAACAAATAGTCCTGTACAAGGCAGGAGGATCTATGGAAGTATTGGGAACTCAGGCTATTTAGCACTTGCTCTGCAATCTGGGTTAATCTATCTAGCCCTTAGTTATTTCTCTAGAAGACGACAAATTTACAGTCATACCCTCTACCTCTCTTCATTATCATAGTTACACATATTTTTCAATTTGAATAGAAACACGTACTCCCTGAAATAATTCAGGAAACTGCATCACTGAGTTACCAAGCATATGATACAAATGATCAAGATGACGGAGTATTAGGATTTTTTTTGTACTGAAGATTGAGTTTGGTAGTAAAGTATGTTGATTTTCTATGCTTGCAGAAACATTTCATGCTGAGAAACAGTTTTAACATTAGGAATAAGTTGCAGTTAGACTACGAATTCTGTAGGTCAATGTTTGTGAGGGGAGAAAAATATTAAAATTTGGTAATGATTAAATTTACCAGCTCCCACATGTCCTACACATTCTTTCTTTCTTTTCTTTCTTTTTTTTCTTTTTCTAAACAAACCATCAGGAAACACATTCAAGATAAATACCTACAATTTTAGCAGATTTACTGTACATTTATAAATAGAGAAACATGACAAAACATAACTCAATTTTTACAGAAAAACCAAATCCTTCATCATTCACCCAAAAAAGTGCTGACTTCCAACAAGGCCAGAAAATATCCAGTGTCCCAGCATCACGTAATTTATATATTACTGTAATCCAAGAAAAATCTGGCATGTGAAACTGATACTACCACCAGGACTTTAAAAAAAATTCTCAAGACTATATTTTACATGGGAGAAAAAAAAAAGAGAGAAAATATTATATGTTTTGGGAAATAGCAAATGGCTAGAAGTGTACAATCTTAGGATGCTAGTGCCTAAATGCAAAGAAACCTAAGGAAAGCTGAAATATGCACAAGAAAGGTATTCTCCTTTAAAACACTTGCAATGGAAGAGGTATGTCAGGATAATACTGCATTAGTGGCAATTGTTTTCAATATATCATAGCAAAAATGCAGGAAAGAATTACGTGAAAATAATCAATGCACCGCATTGATTTATAGTTTGCTAAAATAAAATGCCATTCTTTCAGCTAGGTAAAGTAAAAATATCTTTATAATATAGGTTCTGTTTCACAATTGACATATATAATTATGTCTCATGAGGAAGGAAATGTATAGGTGTATACAAGTAACACTGATTAAGTACCTTTTTGCTTCTCTAGCCATATTAAAATACGTTTTGTATTTCTTAATAAGTTAACAATAAAATTGTTTGAAACTTCTCAAAACAAATATACATCTGAGGCAAGGCAAAAGATACAAGGTAAGAGGATTTTTTCTGACCTTCTTTTTCCCTTCTACAAAGAGGCATATGTCTATGAGACATAGGCTTTCCCTAAACATTTTGGCATCCATCTGCAACTTTGCAGAAATTGAAGTGCAGTCAAGGAACGCTTCCTTTCTGTTTAAAAAAATTTAAAGAAATGTTTTTACTTCAGACTAATTATCTTAAAACAAATGGCTTTGAAGATATGCCTCTCTGACTAGAAGAGAACATCTTCATTTTCTATTAAAATCTGCACAATTAACTTCTGGTACCGCATGTCATTCAGTGTAGCAAGGGTACTGTCCTCTGGAGGTCTCATTAAAGTAGGTCCAAACACTATTCCCAGGTTTTCAGCATTCATAAAATTCTCCTTTTCATGCAAGGTAACCCTAAATTAGAAAAAAAAAAAAAAAAAAAAAAAGAAAGTAATTAGTTGCTTACTTCCCAGAAAAAAAGACTATCTGCATCTTTGTCTGTAGTCTTGCTTCACATCAAGGGCTGGTACGTAGACATTTTTCATTTTTCTTTATAAAATAACTGTTTCCACAGCAAGTACAATGCAGCTACGGTGGGACTGGGATTTTTAGTGCCTTTAAACACCTCTCGTGGGCCTCTTCAGTGATTTTTCCATGTGACTGACTGTTAGGATGTACGAATTAGTGGCAATTGCTTTTTAAAAAGCATAATCATGATTTAAATGATGATGCATGGTGCAGTCCTCTATGCCACAGTAACTGCAGCTACTGTCAGGTTGTGTTTGGTGTGTATCACACAGGGGGTGTGGGTGTGCTCCACAAATACAGGCATGGATTTTCCTTAGACTGCCGAGGGTCCCAGACATGATTCCAGCCTGCAGGAACCCACCCCTTCATGGGGATGTTCTGCCTTGCTGGCTGCCTCAGGCTTCAGGAGCTGAGTGATTCCAGCTACTTGTTACACCTTAGGAGTAGGCTGAATCCTGCACCTGCCTGGAGAGGTGGCTTGCTTAAATCAGTGTGCTATAAATGCCATCTGTCCTTGACAGAGGACAGAGGCACTTCAGGGAAGAGCTCAGGCTGTTTTGTTTGCTGACATAGGTCATATAATGTAAATTCAAGAATTCAAGGACTGCTTGTGGCTGGAGCGAAGAAAGGCCACCAAGGATTGGCCAAGCTGCAGAGAAGTCAGCCCTGACTGGAAAATCAGCCAGGCCTGCTGGAAAATGCAAGGTGTTCCCAAGGTTTCCCTCCAGGTAACAGTGCTGGATCACATCAGTGTTGTCCTATTTGAGTGGCATATTGAGTTCAGTCCTGAGAGTGCTCCTGCACTGCAGTGCAGGACAGCCACAGTCCCTTGATCCATCACGGTCCTTGATCAGTCTTGGGCCTGACATTTCCTGTACAGAAGTACAGATAACGTTTCACAACTTCTTCATACAACTACTCTGCCAGGGTGAAACACATCTGGTTTTGGAGACAGCTTTCCTGGCAACAGCTGAGGCCTTCCCCAGCCACGGCAATTCCCAGCTGGGCATTGTGAGTGGATTCACTCATGCCATCACGGGAGCACAAAGTGGATGAAACCAGAAGTACTCTGGTCTTCCCTTTTTTGCAAGGTTCTCATGTGACTTGGTTTTGCTTCTGCCGTCGTCTCTCTGCAAAGAATGGCTCTGTCACAGAAAAATGCTGCTCCTCTCTGCTTTCAGGACAGAAATCCATTAGTGCCCCTACTCACAGGTACATCCTCATCTTCCAGCACATATATTAGCTGTGCTTTGCAAGGAGCAAAGACAAACCAAGGCTGTGAAGCCGAAGCCACATCTTCACCTCAAAGCTGAAGCAAGTGTATGTCTGACACTCTGCTTTCCCTCTGTGCATGTATGCAGCACAGATGTTCAACAGGTGTACAAAGCTACACAGATCTTACTAGCACCTCTGTTCAGGAGTGTGAGGCTTGCTGTACAGCTGGGGTGAACACAGAGAAGATTCAGAACTTGACTGCAATGTCTGTGGATGGAGTTGTATGTACTTCACCACAGGGGGGACTGCTCATGCTATTGCATTTCCTTGAAGTTTGAGAAAAAAGTTATCAGAAAGGTAATTAATTGACTGACAAACTCATTTTTTGTTGCTGATGTTGTCCTCTGCTGTATCTTCCTGTGCTTTTAACAACAACTCTGAGTTTCTTTTCAATTGAGAAGCAGCAGTGGTGTAGAGGCTGTGACCCTGCAGTCCTTACATAGACTCCCTTATACTGGTGCATGTTTTATCCATGCAGGAAGAGTCCTAGGGGGTTGAACTTGGAACTCTGTGTTTGATCTACGGAACAGCATAGTCTGAACCCTAATGATTCTTTCCTCTTTCACATTCAGATATCTCCAACAGATTCTCCACAGGAGCTGACGTGCGCTTGATTTCCATGCAGACACCAAAAGGTACAACTTGGGAATGGAGAGGAAACTCATTGCATGACTTGCAGGTATTTGAGAGAGAAAGCCTAATTAGCACTTCGGACTCTTTCTGCCTCATTGGTAGCTCAGCTCAACAGCTGAACCAAAGCCTGGACTGCTGTTCCTGAGAAACAGGAAGGCAAGTCCATACAAGTCTATTAAAAATTTGCTGCCAGGATACAAAGGTACTGATTCTGTGTGCAGATCACTTTTCTACAGCCTCCATTAAAAGCTAATGTGAGTCATCATCAGTTGTCCATGCATAGGTACTGACAAGGGTGGGTATTTGTACATCTCATTTCTGCAGAGTCCAAAGAAGCTCCTGCATGCCCAGGTAATGTCCCATCAAGGGGAAAAATTACTCAATTGTAAAGACCTGAGCTGATTCAAAATGAGGAAAAGTCTCTGCATAATGAGAACCTGATAGAGCATGAAATGCACTTCACAAAAGTTTTCTGATGCAGCTTTATGTGAATTAAGGCCTTTTGGGTTGGCATTAATAGTGCAGAATAGTGAAGATGAAACCCAGGAAGTACTCCACATTTACGGCTGCATTGCAAGTAGTGGGACAACTAAGAAGAGATCAATGATTTTCTGAATAAAAGGTCAGTAGCTTTATTCCTCCCTTATCCCTCTTTCTGTTGTTTCCAAGTAGCAACGTTTAACCAGAGACAAGAAATAACTTGGGCAATATAGCCATAAATGAAGGTTTGCTTTGAGATGACAGCACCAGTCTGTACTCAGCTTCATTTTTTAAAAACTTACAAAAAAGACCTCTTGAGGCATGTAAATACCCAAAGCAGCAAAGTAGAGTTAGCATGGTTTTGAAAAACAGTTTTGCTTAAAATGAGTGGAAATAATGGATCCTCTCTGGAGCAGTCCTTAATTTTTCCAGGTACCTAGCATAAACTTGGAAAACTTAGAAGTACACTCCTAAGTACCTTAAAAAATTAAATTTTGGCACCTTTGAAAATTTCGTATGCCTTATGGAGCTTTATGAAGCCCCTCATGGATGTCTTACGTATGCCTAAAAAAGCTTTGGACAGCAAATGAAGCAGAACATGTTTAAAACCATGAGAGATATAACTGGGACCTGTATTACTTTTACTAGTCATATAAAAATAGGCCCTGCTTGATTCTTGGCTTACTGGGATGTGAGCAAACAACTCATGAGAGACAGTTCTTTCCTTTTAGGGTTATTGTTCAAGAAGACAAAACAGGAGGTAAGGGGAGGCAGAAGCAAAGCATGGTCAAGTGCTGCCTCTCAGCAGCACATCTCTGGAGTACCCACCATTTGGTATTTTTCAATTATTATCTGCCTCAGAGAAGCGTGACAAATGTCAATTAACTCTTGAAAGGTTTGCAATAATATGCCAGCGAAAGGATCTATGCTATATAAGTGCACAGCTTATATGCACTTACACAAACAGCTTGTCTGCTTATCTGTAACATTATTGGTTTAGCAGCAGTGCCCTAATGGAAGCTTTATTAGGACTTTCTGTAATATTTCTCTTTCAAAGCAGAAAATTGTTAAGCTCTTCAAGAATTACCCTGCGTGTCAATTAACTCACTTTTTGAGATGAATCATTAGGTATCTAAGTGTCTCGTAGTGAGCAGCAGGGAGTAACATCAACACTTCATGTATTGCTTCTAGTCGTTCATCAGGATTGGAGATTTCTGTAAAAACACCAAACAGGATTAATGTTAATAGGGCTTTCCATGTGTACACAGCAATAAATCATGAAGATAACTTATTATTATGGAATCATTTGCAAGCCATTGACTGCTTGCAGGGATAAATATTGCATTCATAAATGTGACGCTTATCAGAAATGTCTGCATCCTCAAAAAAAAAAAGGTTTTAAAAAGAAATCAGCAACAAAGACCGCCCAGGAGTTATCTCCATGGTTTGTAGCTCTAATTACAGGTTTGTATATGTACAGTACCCGAGCTTTGTTAAGTGCTTCATAATACTGGTCTGCCCAGAACTGTCCCTTTAAAATATTACAAAAGATTACTTCCATTAGCCTTCAAAACTAGATGGGAGTGTGCATATATGACTTTAGGAGACTATGCTTGAATATGTAGGTTTAGCTAGAGATTGAAATGGAATGGAATTACTTCAAGATTTCTCAATGTATTTAAATATGTAGGTATCAAGGGTACCTACATATACTCAGCATCAGTGCTCTTCTAAAACTGTTTGGCAATCTCTCTAAAAATCTGAGCAGGATTCACACTATTTTTTTATCTTGACATACAAAAAGACACTAAAACCACACTTTCTGATACTAGTCGATTATTTTGATACCATACATTTACTTTTATTTTTTTAACCTGCATGACATCCCATCTGATGAACAATCAGGCAAAAACGTCACGTGATTAAAGGACATGACAGAGAAGGAATGAAGACAGCACCCATTTTCCTAGGTTTTTTTCTGTCCTTTTCTTTAATATGGACAGCTTTACAGATGGGAACTGTAAATAAAGGTTGGTACAAATGCTATGCAATACTTACTTGCTGCCTCTATGAACTTGGAATAGGTGTCATAGGTGATCACGGGAATTGGTAAGTCTCTGAAATATAGCTTCAGTGCTCCAGCAATGATGTTTATGTCTGGATAAATATTGGCAGAAATATCAGCCTTGTCACCATCTAGAAAAGGAGGAAGAAATCTGTTTAAAACCACCTTAATTTTGACGGAGGCAAGGCTAGACTTCTAAGTCAGATTTATTGTGTGCAACCTGACAAGAAAATCAACCTGAAAGTGTTTGGAAGGCTTAAATGAGAATATATTGCTACCAACTTTACAGTATATCAATGAGGAATGGTAGTTTCTTTATGTTTTAGTAAACAATTTATTTGCTTGCATCTTTTGGAGGGGCTGGTGATTACAGCATCCATATCTGCAGTGTACCACCTCAAACATACTGTTTTAATGTTGGATGAAAAACCATGTTAATAACATATTTCTTGCATTTAGCCCATTTATTCACTGAAACTAAGCTATTAATAACTTGTTCTGACATCGTATTTTCCATCTGCAGGTCTGTGCATAGGAGTATGAACCATTTTTTCATCTCCACTTGGGGAAAGAGAGGCATAGAGAAATAATGTAAATTTCCAATGACACTCAGGAGACCAGTAGGAAAAATCAAGAAACATCCAAATCTTGCACATCTTGTACCAACGTATCTATAGTGATTAGCTGAAAAGAAAGCTGCCTTATTTTCTGCTATCTTCTAATGTCTTAATATTTGACTTATTTATTTGTAGCAAAGATCTGAATTCAAATAGGCATGCAAAGGCATTTAGCTACACACTTATTCTGAAATGCGCATCACAATTTTTTAAATTAATATGGATCCTTGTAATGGATGAAATGCTAAACAGATGGATTATGCATCTAAAAAGGGATATATTTTGTTTGCCACAATTTAACAGTTATTCAGAACTCTATTACAGAGCACTTTTAAACACATGTGCTTAAAGTTTACGGGTGTTGCTGGGAAGTCCTGGCTTGCAATGAGTGCAATTACAAAATGTAGCAGCAAGGCAGGTTCACTATAATTTTTCAAGTTCAGATTACTACCTCTGTTCTGTACTACCTAGCACCCTCATAACCCACATTTTTCTCCATATCAAGAAACTCTGCTGTCCTCCCTTCCTGGGACCTGTCTATCTTGGTGGTCTTCCAGTAGAAAGATGGTCAAGTGTGGCTGTCTGGATTTAACCCCCAGCTTTACCTCAGGCTTCTCGGAGATAATTTTTAATCCGTAGTCCCTATTTCCCACCCTTTAGCTAAGCTTCCCTCAGAGCAGGTGGTGCAGGTGAGGACCACGTGGTGAGTGGGGTGATGCAAGGTTGTGCCTGCTTGTGCAGCAGAGAGGGGTTTGCTGTGTCGGCCAGGCGGTGCAGGCACAAGCTTGGGCTGTTACCACCAAGGTGCTGACACGTTGTAAAGGCATTGCCTTGCTTGTCTCACAGTAACAGTGCTTGTGGACATGCCCTGATACAGACAGATGAGTGGGGGTGCTTGATACACGGCATCCAAGATGGAGATAAAGGCTTTCACAGCACAGTAAAAGAGTTTCTATTGATTGCAGACATTTTATACAAACCTGTGGCATTAATCTTGCAGGGATACGTCCTGTCCAATGTATGCACATAATTCTCATTAGGACTAATAGCACTACATGTTCTCATCAAGAGGAGATTATATGCTTAAGTGTTTAAAACAAACAGCCTTTCTTGATGCAGCTGAGCAGTCTGAATACATCCATCAGCATTTAATTTAATACAGCATCAATAAGCCCTAGGAGGATGTTTACACTGCCCCAATCTTTTGTTTAATCCACACATTCCAGGCATGGTAGCATTAGTCTTGTAAAGCTTTGTGTGGAAAGCTCTATTTAATTGATAGACACTGAGCACTCAAAATGCTCCACTGGAAACAGATACCTCCAAGGAGCCAGCAGCTGCATCAGAACAGATATAGCAAAGCACAAGCTAACATCTATTATCCAGGTCACCAGTACACTAAATGGAAGTGTTATTTATTTAGTACTTTCACAAAGCAGCCCAGCAAGCTTCCTTAAAGGGGCACTTTAGTTTGAGGTACTTCAAACTACAGTGTACTTCAAACATACCTCTTATTTACATATGTGCTTACTGTAGGAAAAATCATGAATTCCTGAGTCAAAGATTTTACTCTTCTCTTCAGAGACAAATACACATCCATTGGAAATGCACTGAAGTTTATCTTAAAGTGAGCCCAGCAATACATCTGTTGTAATATACCCTGCACATTTTTGCAGCAGATATGTAGGGATTGGTGTGTGTATGCATATATGAATTACATGTGGTTTACGTGGTGCCTTCTGCATTACCACAATAATTTTTTTCACTCTTCAATACAGGAACTTTTTCAGATTATAGTTGGTATTTTCAGTATCATTGCAGCATCCACATATTAATAGTGGGGCTTTTAAATATATTTTGGATTACAAACACGTAGTCAATTTCAGCTTTACAAACCTAATTCTACCCAAACCCCATAATTTCTCTTTCTTTGTTAGTTTGACTCTCAATGTATTTTGTTGAATTATGTTGAAGTTTGAATATCTCAAGAAAAACCAAGTTTATATTCTTTTCCTTAAAAGTTTCAGCTAATGCAGATGCCATAGAAATTATCAATAGTTCATTACAGAAGGAAATAGAATATTACATTCTTAAAGCCTCACCCATGCCCTCTGAATACTGAATTAGATTGTATTTAAGTTCCTTTCTCCTAAATGTTTTTTAAATTGCACAACCTTTACCATTGCTAGCATGCTTCTTTTAGTTTTTTCTTGGATTTGGCATTTGACAGGTTTTCAGCTACACTGGCAAAAGAGATTAATTAGGATGCCTCTAAGTACTCATGTAATATTTAACAGCATAACATTTTTAGCAAGTGTATTGTACCAGCCAGTCGTACAAACAAGTGGGGGGACAGAATGTGGTGGTGACAATGGCAGCTCTGTGGATAAAATGCACAATGGGTGTTCTCTGGATGCCACCACGCCACAGCTCAACAATGCTGACAGAGAGCAACTGTCATTCTACAGCACCAACATTCACCAGATTAAATAAATCCACATTATTCCCCTCCTTCTCATTACAGAAATCACTAAAATGGAACATTGTCAATGCCTCAGAGAGCCTAATGCTAATTTACAGTAGGGGTATTTACACTGCTTGGGCTTTGGAAGGCAGTTTAAATCAGATGAGGACCAACTTCACTCTTTTTTAAAACCAACCACCACAGCTACATTTGGCCCCAGTAACATTATGTGGGATGCTATTCTCTTCCGGAGATGGTGACTTTTTTCTGTTCTTGCTGTAATTCTTTGGAAGCACCAAGTGACTGCCTCTTTGTCAAGGCAGAATTAGTCAGAGGGAGGGCTGGCTGCTCTTCATGGCACCCCTTCAGCTGCACATGAGATCAGCAGGAGAGGGCCCCCGCGGCCAAGTCAGCTCCCATGCCTCATCCTGCTGTATCCTGCTGTCTTCTGGCCCCTGTGGCTTGCTGAGGAGCTTGGAAGCAGAACACTTGATGGCAATATTTGAAGGATGCATCCTGCGCATTAAAATGGGAGGACTCCGTGCCTGTCTATTTTCAAACCCTTTTATTAAACACTGGAGGTGCGAAAGGCTCCTGGAATTTTATCCAAGTGCCTGGGGACTGACTCAGAAACGATGGGCAGGGAGGGACCTCTGGAATGCTGAAGTGCAGTGTTCTGCCACCACAGGCACCTTCTCGTAAACCCTGCAACTTCCATTTATAAAACTAGCTTATGTTTTTTATCTCTGCTCTTATTAGAAAGTTGTTTCAAAGCCTTGCTTTCAGATGGTTAAAAAATGGTCCTTAAACTGTTAAATGAAATTTATTCCTGGCCAGTGTACATCCTCCAGCAGTGTGCCAAGACTATCAATTAGATTAAAGAGTTCTCTGGTTCATACCCCTGCTCTCAGCATCTCCTTTGACTATCCTCTGCCCACCTCCCCACCAAAAAAAAGTTAATTTCCTGTAATTTACTTTATTTTTTTTAAAGTTTATTTCCTGTAGTAAATGTGGAAATACAAATTCTGTAAAACCCTCACAAACTTCACTTTCTGGGCAGAAAATTAAATTTGAACAGAAAACTTCCAGGTGGTGTTGAAGACAAGACCTGCCACCTGGCACTCAGATCCTTTCTCTCCCAGCTCTTTCACCTGGGACAGAGAACTGGGATAATCCTAATTCTTGGGATAGTTCACTCCATGCTGCTCTGGCTTCTAGTACTAGAGAAGTTAACAGGGCAACAGAAAAGCAGTGTGTTCCTGCCTATGGGGCTGGGATGCAAAAGAGAGGGTGTCATCCCTGTCTCTGTAAGGATCTGACAGGGAAGCAAGCCCTGAGCTCTGAGGTTGCAAGTCTCTTGCCAATTCAAACTTCTGCCAGGTGACAACCACCTTCAAGCTGCACAGCCCACAAGTCAGAACAAAAAAAACCCTATTTTGTTTTTCTTGAAATCCTTTCCTGTAAAAGCTCTCAACTCTTCCTGCTTTTCCACCCCAGTTCAGAGAGAAAACATTTTCAAACCAGGAAAGTGTTGAAAGTTGTCAGCTTCTGATCTTTGCAATACTCTAGTCCTCTAGCCCGTAACAGGATTATGTTCTTTATTCTCCTGCTTTTATTCATGCCTTTTTATTAATGGCAACACTCTTTCCCTTCTTAGCCCTTTCCCCTCATGAAACTGTTAATAAAAAATGAAGACACAGATTTTGGTCTATTTCTGCCCAATGGCCTTCTCCACAGCCTTTGTATACAAACTCTGTTCTTGCTTTCTCTGCTTTCATGTTTATCCATCTTTTTTTCCCTTTGGAAATCCAATACTGCTAGTCACCTTCCTCTTCCTATTTCTAGGTGCTGCTGCCTTTGTAAATCACACTTTCTTCCTTGGGGTGGGTCTAATGCAAGTGTGTATTGCCATCAATTATGCCGGGAGTATACTTAATAAATAGGCAATAAACTGAAGTGGCTCCTGTGGTTCAAAGCATTTGCAAAGGAACTACAGCTGCAGCAGTGTTGAAGTCATGCTCAGACATAAATTTAAATCTGCTTTCTTCCAACTCCTCCCTCTACAACCTGTGCCTCTCCTTCTGGGTTTCATCCAGGCTGGTACACTTAGACTAGAATTAACACACAGGAAAAAAAGGGTTTGCCAGGCCAGATCTACCTGCAGGGAGCAGAATGGCACCTATGAGGACTGTGAGCCTCCCAGGATCATTGCTTCACGTGGCACATCTGGAACACTATCTTGCCATGATAGCAATCATCTAGCTGTGCCTCCCTCTGGCCCAAAGAATGGCTGACCTATGTGTGTGCATGCATATGTTCACAGCTGCAGCATCCAACGTATTTTAAAATATGTATTATTTTTTAAAGGATATTTCAGGATGAAAACAGCCAATTTGGAAATTTCTAGCTGGACTTTCTTTACGGAGATGTATGCATGGCAAACTGCCTCCAAACCAGAAATGTTCAGGCACAGCAAGTGTAAGATGTGCCACCCACAGACCTTGCTGGCCTGTGTAGCCTCCCCTGGAGCCCCCACATCTCCTGCCCATGGGTCCCCAGGGCTCTCAGTCCCTGCCTGAGTGACATCACAGCTCTCTCCAGCTGCACCATGCTGGTGTAGGGCCATCCACCCTTCTGATCACTACCCTGACCCACAACCTGTCTCTCTGGCTTGACCTGGATCTGCCTCATACCCATGGACTTGTGATCACAGGGCTGTGTCTGACCCTATTCCCTACCATGGCAGAGGCAATACCTGAAAAAATTAAATAGGAAGGAAACCACTGTTTATGGGAAATGAGAAGAATATTAATGTAACTTCTCAAATGTACTTGCAAAGGTATTTTCTACTGATGGAGGCCCTACCCTGTGCCACTTACATACACAGCTAAAGTTAGTCCTGTGTGCAAAGACTGTGTGCACAACCAGAACCAACATAATCAGCTCAATCAATTCAGAAGGGCTATGAGGATGGTAGTCAGGCAGGGTTTTAATTGTTTTCAATATGCTGTACAACTGATCTCCTCAATGCCCCTCTCATCTGTTGTGCAGATGCAATCACATGCACAGTGGTGCAGTGCTTTCTAAAGGCTACATGCAGAAGGACTTCCCAGTTGGAGTTCCTGGTCCTTAAACTCATAAATAGATTATTGTATTGTAAAGCACTGAGTCTATTAAAGACAGGACTAACAATTTCCCCTGGTACCATCTATGCTCACACTTGAACTAGGACCCTAGGCTGTGCTGCGAGGTTGAGCAATCATCCAGTCCCCCACTTAAGCTTCTACAGACCAGTAATTCACGTTTAATTATTCCTTCCAACTATGAAACCTAATTTCTTCTTATGAAAAGGACTGCAGATCACTTTAAACTCAGAAAAGACAGGTTCCTTTCTGTACTTTTGCTTATATGACAGTTTCATTACCATGGTACCTATATAAACCCCGAAAGATCTGAAATGTCCTAGAACTGAAAGCTTAGATTAAAAGTGTACAAGATTAAGAAATGGTGTACCTCGATCAAAGGCCATTTTCACATCTTCAATGTGCTCAGTGAAGCCTGAAACTCTGTAGAGGCCCTCGGACTTCAAACCTGAAACAAAAAGTTCTTGTTAACTTAGCTTCAGTAACTAACAGACATTTAGGCTTAAGAACAATAAAGCAAGAACAACAGACCTATTAAGCGTAGCAAAGTGTTATTTGTAATGTGAAACTCTGGAGCAGTTAAGGAAAGATCAAGGTGATGTCAAATTTTTTTAAAGGATTAAAGCATTTTAGAATTTATACTTTCTGATTTTGTTAGGTACATGGTTGATTTGATTATGTTAGAGAAAAATACTGCAATTTGCTAATGGTGAGGCATGTGATGTTATTATGATTTATTCATTCTATGTAGAAGATTTTCCTGGATTTGGCTATAATTAAAGCTTTAGAGGTCTTCCTTCCTTTTACCAGTTGCCTAATGATAAATAGCAATGCAAGTACAAGTCTGCCTTTCCCTATGAGCACAATTAGTTCCTGCTTTGCTGTCAGCTTTTACTTACACACAGCTGATAGGTGTGATGGATACAGTTCTTCCCCACATCAGTACATCCCTTCTACAGTTCTTTCATCACAAGAGATCTGCTCACTTGCACAACCCTGCGCCCGTTGCTCCACACCAACATGAAATGCAGGGCAGCTCAGCAGAGCAAGCCAAGTTACACACACATTATTCATCTCAATCCCCAAATCCCTTATTGTAACTATGCACTGTGCTAACCTACTTATAAGTTCCAATATTTTTTGTCTTCTTAAGAGCAAAATCAGAATCTTTCATAGCTCTACGGCAATTAAGGAAAGAAATATAAAGATGTTGAAAAAACGGAGAGCAGCCAGCAGATTTTATCTCAATCAATAAATGTACAAGTAAGTGATTAGATCTCAAATGCAATGTAGCTTCCTGCTATATCATCAGAGTAAAGCTCTTCTGTCTTAGTCCATACTATTCTTTCCATTTGTCCCTGCAATGATGATATAATCCTGCTAGAGCTTTACAGAGCAGTGCAGGGGATTTACTAGTAAGTCTTTGAGTCAATTCAGTAGATGATGCGTGGGTTTGAAATCCCTATGGCTAGTATCAGTGTGTTGCTGTGCAGATTACTGGGATGCCATAAATTCAACATTATTAGATTCCTGTGCTGAAGCTGTGACTAACAGGAAAATTTGGCTTATTGGGCAGCACAACACGCACATTTGCTATCCAGAGGAAAAATACATGAATATTACAGAGGGGATACATGATTATTGAAGAAGACATATTTTTCCTTCAATCTGGCACACATCCATTTACCAAAAACCTGTCACAAGCCTGGGTTTGTGACATGGTGCCTGTGCCACAGGATCCATCAGTCAGTAACGCAGCATCATGAGAAACCCCGTGCAGTTTGTGTCCTAGCACAAAACAGCACAGGCCCTGACCTCACTTGTCTGAGTCACTTCCAGTCACTTGTGTTCCCCTGCCCACAATGTCTGTAAAGGTTATTAAAAATGGATTTGATTTAAACTGATTACTCTGAAATTGGACGTGTCCCTAGGTATGTTAAAATAAAGTAATGAAAAAAGACACGTAAACATGAACTTAGAAGTTCACTTTAAAGTTCACCCCTTTCAGAAGTGTAATGTAATACATGTTTTGACATGTTTTCAGAAAGCATTTCAGGGAATTGCATTAAGGAACGCCATGATTTAATTTTACTAGCTAATGCAAAGCAATGTATCACCTACACTAAAAAACCCCTTTTCTCATCCTGCCCTCAGCGTGCATGAGCACAGCACCGAGTTCTAGCTTAGCACGGAACTCAAGTCATCCCCATTTCGCTGCGTCTGCTGCTCTCCCAAGCACACAAACCTCTTGCTTCGATCTCCCGAATGCAGGAATCCACCACCATGGGCCTCTGGGTGTTGTGGGCCTTCACCAGCGTGGTGAGGTCGCAGCAGTAGACTCGCTTTATCCTCTTGAGGTCTGGCTGGCAGTCGTTGGGCACGTATTTGGAGCACTGCTTGTGTACGTTCAACCCGCAGTCTGCAAGCACAGTTAGCTAGGTTAACTCAGCAATTAACAGATTCTAATGCTGACAGGTCTTGCCTAACAATTTATTTCCCTGGTCCACATCAAGCAAGGGGCACAATTTCCCCATCAGTCAGGAAAGATAGAATAGTGTGCAGATGGGAAGGACGAGCATGAAAATCTGTAAAAATCTCACAGTGGGCCAAGTAAACTCTAGCAGGGCTGTCAAAAAGCTTTAAAAAACTCTGGGTGTCCCTCACACTCCTCTGAGCTGAAGGAGACTGGTGGTGCAGTCTGGATCAGTTCATTACTGGACACATAGCTCAAGGTGTTGCATTTAAACACGTGAGACTTAACTGCTGGGTATTTTAGATTAGCCTTAAATAAAATTGGCTCAGTAGTGACTGTCTTTTGCTGGCACTGGTGTGGCTTAGCGCTGATCACTGGTCAGAGAACCTAAGATTCACCTGAGCACTCCAACTGGGACAATGCTGTGAGCCAGCATCTTCACTCCCCCTTCCACATTCCTGCATTTTGGCTCGCTGGGCCACATCAGCAGACTCCCCATCCCTGGCTCAGCACTTCACTGGTGACTAAGTGTCCCCTGTGGCTTAGCCTGTAGGTCAGCTTAGGCACATAAAATGCTGTGAAAGGCATGATTTAAAAAAGTGATTCATTTTACAAATAGTTCTTGCTGTCTTACTCCAGAGCCAAATACTGCCCTAAGTTGCACGGGTGGGTTTCTGTTAAACCATCACTGCTTCACCTCCACAAACTGAATTTTTCTAATAGATTCAAGTATTCAGCCAAATGAATTTATAAGCTTCAGTAAAGCAAACACCTCCACCGTGAGTTGCATTATCTTACATAACTCTGATTCCTGTTTTAATGCCTTAACAGTCATGCTCATGACTGATGACCCTCTGAGATAATTTAACATTAAGCTATTAAAAATGTAAACAGGACTATTACTTGCAGCATGTTTCAATATTATACTCTATAAAATATTAATCAAGCAAAATCATAAGCACACCTAAACATTTAATGGAATTGGGTAGGTTTTTGTGTTTTTCTCCACACAGTTATTACTGCATAATACATTATTTGTGAAATCTAAACAAATGTGAGAAGCTGCAGTGTGTTCAGTGCTGTTCTCCAGGCATGTGAAGTTAAATTTAAATGCATCTGTCTACTTAAATGCTGGTAATTTTATGAGGGAGAGTATTATGTTTCATACTAAATAAATATGCCTTTTCATAAGTTTAATATTTTATGTATGTGAACAAATACAGTGCTGTGCATTAGTGAGGTCAGGTTTTGCACACTTGTGTTTAAGATCAAATAGCTTGAAAAGCAAAACTTTTTAAATGTCCTTCTCATATTCTTTGCATTACCACTATTCACCTACAGACAAACAAGATGTAGCAGTAGCTGAGACTGCACTTATTAAAACTGTGCATTTGTGAAAGCTATTTTGATCCCTCAAACTGTGGTCTAAATTAACTTTAGGTAACAACCACCTCCTCTGTCTATGAAGGGCAGATGTCAGGGTTGGATGTGTTTGGTTCCAGTCTGAGATCAGGAATGCCTGGAGGTCAGGGCAGGGAGAGGTAAGACAAACAATTTTTTGAAGTGATTTCAGATCTGGAGAAAGGAGTTACGAAAATCCATTTGTAATGCAGCAAATACTAATTCACTTGCTGAATCCAAAAGCACGTGAGGTGATGATTATTGCATTTCTGCAAGATATTTTTTTTCCACAAAATAACAAACAAATTTGAAATCATTAAGGCACTACTAAAATGCCAATACAGGCACCAGAAAACTAATCCCTCTTGGAAAGTGAGGGTCATATTTTTTGTTTTTATCTTGAGGTGGGATACTTCAGGCATGCAGCAATGCATGGTATTTTTATGGGAAACAGGTGGCAGTCTTTTTTGCAGACAAAGGCACTTCCCAGCAATTGGTAGCAAAAAGAGGAGTTACAAAGCCTCGTTGCTGGCTGGCTCTGCCATTTCCAGAGCTTGCATCTTAAGACATATAAACATCAGGGATAACTTAATCATAAAGAACAAGTTTGAATGCATACACCAGGCACAGGCGCAGGCACAGGCAGGATCAAGGTACTAGTAGAGGTTGATGGTTTCATTTCTGAACCAGCTCACGGGGCAAATGAAAATGCTCTAACTTCTATGGGAGGATTTCCTGCTTTGTTCTTTAAAGAAATCCCAGCCCTCCACTGCTGCAGGGAGTGCAGGCTGGGGTGGGACAGATGCCTGAGCATTTCAAGAGAATGACAGAAAATGCTGAAGTGCTACCTGAACACCTCACTCCCTGAGCGATGAGACCCCACATGAAGTTGGCGCAGTATTCACACCAGTGCGGACCTCGAAACGTATGGACCTGTAATACAAATGGGGGTGGGGGAAAGAAATGGGGTCACTGGCAGGCAGATGGTCTGACAGATGGAGCAACTGAAATGGATAAACAACAGAAGACTCAGTAGGAGTAAATCTTTAGCACATAGTGCCCACATCCTTCCGACATCTAGATGAAATAAACCATGGGAACAGAAATTTGCTTTGATCTTGAAGTTTATCTTTCAATAGGCTTAACATAGCAGAGAACCAGGCTGTGGATGACACTGAAAACAAATAATTTTTGCCTACTGACATTCTAGCTATAGCAGAGGGGAGGAAACCACGAGAAAAAAAGTAAAACTAATAATCCAAAGAACTGTAGATAAAAGCACCCTTCCTCAGTCTAGTAAGTAATTTGAACTCACGTAGAGAAAAGATGTCAATAGAGTATTTTTCAGCAGATCAAACTTCATTTTGCTACAGTCCACACACAAGTAAATAAAGAAGAATAAAATGATTTGTGTGCTGACAGAGCCCACATCTCCCCAGCTACATTTTGCACACCACTGCTGCTTCCGCCACTGTTTTTCCAAAGGCTACAGGAGATCTTTTTATTTAAGATGTGTATTCTGGTAAAGTAAGCATTTAATTTTCATTGAAATGAAGAGTAAATAGTGAGGTCTATGCCCCTGTGAATGGGCATGGTATGAGCTAGTTCTGGCCAGGGACTTAATTGAGCTTAACAAAACATAAATCATGCACACTCTGGCTGCTAATGCATCCTTTCCTTCTCTCTGCTCTTGTTTACCCGTCGGGTGGATGGCTGAAAGGCCACTTCCACCCCTGGGATGGGAAAAGCTGCTCTTTGCTTTTCATAGAGTGAAAAAACAGTCATTGGCCTTTTTCAGATAAACTGTAAAGTTTTAGACCAAGCATTTTGCATGCTAATGTTTTTGCCTCATTTGTCTGCAGGATCACACCGACACAAGCCTGTACTCTTGAGTCCAGAAAGATGAAGAATTATGATTTTAATGCAGACTTCCTGATTTTGAGATAGAAATGGGAGCCTGACTGCAAATGGCTCCTGACTAACTACTTACAATCAAATAATTGTGTTAATAAACTTAAAGCAACAGTGGTTCTTCCTCCCTTTAGAGAGTGAAAAGTCAAAACTGGAATGTTTGACTTTTTTGGGATAGCATTTTACCTCTCAGAAAAACAAGTATCTCTTTGAAACAAGAATTTGCAATAAAGTTTGCGATAGATATATTAATAGATATAGCCCCGTACTTCTTTCTCATTTAATTTCATTTTATTTTGCAGAGTGGGTAGCATGAATTTCAGATGCAGCTTTTTGTGGGGTTAAATGTCTGTATGGAACAGCTGATGACTTGAGTTTCAGTCATATGCACTATGTGACCTTCAGTGGATACAAAACTACAGATAAAACTAATTATGCCTGCATCTTTATCACTTATAGACTCAAAGCTACATAATTAGTAGGTCTGCACCTGCACTTAATTGTGGGTGAAAATGTCTGCTGTGGGAGGATAACTAGCTGTGTCTTCTGCTTTGCAGCAGTTTACAAAAGCTAACCTTGTGAGAAGGGGTTGTAAGAGCTCAGCCAGGACTTCTAAAAATGCACCATTTCACAAATAAAGTCCACTGCAGTTGCTAGGATATTTGAGGCCTACTTGCTCACTTTACATAAAGCTTATTTCAACAGATCTGGCTGAGGCTTATTTTGAAAATGGTAGGTGATTATTCCTTGATCTTTCCTGCCATTAATTGGAAAGTCATCAATGCTGACTGAGGGCTCCAATTGAGAAGTGCTGACAGCGCATCCTTCCCTTGTTCCATTCAGCTTGGTGGCCCTCAAAGGTTGAGCTCTCTTTATTCATTCACTTCAATTTTTCACGGATCCGCATTTTAGCTCAAATGGCAAGCCTCCAGCTGAAATACCCTGTGAAAAGCTAGTCTTGGTGGTTTCTGGCCAAGTTGAAACAGGGAAACTAACTGAAAAAAGGGAGAACTTCAAAAGTTTCTAGATGAAGGTGCAAAAATTCCCTTAAGATGCAGTTTTGAACTACGTCTCTTACGGCTTGTCATTAATTCTAAAAAAATAATGGAGGAAGCCTGTTCTTAGGAACACAATATTTTTGAATAGTAAATGGGAATTTTGCCTCAAAGACTGGCTTCATCTCTGTTTCAAACAGGGAGAGGTAAGAGCAAGTCTCAGATTTTTGAGATGGAGTTTTAGTTTTTATCCCATTCTTTGTAACCACATTATTACAAACAGACTGGGCATAGATTTTTTGGAACTATGACCTGTAACTATTTATTGCTGCTTCCTACCCTGTCCTGAAGTCTCAGCAGACCTCTCTGTGTACACACAGCATAGACTTGAGCTGCCTGAGCTACAGTTGACACATAATTGAAACTTTTAAAAAGAATTTACAGGGAACTATTTCTTAAAATAAGCCAACCCCCTGATGTTTCAGGCTGTATGCTGTACTTTTCTTGTTCAGTCTTTCATCCTCTTCCAATGAAAAGTCCCTTCTTACATTCACTGTCTCTTCTCTCCTGGACAATCTCACACAACACTACCCTGCATGTCTCTTCTTGTTGTCTTCCTGTTCTCTTTGCCCTTTGTCCTCCTGGTGCCCTTGCTTTCAAATGGCAGCATTCCCCCTGCAGGTGCTACCTTATTCACTTCCAGTTTGTGTCCGAGTCATCTTCACAGAGGGGGAATCTGAGACCAAACTTAAGGAACACCAGTAAAGTGGCAAAACAAAATAATGCCGTGAGCAACACTGCAGAAATGAAAAAAAACCCCAATTGTCTTGAATTGAAATGCTGTTTTTCTTTTTTTTAATTGACATTACAGAGTTGTTTCTGAGACAATTTTGGTTTTATGTGACTGGGTCTGAAGACTTTTCTATTTGCTTTCCAAGAAAATAAGTTTTTCTCAGACTTTTGCCTGAATACAGATACATTAAGACTCTTTTGTGGACTCCTGCTGAACCTGAGCCATTTGCAGGGAAGAAAAGCTGACTCTGCTGTTATTTTTGTTTAAATGAATGCACATAATCTTCATGATGTCTGTAAAAAATGTCTCCCCCAAGCCCTTTGTCTCCCAGAAGCAGTACTATCTGCAGTGCTTAACACAAGGGGAAATTTATCCCAGAGCCCTCTCTCTCCCAGCAGATCTCCTGACTTGTCTGTAATCAGCTGCCTTTACTCCACTAGCCCGCCTGCAAACGGGATTTGCCTGGGCTGTGGTGGCAAACAGGCACAGTATTGTGGTAAATGCACATTATTCAGCCGTATTTGCTCACTTAAAGCAGCACAGAAGCCCTCTCATGAATTCCCAGCCTAGAACAAAAAGTGTGGAGCATCCTCAAACTCCATGCTGCTGTCCTCAGGCACGAGGTTGACCTCACCACCAGCTGGGACCCCACTGAAGCTGGCAGGTAAAGCACATCCGAAAGAGGCCGCTGGATCTGAACTGGAACAAGACGCAAGAGGACTTTGGGATCCAGTTAGGCTGACATCCACATAGCTAAAGAAATACCTCTGCGTTTCTCTAAACAAGGCTTCAGAGATTTATTATCTTTCCTGAATTATGGTATGTCTACACTGGCTTATGCAAAGTTGTCCCGCCAGAGAGACGCCAGCTCCAAACCTAAATTCATGTGACTGCGTGGTGTGCTCAAGATGAACACAGCTCAACAAATCAGCCTGGATACTAAATCCTTTTTTGTCCACTTGCCTTGAGTGTCTTGAAATTTGGAAGAGAGGCTGAATGAGAAAACGTGGATGCTCAGAAGAGCATAAACCTGGTGCTCTCATGCTCCAGACTTCAATGCTGCTTTTTAATTTTTGTATTAGCTTGGCAGGGATGCCAAGAGTCCTTGCTCTGAATTTGTGCCTTGCACCTATTTCTTCCTTTTGTTACTTCTCTCTTGCAGTAAGATCTTTGGTATAAGATGTACAAAAATCCCATCATCGCTGGAAATGTGCCCTTCATCTTCTAGATTCTTCATGGCTAAAGGACAAAAGCTAAAGAGTGCCTGTTTGTTCATGAAGAATTGCCTACGACAAGATCATGAGGGACACTGTGACAGATAACCTTTATCCCTAGAAACTGAGATGAATGATATAATGCACATCAGTATTCACCTAAAAATGGGGAAGACAACTTTTTGAATGTCTTCAAAATAGCATTGTCCTTCAGATAAACCCCATATCATCATAGCCTTAGTGCTGTCAAAAGCCGTCAAGCATCTTGCCCCAAGACCCATAAAACCATTCTTTCCTTTTGAAATGATTTCTTAACCCTTTCATGTAATGAATATGGAATATACTAAAGACATTAGCCTTGAGCCATGTTTTAAATTTAAATGTTCTGTTCTGAGTATACTATCCACATTTTTTGTTCAACAACTGGACATGTTTGAATATATTCCTTTGGAAAAGTAACTGTATTTGCATAGTGAACATATTTGTCCATTATGCAAATGTAACACTTTTGATTGACCTTTCTGGACAATTATTTTAAAAATGTTTGTTCCCTAGGGTCTGTTATTGCCTTTACTAGGATAGAACAATTATTTTCTGCTATCAAGTCTTTGAATACATATCTATTTTAATCATGTGGCTTTCCAGTTAAACTATGAATCTTTTGAAACAGAAAGGAACAGAAACTGTACAACAGCTAGATTGTGCAAATGCAAAGTTAACTGGGCACAGGTCCAATTATAAATCAAAGCCAAAACAAGGGAAATTTTGAAGAGGAAAGAATGCATGGGTCAGAGTGGAAAGAACTCTCAGACATGAGAAAATATTTTCTAGTTAAACTAAAATAGTTTTGATATTAAAATGATAATGAGGGCAAAACCCAGAAAGAATGAAAGTTGGCTTAATCAAGCAAGAAAACACAGAGTGTTTCCCCTATTTCCTTCAGTGCTGATCAGAGAGATAAATATTGACTTCTCTGTAGACTGGGTCAAGGAAGGGGAATGAGAAAAGGGATGCCATTATTTGCTTTGTTCAGTAATATTAAATTATTGATTTGCCAACGGCAGCAGAAGCACTGCAGAGGTTAGCAATGTCTGCACAGCAGAGTATGTAGAAAAATAGGAAGTGAAACTTTTTTGCTAAGTGAAATGATTTTGATCAGTGCTTCTCCTTTTTTGACAGGCCCTAGATGAATATCAGAAAATTCTTGTTCTGCTAATGAGTTGAACTATTTTGACAGTGACCGAGATCAGCATCCTCAAGGAGCATTAACTAAACTGATGTTTCAAAGCTGAGATACATTCCTTTCTTGTCTTATTACTGCCTCTTATTCTCTATATGTTCATCCCGATAAGCATCAAAATACAATTTGACAGCATTAGCTACGGTAACTGGCTGGCATGCTCTGAAACCAGCGCAGTCCCTTTGGCAAAACATTTTAATACAAGCTGCCTGGAAGGTCCGTTTCCAAAGCTGAGTCACTTCCCTGCTGCAGTCTGCCAGAGACAGCACTCGGGAAAAGAATCCCTGAGAATCTGATTTTGTACATACAGACAACAGAGAGATGATCCATTTAAATGTCCCTGTGTTTGCCCAGCGATTTGTTTTAGCTGGACAAGCAAACACAAGCTCAGATCCTATAGCTCAGTGGGACTCTGAGAACATTTCCTTAGCATATGGTGGGGGAACAAAAGCTGGGAGACAATACCCACCACTGTGCTTTGCTTTATTGTTAGGAGCACCCGAGCTCTCTCAACTTCTTCTGAAATCAGAAATGGTCCAGAATGTTTGCTGGTAAAATCCTACTGGCTTCTGATAATAGCTAGATTTTGAAAAGAGGCCTTTTTCTTATTGAAAAGTAGTTACACTTAAGATGAAGACAATAAATATGAAGTACTTTGTTTCTGAATAAAAAAGAAAACAGAATCTGTGAAAAAGAGTTAAATTGCCAGTCAAGTAGTAAAGGGAGCAGGAACACCATTATTTGGATTAAGTGCCGATGTAACAGCATACTAAGAAATCAGTTAATGGAACTTAAAGAAGAAAGAAAAATGAATTTTTCAACACTTTTCTTAGAGCTAGTATAAATAGGTGCATGCAAACCTCATCACAACAAAAAATAAAACGTGAGGCATCTCAACAGAACTTTTTAGCTGAAAACAATAGCAAACTGTGCTTACCTTAAAATTGTGTGCTTTTTCATAGTTGAAGTGGTTGTCGTTCTGAGTTAAGGCTGCTCTTCTGACCAAGGAGGTGATCTGTGAATAGGCAAAGAGTTTCAGAGGTTGCCACAAAAGTGCCCCTTTGACTCCCACCTTCACCCCCAGGGCCACGGCCAGGAGCTCTTGGCGCTTCCTTCCTCGCTTCGATTTGTGAACAACAGCACAGTTTTTCTCATTTTCCAGCCACAGGTCCTCTGAGAACATAGCGCTGGGATCCCAAATCTTTTCCCTGTCTTCCTCGGCGCCGGGGAGCCTGACTGTAGTCAGCACGGTACAGTTTGTCCAACTGCTTCTGATGTTAGACAGCAGATTTGAAGCAGCTGCAGCCCATTCTGCTGAGATCTCTGGCATGTGACTTGAATGGGCCGTCTTGTGGGACGGAAGGAGCTTCTGCATCTGAATAAGTAACGGCCTGTGCCGTGCAGTTTCTTGAGACAGATGTGTGCCTCAAACAATAGCACGAATTCATACACTGAGCAGCCTCCCCCACTGTGCTCCCCGAGCGGGGGTCTCCAGATAGGTGCTGCCAAAATACTGGCTGGGGGGCACACAGCTTTACAGCTTCACCCCCAAAGAAATCTCCAGGGACAGATCTCTTCAACTCTGCAGCGTGTTAAAAAATGAACAAACAAACAAAAAGCCCCTGGAAAGCCCACACAGCCGAATCCGATGCTGCATCCAATTACACTCAGTCTCGGAGACTTATCAGCCAGCAGTCTGCATGCTAGCAGATTAAGCCCTTAAAACCATGATGATTTTTTAATCTTACAGGGCAAAAAATCTTTCTCTCTTTTTTTTTTTTTCTTTTCCTATCCTGTAAAAGAGAAAAAATCCAGCAGCGCTCCAAGCATTAACAGCACTATTATGCCAAGGTTTAAACTAGGCATTTTGTCAGTGTGTACTCGGTAACACCGAGGTGCTCCCACTTGGGAGCTCACTGCCAAGGAAAGCTGAAAGCCCAGCGGGGACTATGCGGGCTTGGAAGCCCTGGAGCCCTGTGCAGCACTCCAGTGAAGGCAGCAGGGGAGCTTCACATGGATGCAGGAGGCCCACATGCACAGCCCTTTTTGCAGAACAGGGTCTTCAAGGCGGCAAGAGCGGTTGTCCTTTGCTCTGGTTACTTGCATCTGTAGATTTTGAGGGGAAAGGTTTTCTAGTTAAAGCCCAGGGACAGGAGGTATTGGGACCCTGACCAGTAACAGCTGTCAGTGTTACTTTGGACATGTGATTCACTTTTTTACAGGCAGGTAGTTCTGTGTCCCAGGACACAGATGTCTGAGACTGAGCGTTTGCTGAGAAGCACATTCAGTGCCCCGTCCCCACCGGCTTCCTTCCCTCCAGCTCCCCTCTTCTACTCCTTTACTAAGTATTCCAATTCCCCATCCATAAGAGTTACCTCTTAGGAGTTACCTGCTTGGCAGAGCACTGTGAGATTTAAGTGTAAAGGTGTGCCTAATGCTCAAAGTGCTGCGATGGAGCAGAGTGGGGAGTTGCCAGTGCTACTGGGAAAACTGCCTATTTGAACTGGAGACACTAAAGAGCACATCAGCCTGTAAAAACAGTCTCCCCCACTTCAGCTAACCCAGGAAATATGTGAAATTGAAGTATTTAATTCACTTATATTAACTTGTGAAGTTGACCCTGCATCTATTTTTTTGTCTGCTTTTACCTCAGGCTGGAAAGTCAGAAGGTTCATCTAATTCACTTACTAACCCCTCCACCACACAGACTGCCTGCGCTTAGTAAAAGTGATGCTCTGCTGATTTGAAAGCCCATGGGGACAGATGGTTGTCCATCAGTAGCGTCAGGCTGTGCAATTTGAGAGAGTACCCTACTCAGGGTTTTCAAGAAGTTGTGCAACCTGCAAAATCAGCTTCTCAGTCATAAAACCATGCACTTCTATATATAGCACATTTAATTCCTTTCTTTTTCAGGTAACTCACAAGACCACTTTTTACACGCTCCCATACTTCAAAGCTTCCAGAAGGGAGGACTTCCACACAAACCCTCTGCTCCCTGAGCAGTTGCTGCCCATTCAGCCTTTCCCTGGGGCTTGGCACTGTTACCTGACCACTGGTGACAACTGGCTGCGATGCATGCATGAACATTGCTCTGCCTGCAGGAAATCCCTGCTGCTCTTCCATATGTCCTCTTGTAGTGAGTCCCAGTTTCTGCTAGCTCGGGACCTTTATCTGCTTTCCAGCAGATAAAACAGACTATAGCTGCCCATCTCTTTCTCCATGTGTTTCAAGAGGTAAGAAGTACTGCTTTTTTTGCCAGCAGCAATGGCATCAGTCTGGGCCATTACAAAGGAAACCTTGGAGTTGCTCAGAGTTCTTATCACATTCCAGTTTATTTCCTCAATGCCATTTAAAATGTATTTATATTTATCAGAAAGAAAACCCCCAAACTAGCTCTGGGTCGTCAGACACCTCTGAAAGTACAGCATCTAAATCCCCCACATATACATAAGCTACTTTCTCTCTAACTTCCAGCATAACACGTCCAAAGTCAGAGAGAGGTCGGTTTTCTAATAACGCTCTAATATTTGCATTTATGTCACTAGACTGATAAAAATCCCATTATATAACCAATATTTTTTACATAACATGGCAGATTTGATACTCAAGTGACAGGCTTATGATGATACATCTTGGAATTTCAATTTATTAAACTATTTTTGGAATATCAGAGTGTCATCCTGGGATCAGACATACAGACATATTTAATGGAAACTCTGAGTGTTCGCACAGAAGCATTAAACTTAATAGACTTGGGGGAGGAAAACTCAGCCAAACCAGTTCATGTGACTTAGGCAGAGCAGTATTTACTGTTTATCATATATGAAATTTTATTTATCCCCTGGGTATCTGCCTTGCTTGGGCCCTGTTTAGACAGTTGTTCAGGGGGATTCATTGCAGACACAGGATGGGCACAGAAGGCCAACAGTGAGTGCGTCCTCTTAAGGAGCTTAATCAAAGCCCCGACGGGTTTGGTGTCTAAATGGTGCTGCAAGCCTCAGACAGGCTGGACCACATATACAACCACTTCCTTCTCTAAATACAGTGCAAACTTCAGCAATGACAAATTCTCAGCTGCAATCAGTTCCTGATACCACAGACTCAACCCAGTGCTCTACTTTTATCTGCTTTCTTTTTCCTAATACAAAATCGGCTGCACATGGTGTCAACTCATTCAAAGAGCATCGCTTGATCAACTTAGTGAGCTAGCCTGCAGCTAAAGAGGAGAAGGCCAGTGGCTAAGAATATTATTGCTGGTTGTCACTGAATGTGAAGCCAGTGAAGGCTGGAAGGCGAATATGGGTTATCTGCGTTTTCAGACCACAGAATTTCTGCCTAACACATAGTTTTAGTTTACTAGTCTCTTTGCAAAACAGACGTGCTGTATAGGAAATTGGGCATTTAGAGACAAATAGATGTCACTGAACCAGAATAATAAAACTAAGGGGTGGAGCAAGGGGGAAGAGGGTGGCAACTCAGCTGTTGCACCATTTCCAGCACGCCTCCGCAGCATGAGCTGAACCACATCATTGTCTCTCCTCTCAAAGACTGGCGTCTTGTTTGCTAACAAAGGCCTCGGGCGCAGGAAAGAACAAATTGCAGTATGAAAAGCTTTTGGTTTTGTACATATGGTATGATTTCTCTTGCAGCCGTGTGGGCAGTGCGGAGGACTTGCTGGAAGCAAGCGGTTGGGGAACTCTGCATGCTGCCCTGCTTGTCTGTGCCAGCTCCAGCGTGGTGGGAAGAGACACTGTGGGAGTGGTGGCTCCTCTCCCTGAGCTGCCACCATGCCTGACCGTGGCTAGCAGGGAGGGGAGATCAGGCAGCACATCCTTGGCTTGCTGCTCTGCCTGCTGAAGGACACAGCTGTGGGGGGAGAGGAAGAGCACGGGCACATATCTTTGGATGACACCACAAGTGAAATGGAGATTGCTCCATGATGAGGAACTGTGACAAAGCCATGACTGATCTCTAACTAAATACACTTAACTCTGCACACAGATACAGTCATAGGTCAAAGAAAAGCTCGTTTCCTTGCAGGCACGGCACACTGGGTTATCTGCCAGACAGATTATGTTTGCTCAATTGCAAACACGTGGTGGAGATGACACAGGGAGCAGGAATCTTGCAGCTATTGGGTTTTTCCTAGTTTTCTCCCACGGAGCTCTTCCCACAATGCGTTCAGAACACGTCAAAGAAGCCATCTCTTAGCAAGACCCAGGGCTCAGAGGGGAAATGGTGCTGAAGGCCAGCTAGCCAAAGGCCTTTGCCATACCACAATCCCACCAGTCCAAGCCTCCCACTGCCACGGCTCTGTGAGCTGCCATTAAAAGGCTTCTGTGCTGCTGAAACAGTGGGAGGAAACAAACTCCAAGCAGAACACATGCTGAACACAAAGCCAAGCACAATGCATGGAGAGGGGTGTTTGCCATCCTGACCTCACAAAACACACTTTCCTAAGAAATCCTGTCTCCCGCGGGAAGGCTGCCAGTGTCAATTAGGTGAGCAGAGGTTGCAGAGTTGAGCAGGGCCAGGAAGATCCACAACATGTGGCCAGGGGCTAGGGGAGAAATCAGATTGCACAGCTACTGGGCTGCTGCTGCTCTCTGGTTTGCCTCTTCCCCACCCCAAACCCAACAGTCTCTTGTCTCCAGCAGAAAACTTCCTTTCAAGGTGAATTGTCATTCAGTAAACTGCACACTGTTAATAAAAAAATAAAGAACCATTGGTGGGTTTTTTTTAGGATTAAGATTTATCTATAGTTTTGCTTTTTACTACTTGGAATTTCAACTTTTTTTTTTAATAACCAAATTATTAAAATTGGTTATTAAAATTATGACTAAGCAGCTGTCAATAACATGCATAAGTGTTTAGGCATCAGACTATCTACACTGAGCTTCTGTTCTGGAGAGCCTGGTTGCACTTCCATCACCACCATTCACACCTATCTTTTGCAGATAATCCACAGCAAAAGAAACTGTTTATTTAGGAAGACTTCCGAAGTACATGCTCTGATGTTAAAGTTATTAAAACTTTAATATTTACACATCTCCTAAATTAATGTGATTGATCATTTATTAGCATCTCAGCAAACAGCTGTCATTTATATGCACTTATTTCTGACCATGTATGTATTCAGTCCATTCCTCCACAGACAAAAAAAAAAATTTACCTACAGCAAATGGAAATATAATCTCCCTTAAACTTCAGGTCCCCTTTCTAAATCCTCCTCAAACAGATTTTTCTGTATGCACCATGATTATTTTTCTCAAAACAATGTAGTGAACCAAACAATACAACATCCAAAGGTGAAATAGTGTATAATCAGGAAGGCACTAGTGAGACTATCATTAAAAATAATAGTTGCTGTAAGCCTCTTATGGTGTATTAATATAATAAACTGTTGTCTAGTTTAGAACAACAACTGGAGATCACATTAAGTGGTATGCAATTACACAGTCATCTTCAATTAAAAAATAGTGAGTGGATTAAAAGATTTTATGTTGTCAGGCAATTCTATCACTTAATGCATTAATTTGTGTATTTACCATCCACCTTTGTATGCAATATGTCTGAAATAGTATTTTGATTTCTTGTTTTTGTCAACTATAATAAACAGGCATTGTGTAACAATGTCAGTATCATGGAAGAAATAGTGCAGAAATGAGGAAAGGATCTAGGCACAGTATGAACTGCTACAGCAATTCCCTCAAATAACCCTGTAGAGATTAACATGGTAACAGCAGGTCTAGCCTATTTATTGTCTCGACTTCCTTTCCTCCCACTCTCTCCTTTATCCTTCCCAATCCATCTCCATACTTGTCAAGGTTATTAACGACGTTTTCCTGGCCAAGTTCATGATCCTCTCCTCTGTGCTTAACATTCATGACCAAAATGGCAGCAGAGGGATGAAAGAGAAGAGGCATGAAGACTGAGTGGGGCAGATGAGAGCAGAACCACACACCACAGCCACTGCTGCTGCTGTGCTGCAAGAGGAACACGAGGTCCCCATGGAACACCAGCCCCCACAGGGCTGCCAGGAGCTGCTTCATCTGCAAACAGGGCTTGCTCAGGGAAACTGCACTGGATTGATTTCTGAATTACCTCTTGTTCTCTCTGGGGATACAACACATGTAACTGACTGAATTTGCCTGCCTGCAGTGTCTGTCAATGAGTACTGTTATCACATGTATAGATCAGTGTGTATCCATGATAACATCTGGCCTGTAGGCAAATGAAAATTCAAGCATGATATTTATCCTGATATTTGCAAAATATTGGCAGTGATCCTGTTATTCTGTCAATGGTGATGGTATTTTTTTTGACAACAGAACTAACACAGTATTTTTCTAACAAATAGACACTTAAGAAGAGGATGGATGGATGGATGGATGGATGGATGGATGGATGGATGGATGGATGGATGGATGGATAGCAGGTGTCTAATCTAAAAAAGTAATATGTTCTTGCTTTATAAACAAAGGAGAAAAACAGAAACCTCCAGACAGTGATTCATCCTCTTCAATGAGAGGTCAAGTCTAAAATGGATGAGCTTGACTTGCCTTCTTGCAGAGCATTTATGGATCATATAGGAAAATTTGATGGCTCTGGTAGAAACAGATAGCTTTACTATAAGATATTCAAAATTAGGTAAAATCAGTATCTCTCTGTACTATTTTCTGTATCTATTCTTCTGTTAGCTATACAATTTCAGAATAAATTAAGGAATAATTTATGAGCCTCAACCATATCTATAAGTAATTATAGATTAACAACTGTACTTTATCTTGGTTATCAATACTCCCCATACTTCAGACTGGCTAAGACTCATGCTCTGGAAACATGGAATATCCAGCTTACTACATCCTTTGTTACACAGCTGCATGCAACTTTATAGGTTTATCTGCACTCATTGAATGAACTTTTTCAAGAATTGTAACTATAGAAGGAAGAGTCTATATTAATACAGATTTCTCATACAGACTATGTAGGTAGCCAGTATTTTGACATTTCACCCACAGAGGAAATAGCCTAACAACATAATGAACTTAATATGACATACAATGGCCTCAATGAGTTAAGAAGGAAGTGACTCACGCTGTCTGCAATATTTGGGACTATTTGTCAAGAGACAGAGATTTAAAAAAATAACCTAAACATTACAGTTTTTATCCAGATCCCCAGTGGATGCTGGCTCAGCACCATGTAAGCTACACGCCTGTACTACCTGCTCACATTTTTACATTTTCACTATGAAGTTCTTGCTTTCCAAAGAAACAGTGCTTTGTTTAGGAAAGCCAGCTTGCCATTGATTAAAACCATCATTGGCCTGCAAGGAGACTGCAGAGCTTGAACCGGAGCCAAACCCACTGGGCTGCCACAAAGAAGTGGAGAAGTTAACGCTCTTACTTCCCTGTCTGGGGAGAGGCAGGGAGGCAAGAACGTCCCTGCTGAGAAAGACGACTCCTGTGAATGCGGCGCAGTGCCCTGGAAAGGATGTGAGAAGTGGAAAAGGAAAAGATGGCAGAAGGTCTGGAGATGCCACCGGCAAAACCAGACGTGCCCTTGGGGCCTCTGGGCTTGCTCATGTGGGGTTGTCGTTAACCATAACTGCTTAATGGAGCTAGCTGGATGTCATGCTCAAACACAGGGTTAGATCGAGGGTCGTGTTTTGTGAGAGTGCATTAAGTCTGTGTAATATCAGCTTTTTAATAAATCCCAGTGCTGTACAGATACTATGTTGTACAGTGGGCACAAGGCTTGGATGTTTGACCTTATGCCTCATTAGACTCCCAAATGTACACACGGCACCCTACACAAACACCTACAGCCTCACTTTTAGGATAATTCTCATTTCTCTGTCTCAAACCCTACTACACCCTACAGCCCGGTGTTATCCCAAAGAAACACAGTAACTCTCTGTATTCTCCATACACAGTGAAACCTAACACAACAAAAATGAACACAATACAAAAAAAAAAAAAGTTGGAAAGTTCTTCTTTTTCTCATTTTGACTTCTGATACTATATGTTAGTGACAGTAAACTTCTCCTGGAGCGTGATCAACTCAGCCTTACAGCACCCGCTCTGGACTGAAACTTACAGACTGCAGTCAGAGTGCCTGTTCATATAGAGATGAGAAAATCTACCCCTCCTGGGATTACGATGAAATGTGGAGAAAAACAGGCTTCATGAAAGTTTCCCAGAAACAACAGTCAGACAGCAATGGTATTTATGTCCAGAGCCACTAACTGCTCGGCACAGCCAGCGGATCTCTGGAGGAGCTGTAAAGGGACGCTGACGGGGCTGCCAGAATGTAAAGTATGCTGTGGCAGTCTCAGGAACCAACAGCAGTGCCCCAGGTTTTGCCCTAGCTTAAGACAGCTCAAAACAAGAGACTTTATTGTGGGTTAAATAGAGATTTATGCGGCCTGAAAGGGAACAAATAATTTGTGAACCAGTGATTCATGAACTGGTGATCATATTGTCTACAAAACTGGCAATCTGTAAAATTCTTCCTGGACAGTAACAGTTCAGGAATGGACTCTCAATGGTGTGAAGCCCTGTTCATTTAGCATTCACAGGGACATGGGAGTGATAAACAGTTTGCAGAGGGGACAGGGCCAACATCAGCATCAAGTAGCAAACAAGATTTTAATTTAGTTTTGGCGGTTTCTTGGGGGTGTGAAGGAACTCTAAAGCTTCAGTCCCAAACTTAATTCACATGACTGAATTACTCTGCTGCTCAGCAGTCATGGCACCTTCAGATAAACTACACAGTATAATGACCTAGAAATGTAGGCATGTGTTTTCCATCATTAGAATTATTTCTGTCCTCTTTTACTGCAGCATCTTGTGACTTTTTCCCATAAAAGCAGCATAAACTCAGTAGACAATGTAAGGCGAAAGGACTTATTCATGCCATTTAGGAAACAAAATAGGCAATTAGCAAATAAGAACATGACATGTTTTCAGGTTGAAAGAATACTTTTTAACAAGCCTGAACCAACAGCCCTTAACAAGAAAAAAAAAAGGGAGAAATGCTAGTTTTATAAAAATGCTGTGATTTATGACTGTGAACTTTCATTTCAGTATCCTTTATGAATTGCATTGCAAAAAACCAAAGAGGGCAATAGGGAACCATTTTCCACATGCATAAGTGAAACTGTGGCATGGAGGAGATCACTGGTTTTGGTGATGGCCCAGCCATGGCTGTCTGAGAGCTTGTCTGAGCTCACTCATATATCCATGAATGTCCTAGGACATTCATGTTCCCCTGAGACAGGAGCATGCAGTGTTTGCAGCTTACCTGTTTGTGAAATTCGTGCTTCTGTCCCTTCACCTTTAAGGAATGTCATTAACCCTGGTAGTGACAGACAGCGTCAAATCCCAGACTCTCATCCCAAAAGAAATGGTAAGGCTGTATGGTCCCTGGTATATCTCTGGGTTTGAAATGTGTGTTTGCTTAGAAACAGGGAAGGAATCCATGCAGACAAAAGTGATGTGGGGTTAAAGAAAAGACAGAAGGCTCTGAACTCAGCCAGGTTCACTTACCTATTTCATTATATGCCTGGGCTTTACCCCAGGAATGCATTACATCCCCCCCCTTGTTATATAAGAAGTGTTCCTATAGCTTACACTTGTATCAGTTTCTGCTCTGAAATGCACCCAGCACAGAAGAGAAGAGTTGGGGCAGGACTGGCACCACGTATGGCAACGTAGAAAGGCATCGGCAGGAATGGGAAATTTTATTCTATGGGATATGTACCCTCCTCCAGCTCCTTCCAGCTCACCTTGCAGAAAAAGCCACTCAAAGCATAACCAACTTCTTCTTCTCATAAATGAGGTTTTGGGCACCTTGGCCCTCATTCAGCTTCCCTTTTGCCACAAAGCAGCAAGGGAACTCCTGTGTGCTGCAGACTGCACATGAAAACCACGGTTCACTGTGCTTTTAGAAAGGCATGTTGTAGGACACGCAAACCACTTGAGATCACACTCCTTGAACTTGCATAAAGTACCAGAATGTATCCAAGCTGTTTTATTTTCCCTTCAAAATAATTGCTTTGTGTCATGTTCGCTTTGCCCTCTGCTTGAAGCTGGCTTTGTTACTCCATTACTCCGTGGGTAAGTAGCAGCACAGCTATCCTTGAAAACACACAGGCATTCCCACTACAGAAACACTCAGACAAAGGCTGACCCCACTTCTCTGCTAGTCAATGAACACACAAAGGCCGTATAATCCTAGTTTTATTTTTCTGTACTGGTGTCATTTGACCCTGATAGCCTTATAACCCCCTTTGACCCGCAGCCTGCTGCCCTGTGGCACGAAGCAGAGGCTTTTGTTCCTGATGGCACACCGTGTTCAGCTGCTTCCATCATTGTCTGGAGAGGGACAGATGGCTGCTCTCAGCACAAAAAGGAGATTAAAAAAACTGAGGGAATGACATCACTCCTCAGCCTGCAATTTAATTCATGCGACCTGTGGGGCTACCAGTGGCATGGACTAACACTCCAGTTGACTCGGCCCACAGACAGGGAAATAGTTTGCATTTTGCACAGTAAAAGACATTTTAAAAAAATATACAGTTGCCAACACTCTGGTACTTATATACTTTAATAGTTTTTAGTTAATCTGAATATACTATCCTATCAGCAGCAACACTTCTAAAGTACTCTGAAAGCAAGACTGATACTGTACTCCTATCCATGGCTGTAGTTCAACTGCAGTAACTTGGTTTAAAGCTTATTTATTTTGTTTTACTTGGGATGCAGAGTTCATAAAATGTAGCTGGGGAAACATAATACAGACGAAATGATTTTCATCATTAAGTTCCAGTCCTGCTATAACACTTTGTAGGTAAAAGATTTCATCCACATCTCATAAGACCCGTTTAAGTCAATTGAATAGAACAAAACAAACAAAAAAAAAGGGCAAAGCATTAGTTCTGGAAGTAGTGAGCTCTGTTGTCACTCTTCTGCCTTGAATTCACCTCCAGATCTATGAAATCACTGAATTCTTTTTGTGATTATCAGACACCAAAGGTATTTATCTGAATTTATTATCTTAAGCACATTATTTGATTAATGTTTGGGACATGGGAATTTGGCCTCACTCTATGCGTGGTACTTGGTGCCATCTGCACCAGTGTTTTTCTCCAGAGCAGAGATTTTTGCTTTGCAACAGATATCTCATTGAAGACACTTGTTGAAGTGGCCACGTTAGCTGCTAAGACTCTTTTTATGTTACTGGCAGGCACTAGATGTGCAGGAATGCTGCCACGTGAATGGGCATAAGGAATAAAAAACTCCTTCCAGGAGTGGGGGGCTTTTTGGTTTTGTTTTTCCCTGAAAGGAAAGCAAGCAAGCAATTTCTTCTCTCCTCGAGTGTCTGGGAACATCAGAGATGCACTGCTCCATGCAGCCTGAGCTGGGGCTGGCACCCATCACCTGACAGTGCCCTGGCACAGCTCCTGCTTCAGCCCCAGAATCAGGCTCAGGCCTAAGGATGGTTTTGCTCCTAAGTGCTGATCAGCATCTGTGGGAGACGTCACTGTCTGTTTGTGGTTCTGCCCAAGGAACCAAGCAGAGCCTTTCCTTGCATGTAACCACCCAGAGTAAGGTTCAGGTTATTCCCTTGGGCACAGCTGTACAAACCAGCTCTGTCTGAGAGGCTCCTGGAGCAAAGCTGTGCTTTCAGTATGTTTGCCCAGCAGTGACCAGCAGATAGGAGCATAGAAAACCATGATGCTGATGAGACAAGAGCTGTAACAGCTCCCATCCAAACACACTCTGAGTTTTACTGTCTCAGCAATGCTGATGGCAACACCAGCAGAGACTGGAAGGCCTCGAACCAGCAATGTGTTATACACCTTTCAATGTCATTAATTCAGAGTAGACGGAATTCAGCAAACCATAGAGTCAGTCCAGAGGTGATGATTAAGAAGAGTGATGATTCGTTTGCTTCAGAAAGTACTATCATGTTTTATTTGCTAATCCGAAGAGTAGAACATCTTATCTGCCAGTATGCTTGAACCCGGGGGTGAATTTTTCAGGGAAACAGTTTTTGTTGCAGAAAATGTGACTCATCAGACCAGGGACTTTGCATGGGGAAGCTCTCACCAGCAGCCAAATTATGTTTTTTTTTAAAATGTGGAAACACTTAGGTTTAAAGTATTTTAAAACCCAATTTTCTGTTTCCAGCTTGAATTTTTTTGCTAAAAACAGTTAATAAAACACTAAAAGTAGTTGGAACAGTTTCAGTCAATCGAACTTAAATATTTTTCTGCCTTCATCCCGCCCCCTAAGTGCTCAGTCATGAAAAGCTGAGTTTTACTTTTATTGAAAATCAGACAGAAGTAAAAACAAAAGAGCAGAAATTACCCATTACTGTTACAACCCTCCACTACATGCTTTGATAAAATGTTAGTTTCAAACGTGATCTTCTAATGATGACTGCAAAGCAAGTTGTATTCCCCCGTATGAGCTCAATACAGAGACACAAAGGCTTTACATTAATTTTCTTTTTGTTAATCAGTTGTTCCCCTGGGCTCTTTTAATCTGCAGTGACAGCCTCAATACCGCTGAGAATGCCTTTTCTGCTATTAAAACAAAAGGCACATATCTAAACACTTTATAATTTCAAGCAGAAAAGAATCGCATTCTCCTAGTTCAAGAAAGCAGTAACAAAAGACTCATGTCTTAGAAGGCTGATGTGAATCATGGCCATCTTCTGCTTTCATTTTTGCTCTCTGGGGACTTCCAACTGAAAGGCAGGCTTAACCCAGCCAGCAAGGTAAGGGGCCACACCACAGCCGTGCCTCTGTGAAGGCTGAGGGACAAGAAGTGCCCCTGAAGGAATGCCTGAGAGCCTTTTCTCAGCTGTTTGCAAAGTATCACACTTCAGTCCCTGTGGAGGGGCCAGACACACTTAATATAGAAGGCATTAATGAAGAATTTACTTCAGAACCAGACAACGCAGCATTTTAAACCTGGAGTTTACAAAAACCAGGCAAAAACTTGCCAGAGCACAAAACAACTGAAATCAGACTTCACTGCACTGAGAGAAAACCATAACTCCATGCACGTCCTTTTGGGTAGTATGGTTCCACAACACACCAATTGCCTCCCTCTATATTACATCAATTCCCAAATTAATGTTTTGGTTTTTTTTTATTTCCACATTAAAAATAACAGCGTGTTGGTTCTACATTTGAAAAATAAGCTGAGCACTTTATTGTTCATTCAAACAAACTAAGTTAATTCATCACTTAAATGCATTTTCACTTCATTTTTAAACCATTTAATCTTTCAGAAATTTAACAAGGTGGTTTACTATTGCTGTAATACAGGGACATTTCATTAAATGACCTGCCATCTTCTATCAACATTATTATGATTGCATGCTGCCCTTATTTTATTTTAATTTATAGCAAATTTTTGCTCCTTGCCAACATGGGTTCTTAGTAATGTCACAGACTGGCATGGAAAGCAAGCCAGTTGCTTCCATTTTCCCCGTGCTCAGTGTTTCATTTGCATCCCAGTTTCACAGCCATCAGAGCTGCATGGTACTTGCAGGGCATCAAACCTGGATACTTTCCTGATGTGTAGAATGAGTTCTTCCCAGCTGGGCTTTTTTTCTGCTTTCTTACTAATCCTCATCATTAATTCCAGCAGTGGCAAAATGTTGGGAAGAGAAAGGTTACCACTACAGACAATAATTCACAAATCACCTCAAGCTTTATAGGTTTAAGCCTTTTAAGCCCTAACATGCTACATTTGTTTGCAAACCAACAGGCAAAACGTGCCTTACAACACGTGTGTACCACTTGCTCCGCAACGCACGAGCCACCGCAGAGGCTCTTGCTCCAACACTGGTTTCTGGCTTGGCTTTTAGGAACAAGCAGCTGCTAGCACCAATGGGGCAGACTGTGGCGCCAGTTAATGTTTCTAGAGGAAACTGCTGCAATCCCCAGGTAGTTGCAAGGTAGACAAGTGAGTGCCCTTACTAGATACCACTGCCTAGAAGTGCAGAAGAGGAGCAGAGGGTGCAGCAACACCTCAGCTGCAGGCTCTAGTAACACGCCACAGACAAGCCTTGGGACTTGAAGGAGCTGTGACCCTCAAGAGACTTCCAGGTGGCTTCACCACATCACCCAGATTCAGCTCCAAGTTATCTAGAACTTGCCTGTGCCGCTGACTTCCACATTGCTGCCTCCATCTGCAAGATGCAAATCAACCATTTGTGGGTGAGATAAAGCCCTGCACCTCTGAAGTGCCACAGCTGCCTGGCCTCTGGTAGGGTGGAGACAAGGGGGAACATCTGTCCCAGGGAGCTGCCAGGACAAAGAACCAACACCTGGAAATAAACAAGTGGTTGCTCTCAGCTAACAAAAAAGCAATTACAGCTGTTTCCCCTGCCAACTCTTTGCACTGACAGTGTGATCAATGATGGGTTCAGCAGTGTGAAAAACACAGATATTTACTGACAAGGAGAAGAGTTAGGAACCATCCAGGTTCCTATCAGCTCTCTACACCCAGCCAATAAGGAACAAGTACCGGGTTTTGGCAGGGTGCAAAGGAAAGGGACGAGGATGGGGAAGCATCACTTCTTAAAACCAGAGCAGTGCTAAGCTAAGCACCAAATGAGATCAGAAGAACCTTGGAGATCAGTCAGGGATAAGGAGATTAGCTCCTCAGTTTCACACAGACCAATGTCATGGAAGTTCGACCTACAAGTGAAGAAGAACAGTGGCAATTCTGGCAGATTTTTTCATATCTGAAAAACATCATCTAAGCAATCAGAATGTTGTCCTGAGCAGACAGAATAATGTCTAAAACATTCCTCCAAAACTACAATGTCAAAGACAACTTACAACAGCAGCTCTTTTATTTCTTGCTTTTGTACAGTAAAATGTTCCACTTGGAAGGAAGAAGAATTCAGTGAATGCTCAGTCAAGACTACTCTGCAGGTCAGCACCAGCTCTAAACAGTGAGCTCTGCCTTGTCATTTTGACAGACTTCTACCTTGTATATTTTTCACCTTCTGCTTCCTGCCCTTGTGTAATTGCCTTTCTCAGATTAGAAATGGGCCATCCATCCTACTGAACACATTTGGGCCACTATTTTCAATGCAGTTTTACATATGCTATACACAACATCAATATTCCCATGATCTCCTGTTCACATTCAGCTGACTCTGATCCCATAACTGCATGAAGCACCAAATGAGAAAAATACTTTCTGAGCTAATTCAGCTTGTAAAGTTCTATTTTATTCACTAAGATGTCTGGAATCACTACTACACATTAAATCACTGCCTAGAGAAACTTTTTTTTCTTTTTTAGGAAAAAAAGGCCATCTACAGTTACCTTTATGATAATTCATGCAGTAAATTGAGTGATTAGACTCTCTGCATTTACAGAAGTACTTAGCTGTATGCTTTAGCAATACTGCAGTTTACAGAGATTTATACTTACAGAAGCCCTTTAGGGCAGGATCCCAGAGGAAGAATTCTCCTTTGTTTGGTAAATCCGTACAGTCTGACTATTTATTGTTAACAAGAAATGTCATCATATTTACCATCAGCAAATCTTCTAAAGTCTGCAAATTATCAAGTAGCTGCACGGCTAATTTATAAAACTCATTACTATTTTAAATTGCTGGTACATGTTAAAACAACTTAGAATGGAGAGCATTGACTTTGACACCCAATTTCCCTCAGTTCATCCTTGGGTAAGACTCCAATTGACTGGACAGACTCTTTATTTTTCAGTAGTGTTTATTATTTGCATTGCAACAGTGCACAGAAGCTTGAGCCTTTGACCAGGTCAAGGCAACAGCGACGTGGTACAAACAGGGAGGAAGAGATGTTCCCTGCCCTGGAGAGCTTACACTCTAGAGAGCTGCCCCACCTTTGGAACAAGCACATTCCTTTTTCACACAAGCAAAAAACATGAAATGAAACACAACCACAAGAGACTTAAGGCTGTAGAGAAGAATTTTCAAATATCAGATCAAGGACTCAACAGTAAATTACTAGAGTATTTTAAAAGTGCACTATATGTTATACCCCAAGTAATAAAGTTCCTGTCCCTGCTTAAGTGCTGAATTCCTGACTAAAATGCAAATGAAGAAGAGGACAGAAGTAGAAATCCCATTTTAATTCAAAGGTTGTTCTCCTTGCTGTCCCTGTTTTGTCCAGAATAACCAGATCCCTTATTTCTTCAGGGAAAAAAACAGCACAAGTCCAAGAGAGAAATGTGTACAACAATGGCCAGTCAATGTATTCAATGTTTATAAGAATATGAAGTTCTCCCTGAGTATTATCATGGGATGTAGATTATTTTATAACTCGACATTGCATTTTGTAATTCCTGACAAACCCAAATCTGCCCAAGAACCCTGCTATTGCAAAACCCTGCAGTCCACACCACATACACAACAAAACTATTTTTAGAACATTTACTGAAAAATCAAAAGTAGTTTAGCTCAAAATGAGCCTCTCTTAGACTTTCCATTAAAATACATCTTTAAAATAACTTTTAAACTTTATAAGTAGACTGCAAACTAAAACATTTAGGAGGCAAGAAATACCAAAGCTAAGAACTATCTGAAGAATTCCCCCCCTGCCCTTCTGGGCACAACAGAAACCTTACCTACTTACAGACAACATATTTTGGCTAATTTGGTGTGTGTGTATCTATATATACACACACATACATATACATATATATGAATATACATATATGTATGTACTCATAGAGTCTGTCATTCCACGAACATAATAGGAAAAGGCAAATACTAAAATAAAGGTGTTATGGATTAACATGATGATTTATCCTACTGTGAGTGGACTAGATTTGGCTGAAAAGCATGGGGTTTGTTCTCTGTGAAATTTCTTGTATTTCTTCCAAAATTTTAAACTCCAGGGGAAGGGGTGGGCTTTTGATGGAAGGAGTTTTCTGGCAAAAAATGGCCCAGTTGCAGGTCTGCTACGCCTGGGGAAGATCTGCCAGCCAGACTGTCGTTTGGGTTCTCAGCTTAATGGCAGACTGCCTAAGGCCCGGGGATCATTAGCTTTCAACATAATTAGCCCATCTATCAGGCAGATTAAACTGAGGCTCAGGACACCCAAAGAAATCCAAGGAAGTAGTGAGGTGTGAATGCTGAGGGTGGAGGTGTGATGTGTGAATACATATGGTCACTTGGACTCAGTAAAATATTGTTTTTTTCTTTTGACTGAAATATTTCAGGATCAAATATATTTTTTCCTGAAAAACAAAAAAGAAAAAAACCCTTAAGTATTGCTGGAAAACTTCCAAATATCTCTAACCTGTACTCCTGCTGAAGGAGATAGTTCCTACTGGAAGTACCAGGACTAATTTAATGAGCAGAGGGCCTACTTTTTCAGCAATGAAGATAAAAATAAATATTGAGCAGCTGCCTACTTGACTATGCAGCAGCCACAGGCTTTAATCCATTTGATAGACCGTAAATCTGCATGGAAACCAAAGAACAGTGGAAGTATTTTATATTTATGAATCTATTATATGCATGTAATGTAGCATTAACTATTTGTCTTTAGCATGTCTGCATATGTACATATCTTTTGAAATGCTATGTGCATACTATATATGCATATAATATGCATATCAGTACAGAAAAATCTCTATATCTAAATTTAATTAGTTGTCCATATTTAAAAAATATATTAAAGACAAAAGAAAGACTTGGCATGTTAACTGGAGCCATGCACAGTAAATACCACCCTTGTGTATCCACAGTCTGTCTCTAAACTAGACGTTATTGTGCTAAATTGTGTATGGGTAAAATATAATAATCAGAATGTTTCATCAGAAATATGCAAATATTTAGACTTTTGGATGCAAAATTTTGGATATTACCATCCCACAGAACTGTACTTTTTAGTAATGGATGTATAGGGAAAAAGTACAGCATTTAGAAAGACTGACCACATTTGTTTCACATGAATCTAAGTTCACAGTCAAATCAAAAGAAAGCTTTTTTTTTTTAGCAAAACGTGTCACCTATTCTTCCTGCATACCTTTCAAATGTTATTGTTTAAAAATAGATTGTGCAAGGAAGCATACAACTAAAATAGGAATCTCCAGCAGCTGTGTCAGCAAATATGTTTGGTAAGAACCTAAACTGTCTCTACTGAAGGAAGATAAATCATCTTTCCCTAAAATGGTACCAGCAATTAGCAGAATTTATTAGAGCTAGTATCTCTTCTCAGCCATCAGGAAGAGCAGAGCCTTACATAATTTAAAACACCAAGGAGGATGTGAATTTTTTTCCTCTCTTGTAGACCTTGCAAGATTCTTCCCTGCGTTACCACCTCCAGGGTGAAAGAACTTCCAAGCCATTTGCTCAGGAGCAAACCTGAGGCTCTGCACACCAGGCTGTAGCCACCAGCCTTCTCTTCTTAGTGAGGACAGGATGCCCAGAGCACTCAGAATCTGCACTGGGCTCCCTGTGGTTCACTTCTGCCCAGTGGCTCTCCATCAGCATTGGGAACTTTGCTTCTCCCATTTTCTTCTAACATTTAAACTTGGCAGGCTACAGAAACATCTTCTTGGATGGGTTTCTGAGATTGGCTGGATTTTGGAGAGTGAATAGCAAGGCAGAGTACCAAGCAAGACTGACCTGCCAACATCATCTTTTTTTGGATTTTGGTGTTTGATTGGTTGGTTGGGTTTTTATCTCCCTAAAAATACCATTCCAGCTGTAGGCCATGCTTAGACTCTACTGTGGATCACCTACAATGTTTTTGGGTTTTGTAAAACAAGACCTGTCACAGATGGGCATGAAAGATAAATTGTTACAAGTAATAGATAAATAAATACAGCCCAGAAAGATTCATTTTACCCTACTTCAGGCAAATCCCAATTGATGACAAGTTTCTAGGAAAAGTAACTCGCATCCTTATTTGTACATAAAGTGCCTAGTACACATCAGTGCTACTAAAGAAAAGAGATACTAAGAAGAAGAGAAAGTATTAATAGTATTCCTCAGGATATCTATGAAATGAGCAGATACTTGCTTCTGGGTGATGGGAAGCAAGTGACAAACTGAGGGTCACAGTGAGCATGGTCTAGGGATAAACCCTCCAGAGTTATGTTCTGAAGAAGCTGATTCTTTTCCTTTTTGTTACAGTACTCTCGCAAAAAAAATTTGCTTCTAACTACCACGAAGATGGTTGTTACTCTTAGTGCTAAAAAATACTTTAATCAGCCATATTATGCTCTTATAAAGCCATCAAACATGCCCTGTGTCTTTTGTTTTATTTGTTTCTTCCCATGACTTCACAGAACAAACCAGTGGCTATTTTTCCATCACACTGACTTGCGCTCAGCAAACAGCTGATTACTCATTGTCAAGTATGTAAATCTTTGAAGTGCAAAGCTAAGGAAAGAACATCCCTATTTATTTCTAAAGTGAAATCCCAGCATCCAGCAGAATTTTAAAACTGATTTTTCTAGGGCAATACTTCTTTCATCCTCCCAATGCTAAGTATTAAATAAGAGAGATCTGTCTTCATTCAAGCTGTGACCCTTGAAGTCTTATGATGTGTTTACATGAGCACAGACTATTTTTCTCCAAGCTAGTTCACATCATGCGTGTTCCTCTCAAACTCTTCAGAATCCAGAATATTAATGACCCTCCCTTCCATCCTGGCTCGTCAGGGAATTGGGAAGCTGGGGAGTCTGGATGCTGCTGAAATAGTTTTCATCAGAAAGCTGGTATTATTCCTGGTTCATTGATAAGAGGCTGACTCGTTGTATTAATATTTTCTCTCTTTTGGCACCTAATTGGAGTTGCAGCTTGCATTTTTAAAATAAAATTTAATAGGCTATATTATTTTCTATATTTAGATAACAGATCCCATTAGTTTCACCTGCACTTACTCAATACTCCTGCAGAATCTAATTTGTGCACTCAGTAGCAGAAGTAGCCTCATTAGCCTCTTAACATGTTTGAACTACTTGCCAACACAAAATGAAGGCTCTGGGCAGGGATGTAATCCAGCCTATTGTGCAACTTTCAACCAGTTTCATCACTGCAATAGACTTCTTTTTTCATTTTCATCACATGCCTTTCACTTCCATAAATAGCTGGGCAAAGCTGCTTGCCCACAGCCACCCACTCCCTTACAGCCATGACTTAATAGTCATCAAAAAGTGGCAACAATTGAAAGAGTAGTCAGCTAGTGCTTTCCCCTGAATGCAGGGGAAAGCAAAGTTTGGAAATTCTTCTTGTTTTTAAACTGCTTGAACTGAACCCAGGCAAAGCAGCATGTTTAACTACGTAACCATGCTGCTTTAGTGGAGCAAAGGTTCTCCAGTGCACTGAGTGAGGCAGGAAACTCACATGAAAGAAAAGAAATCCTGTAACTAAAACTTCCCCCATCATGTAAATGCACTGCTGAGGTGGGACTGGTGACCCTCTGTCAGGCATTCCTTATCTTAATTTTGTGCCTTCAAAGCTCTTTTCATGTTGGCTCTTTAATCTAATTTCTTTAGACTCCTGCAACAATGTGAATCCCTTTCCCAAGCTGAAAGTGTGAGCTGGGGAACCCCAATGACTACAACATGGTTAATTGCCCAGACTGGACCAAAGCTTAAAAAAACAGGGACAGATATCTGCAGTATGAGCCAGCACAGCTCAGCAAGGAGTAGGTAATAACTCTGCGGATGGCTCAATCATGGGAAGAGCATAAGGAATCAATGAATTTTCACAATTTTTTGCTGACAACAGGGCAGTTATGGGACTATGGACCCAAAATTTTTAAGTCCTAAAAGAGAGAGTGTCATGTGTTGTCCAACCTCAGGCTTTTTTTCAGGTTCTATCTGTTAAAGTGAGCAATTTGTTGGAGCTGGGCCTCCACCACAAGGAGTTGGCATTTTACAACAGAAAAACGCTGTGTAGAAAAATTCCCAATGAACTACATTAGCTGGAATCTTCTGTGCGCTGTCAAAACTTTGTACTTTCCCTCAACCTCATCTGAGTAGTTTTCAGCAGTCAGAGAAGAAAACCCAGCTTGACACATATGTGGAAACCTCCCAGCCAAATGGCTGAGGCTGAGCAGAAGAATGTTTTTTGGGCCTTTTTCAAATGGAGAAAATCACGCATTCATCTCTCTGCACAACCAAGATAGTAACTCACTGGGAGAACAGTCCTCCTTGGAATCAGGGCAATCAGAAAAATGGAGAAAAAGTTTTAGAAGTAGCCTAATCACAGATTTAAAACAAACCAAACCTAGAGGATGCCATTTGATGCATATTTTTCTGTTGTATTTTTTCTGTATCACTGAGCGCACATAACTCTAAGCACGATTTGGGGAACTGGAGTTTGCAAACTGGTTCAGAACAGATTGTCCTGAATGATTCTAGTGTCTATTCAGTTACAAAGACAAGACCCACTCTGGAGGCCCTTCTCATCACTTCTGCAAGAAGGCAGTGTATGTTCCTTAGCTAGGGACCTAACTCCATCACAGATGGGTGATGCCCCTTTCACCCAGAGCCCTCATTTCAAGGGAAGGAGGTAAAAATGAGAAATTTCTCAGAGATCTCTGATAGATGAGGAAAAGGAAAGAGATTCCCTCAATTTTTTCCACTGTTGGAAAAGATAAGGGCTCTTTGCCCCTTCCAAAGCTGCTATTCCCAGGAGCTAAAGGCAGGAGCAATTGATCTCTTCCCTTCAGTCCACTTGAAAAGAGAGAAGTCTGGGAGCCACATGTTACTCAACTGTGTGAAAAACAGCTCAAGTAAAACCTCTTTTTTTCCCTCCACCCCACGTAAAAACACCAGCCACTTTTTGGAGAGGAAGGACTCATCCTCCTCACAATTTCAAATTAGCAGGTCTCGGACTTTTGGTGAAGTGCCCAACTCACCCACAGACACATTTTCTTCCAGCAGCTATCAAGCAGTGAAAATTGTGGTCAGCTACACCTGTGGTATTCAGGGAAAAGCAAAATTTGTTTTCTTTTTTTTTTTAAACCACCTGAAGCTAATCTGTGAAATATAATAAGTTGGCAAGTCACAAACACCCAGAAGCAGATTGTGTGGCACTGGTTGAAACCAGTGGAGCCCCTGCAGCCATGTATTTTGCAGACAGAAGAATGTTTACAAAGATAGGGTGGAACAAAAGGCAGAGGTACATCTTATCACTACACTTACACTTTCAGGAAGGTAAAAAAAATATGCCTGGAAACTGTACCTATGTAGCTTAAAAATATTATTTAAAAAAAAAAAGAAGTAATATCAGCTTCAAATTAGCCAGGCTGCGTTAGAAATGTGATTGAGCGTATGTCAATCTCTTTTGCCACTTGCCCTATCTTTTGAACCAACTGACTGGTTTTAGCTGAAATTGATGGAGCAACAGTCTGAGTATCATGAAACTTGATAGCTTGATTGAGGTGAGAGATGTGGTCTGAGCTGCTGTACTCCCTCCTGACCAGGCTGGCAGCAATGCCTTCTGCCTCCTTTGCAGGTGGTGAAATGAAAAAGAAATAAGGGGAGAAGAGGGTAGAGTAAAGAGGAATGGAGGTCAGGGATGGATGTGTGAAAGGTCTGGAAGGATGGCTGGGCTTGCTGAAGTGGGAGTAAGGTGTGCAGAAAGATAGAGCACAAATAAATAAGGAACCCAGGCATCACCAATTCCAATGCTCACAATAAAAAAAACAAACCCTTTAATAACTGGCTCCAAGTGTTTTGTGTCAACCAGAAATATCTGGAATTGCAGAGATTTATTCTTTCATGTATTAATAGATTTTAGTGCTTAAAATTTCAAGGCATTGCATATCTTTGCTATGGGACTCCCTTTAACCCCTTTGCTGCTGGTCCTTCTTGCATCTTCTGTGCTGCGGCAGAAGGTGACAGTTTTCCTTTGCTGTGCCGGTGCTCCATAGGCAGAAACCAGGGTATCTGTGTTGGGGTTTCTGAAGCATAAAGTGGGAAAAAGCCAAAAGAAAGACTTTTTCTTGTCCTGGGAAGGCAAGAGGGGAAATAATGAGGAAAACTAAGGGTGGCATAAATTTAAAAAAGGGCAACGACAACAGCGCCAACACTTTCCCCCTATTTGTGTACACAAGCACACACCAAAAAAATCTTGTTTTTCTAGAAAAAAAAATTTGTGGACATAGAATTCCTTAAAATTTATTGTTAAAGTGTGTGTATTCCACAAAAATAATGCTCCAATTCTTCAATGCCTGTTTTTGGCAGGCAGATCTTACACCAGCCTCAAGCTGATACAAGCTGTAGAGACCAGATCCAATAGTTTCTTAATCTGGAAATTCTTTTACTTTACATAATTTTCATATTCATATATTAGACGTGTTCAACATCTACACAACAGTTATGGTATCCATTTGGGGCCAAAAGGAATTAGTTTTATTTCTTAACAATCTTCTTCCTTTAAATGATGGTAAACACAACATTTATCAAAATCCCTGGCTATTTTAAAGGGTTGCTCCTAAAAATAAATACTGTAGCTTAGCTGGATCCAACCCTTTATTATATATTATAAATTATATATATGTCTGTAATACACAGCCATTTTGTTCCGAATTTGGAAGACTTCTTTCCACTTGTTGCTGGGCCAGCAATGTCACTTAAGACTAAAGACAGATAAGAAGGCAATTTCTGTATATCCTTCAAAAATTCCCATGTTTGATCCTTGAGAGTTTGTTTAGAAATGTGTATATGTTGCTTAAACGAAAAAGGAAGTCAACAGACACTAAGATCTGCCCAGACAGATATTTATTTCATATTTTGGATGTTTGCTTTTTTCTCATTGCTTCTCTGGAAGTGATGTCACTTGTCAGAAGAAATTATTAATGCTCTGTTCCTTAGTAGCAGCAAGAGGAAATCACATTTCTTATCACGGGTTTCTCTTTGCAATAGAATCTGGATAAACCTCAAGCCCCATTATGCCAAAATTATTTGTCATTTCACCCCTTTTAAGAGATTCATGTTGCTAAAGGGGGACTGAGGCTGATCTCCTGCCCTTCAGGCTAGCATACAAACAGTGGGAAAGATTTGCAAATATCCAGTGGGAAGAGGTATAAATAAAATCTGGTGCTACACACTCTTCCTTCTCTGGGATTAGGCTAGACACCCAACACAGCTATGATATTTATCATGTTTGGTCATCCCATGGAGAGGCAAAGGATGGGACAGTACATCAGAGCTTGGTGCTGCCTCTTCCCAAGGTCCAGACACCTGAATTTCTTCTTCTAACTATCAGCAGTGGCCTACTGCTGGAGCTTCCCCTTCACTGAAGGGTGCCAATGGCAGTAACTCAGTGTCTCGTATCCCGGGGCAAACTGGTGGTGACTCTTTGTAGCAGCTGGTATATGGGGCTTTCTAAAAACCCAGTGGTTTCATATTCCTGTTGCCCATAGCTCAGGAGGGCAGACAGTGCAGTTACCAGTCACTGCCTCTCCTGTCCCTCTTGCCTGGTGGAAGAGGTTGAAGCATAGCCCAAGGTGACTGCAGTATTGGAAGACAATGCTCAATTTTATTGCCTATCCCTCTGAACAGGGCAGCAGAATTTCTTCTGAAGTGACAGAACAGCACTTTTATTTTAACCAAAATATAAAATAGAGAAAAAAATGATTACTGCTGTGGGACATATACAGACATCTTTAGATTCAACAATAGCTCCTTGTTTTGAAGAGTCTCCTTCAAAAGATGTGGAATCTAACCACATCCATGGTGTTAACTTTTTTAGAGACTGTATTTCAAAATCCCAGCTTCTGGCTTGGACAGTCTCATGTGTCAGAACAAGTTCCCTGGACTCCTTTATTACACCACCAAAAGTTCTCAAGCTTGATTTTGAGAAGAAAAAAGTAAAGCCCTGTAGAAGCAAGTAATTAGACTGAACAGAAGGGCCCAAAGCTAAGGAAGGTAAAGCTCAAAGCACCATTACCAGAGATACACCCATGAGGCCTCAGCAAAGTCATAGATGTGGAAGCTGCAAAATATTTAACTGGAAAAAGAACACTCTACTTACTAAGTCTCTCCTAAGCATAGAGTGTGAAATTTTACTCAGAGTTGAAAAACTGAGGAAGTGGGGCCTGTTGGACCAAGAGATGAACTAAGAGCCAAAAGCTGATACATTCAAACTTTTGCTCCCATCTCGCAGTCCACAGCCAAAGGTTCACCACATCCCTGTGCTGCTATGTTCAGAAGCAAATCACATGCTTGTCTACTCATCTGAGGGAAGATTTATTAAAGTCTAAAGATTTATTAAATTATTTATTAAAGGGAATTCAGGCTTTGGCAACTAAACCTGATGAAATCCGTAGCACTGTCTCTTCTGTATTTGTTTTATGCTTACCTACAGAGATGTATTAAAAATTCTGCCGTTTTTAGATCCAGAAGCCTGAACTATCAAGACATCTACAAAAGTGTAATTAAGGCAAAATGTTTTGACTTTGGCATTGTGCCATAGAAGAACGTTCAAGGAAAAGGGCTGATGACTGAGAACAGTAAGCAATTTTTTCAAAGCCTTTTATGCCACTTCTGCTATTGTTTCTGACTCTCATGGCTCTGTTTCTTCTGACTCTCATTTTCTTCACAATAGCTGTCTTTTCTGTGTTTGCCACTGAGATCAATAAAGAGATGTTAATTAAAAGAAAATCTGCTGGAGGTTGTACTTTTCTGTTGGAATTTATCACAGTCTTTGGCAGCAACACCTCACTGGCCCTGACTACCATGCCAAAATAGGCTTGGTCTTGGCTTGTCATGGAGACGTGCTTGGGTACAACCCTGACCTCCAGTGACAGTTCCACTAGCACACGTGTGCCTCCTTAACATCCCTCCCACCACACGCCCTCCTCTACAGACTGACTTCTGTGAGCTGTTAAGTACACAAAATACCCTGTGCATCAATATTACTCTTCCAAATAAACCATCATGAGACCATATTTACAAAACAACCCTAATTACCACAGCCACTGACACATCACTCTTGAACAAGACAGATCTGCACTTCTGTCCTAAAGCCACAGTTTGTGCATCTTTGTTTCCTGCTTTCCTTTCTGAGAATCGAAGAACATGTCCACGTGTAAAGTCTCTTGTGCAATAGCAGTGGAGATAAGGTCTTAGTGGAAGCCATATCTCACCAACTGCTGAGATACAGACATTAATTCATGGCTACATACAGAGGTGAAGGGCAGATAGTGAAGGGCTTCCCATTATTTGGCAAGCAAATGCCAATCACAACAACACAACAGGTTTTCAGTACAGAGGTCCACCAATGGACCAATTGGGCTGTGCAAAAATGGCAAGGCAGACAACCAGCTCAGTAATATGGATTCAAGTTCAACAGAATGTGCACTGCTAATGGAAGGAGAAAAGCATCCTCTGATGTTCTGTGTGACAGTCACTTTCACCAGGTTCAGAGGAAGCAAGCCAAAAATACCTCCAGCAACCCCCCAAAAAAGATATCCTGCTGAAAATAAAACAGACAGTTCAATGCTCATTACTGTGCATTTTGCCTGCACCTGTGTGTGGGCTGAGAATCCTTTTTACTAAGTTTCTTGCTTTTTAAATATATCACAAACACACGCATAGACAAAACATGAGGCATAGACCTGTCAGAGGCAGACTAATGTCAGCACTTCAGCCTCCTGGCTGTCAGGTCTGATTCCAAATAACCTTTTGCCTTCTTGTTCCAGCTACTAAATTACAGATCAAGTGAAAAATGTAATTATACCCCAAAAGGCCATGGATAGCATCTTGGAATACAGGGAATTGTGAATGGAACAACAATAGTAAAAAGAAAAACTAGTATTACCTGTGGTGCATGGCTAATCCAAAATGCTCCACGGTCCCACAAGAGCTATTATAGAACTGTTTCCTATTTGCCAATCTCTTTTTCAGGGATAAAAACAATTCCTCCCACATCCCCCCACTCCCCTGGCTCTTTTTTAAGCCTTGTGAAAAATATATCTTCCCTGTTGCAATAAATACTCAGCTATACTGTTACTGAAGTCTACTGTATTGTTTTTTTTCCTTGAGGATGATACAGAACTTGTGTTTTTTGAAGTCATATGAAGCTGAGAATATCAAGACTTATTTTCTGTGCACAAATTTATCTGCTAAATTTTTACAGAAGGAAAAAATTTAAATAATTTATAGGAATATATTTTCTCAATTGGATCTGATAATGTTATAATAGATTGGAAGTGCTATCAAAAACTAAATTAACTTCTATTTTTTTTATTTGTTTATTGGAATACTAAATATTCAAGGACCTTCTCTGCATTCTTGCACATGTCTCTAAAGACACCACTATTCAAAATACTAAATTATTCTTACCAGCACCTGACAAGATAAAAGTAGGTGGCGGTGTTAGCGTGCAAACCTCCACAGTTGTTAATCCAATTTACATACAGTCAGAAAGGCTGCTGATGGCTGAAATTTTTAATCTCCTCTTTCTTATTACTGTCATGATTCTTACCCTTATTCAGGTACTTGTACTCATGTTTTAAAAGGAAAATAGGCAATAAACTGGAAAAGTATTAATATTTCAGCTTCTGTCCCTTGATTGGCAGTCTTCTACCTCAAATACAACCCACAGAAGAATCCAGCTCCCCACCTCCATTTGCTGGCACTAAAGACGGTTCTTCTGAGTCTGAGAAGATACGAATATTTATTACTCCACAGACAGCTCAGGCTGTGCTTGCTCAGGAGGCTGGCCCAGCACAGCCCCAAGGCACTGGGCCCTGGAGATGTGTATCCAACACACTGGCCCACATTTCTAGTCCTGGGCAGCTCTAACGGGACAGCAGTGTGCCTCAGCCCGCGGCTGCGCCGGCTTGCTCTCATTTCAGCTGGGGCCGCGTCACACCTTTGTCCAAGAGCACACACTGTGGCCTACAAAGAAAGAAAACGTTACAGGTACCCTAGCTACCTTTTTCTTTTTCCTTTTTTATATTTGAAGCGTCAAATTTAGTGAGAAATGGGAGAAAGTTTTGTATTTTCTCATGAAATTCAGTATCTATAGGTGGATGATATAGAGCTTGTACACTGCTCGCAGGTGGAGAAGGAAACAAGCCATGGGATTGAGAGCTCATTAAAAAACCACACATGGAAAAATTCCCTACAAAGTATCATGTGGAAGTTATAGGAATCCTGAACTGAATGCAGTGTCTCATAAAAAGCAAGTTATATCACAAGATGACTTGACTCTGTTCAGCTGGGGTTCTGCCAGCCCACAAAGAAACCACAATCCAGACTTTTCTCTTAATTCCTAGTACTTTGAGGTCTATGAGAAAACAAATCAGGTGAATAGTGTCCTTGAAAATACTCTCTCTAGTCCAATCTCTGGCAGTATACTTCAATTTCAGCCATTCTGGAAGTGCCTTAAGCTCTGTCTGCAAATTCACTTGGCTTCAATTTCGGCAATGCATTATAGACCAGATGGATTTAGGAAAGTTCACTGATTGGATTGATCAAACTAAAGGAAGGAGAAGAGAGAAATAAAGGAAAAATATTTTTCCTCTGCTTCCTAAAATATATAAAGAAATATAATTAATTTATTTGAAACAGTTTCCCAGGTGTCTCTCTATGTACTTAGGTTGCAAACCACAGCTCTATGAATGCAGCCTGGCAGCAATCAGGGATCCAGCCATGGACATGCAGGACAGTTGCTCACTGTCCAAACTATGTGCTGCTCTATTAGTATTTTCCCGAGGCCTGCAAAAATAACAGACATAAAACCCCTTAAAGAATATGGGCACCAGAACAACTGAAAATGGAAACGGGCATAAATTCATCTTTGTGGTACAAACCACGAAGACTGTCCTGATGCCAGAGCACAGATGCTTTGGACACAGTTTTGATGTCCTAATGCAAGCTGTTAAAATCATAGAATCACAGAATCATAGAATGGCTTGGGTTGGAAGGGACTTAAAGATCACCTAATTCCAACACCAGGCAGGTCTGGGGCACACCTAGTGTTAAGCAAGGATCTATCCCCATAATCTTGTTCCTATAGCAAAGACTATTTTCCACACTCCTCAGCACTGGAACAATAAGCACACCCCTATATATTTAGCTCCTTTTTTATATGGCCAACCTTGTTTATACGAGCTCACACTCTACAGCTAAAACCAGTTCTGTCAGCTCAGGTCCATACATGAGTTATGGCAGAGCAGACTGACAGACAATAGGATTCATCCCAGAATTTTGGCTGATGGAGCACCTCCAATTCCATTCCAGGGGGAGCTGCAAAAACCTGTGCAACCAGCAATATGGATATCTCCTGCATGAACAAAGTTTATCTTCACAGTATCTGCAGTTAGTCCAAAGGATCTGTTTGTCAACTTAGAGCAGAAATACTGAACAGTAATTTTTTGGTAGAGGCTAAGTGCTCTGCCCTGGTGATGACTGTGGCCCTGGCTTTCTTCAAGGACGAACTGTGTGAAAAGGCTTTTTTTCACAAAACAGAAGATAGCTGCATTTATTCTTTCACCAATAGAGAAGCAACAGCATACATTAAAACGCAGCCTGGCTGATGTAAAACGTGTCACGTGTAATAAAAACATATTTTCTGCCAATGAGTATTTAGCCCTAATCATTTCATGCCATTACTTTAAAATCCCAGCTCTGAAATCAAAAGCTGTGCTTTTTTTCCACATGAAAAGAAATGTTTTCTTCATTTGAATTTTTAAATGCATTATATATTCCCACATTAGCTTGTCAGATAAGTAAAACAAGTAAATCATATGATGTCTCTGCATATTAACCCCTGTCATTATTTACATAAGTCCTCTGAGACTGGACCCTTCTGCAGGACCATCTCCATGTACACACCTATTCCTTGCAGTACTGCATTTCACAATCTGTTTTAAAACAAAGGTGACTTTGAGAAGCTAAAGACTAACTCTAAGGCTGAAGTAAGCAATGGTGTTGTTGTGCCATGTTTTTTAAGACCAAGATGAATGCTTGTTGTCAAAAAAAGGCATCGGGTGGTCATGTTCCCATGAAACCACTCATTGCACAAGCACAAACGGGTGTCAGCTGTGTTAGATACCCTAATTCAGTCCCCAGAAACTCTTAAGTAAACATGCCACCTAGTGTTTAATTGTGACAATTTCATTCATAAATCATCTTGATTGATTCCTCCCAAGCTGTTCCCTGCAAGTTTAGGTTGTATAGAGTCTAGGCAGAGTTATCTGGAAATGCTTTCTCCTGATTTGCCCCCTCCCTCCCCCACAAAAAGCCCTGTCTCAACTTCTCTTCTGCTCCCGATGAACTCTGCCAAGCTACACTCCAAGCCCCTCCTTCTTTTCTGAGGAGCCCACAGCTCAGACTGCCATGGGCAATGCAGAAGGCACTGAAAAGGGACTTCAGAGGGTCATCTCTGCTGTCAAGGTCCCAAACAAGCCTGACAGACTTCAGCAAAGCTGCCTTGTGCCACCAGCCAAATGGCACCTGGCACAGACTTCCCACATCTCCCTGCCTAAAGGTACTGGGCAGAATTATTCTGGGAAGGTGAAGCACTATTTCTAGCTTACAGCTTGCCAAAAGTGGATGAGTCACCAAAGCTGTAGGTACAGTTTTGATGGATGCTGCCAGCAGAGAATCAGGGAAAGATGCTTTCAAAGTGTAACATGTTCAAAAGCAGTGAAGACAATTTCTCTTGAAGCCATGGCAATCTCCTCCTCCATCACCTCCAGCCCCTGCTTAATAGTGACACACCTGGCTTAAATGCAAACAACCCTCCCCAAAGAAGAGCTACTGCCCGTAGGTGGCTCGGCTCCTTTCTGTGCACTTAAAAACTGCCAAATTCTCCTCTTAGAAATTCTAATTGAGATTCTCTTGATGCTTCTGTCATGGATGCTCATTAAGCTCCTAGGGATTAAATTCCTATACCGAGTGACATCATTGCACAAACTGTCCCGAGTTTTTGGTAATGTCTTGTTTGCACTTTTTCCAGATTAATAAAAATCTTAAATCAAACTCCTGTTCCTGCAGTACTTCATCAGCCACCTTCCCCCAGCTCATCAAGTTGCTGTCTATCTCTATTCTTTGCTTGAAATTCCTCTACCTATTTTTGGTCCGTGTAACCATGTTCATGAGCCAACCAAATTTGAATTAATGTCAAGAGTGCAGTTTCATGAGAGATTGTACTACTTTACTAAAAATCCAATTATTCTGCATCTGCTGCATTCTTTTCACTCAGTACTTTTGTAAATCTATCAAAAAGGCAATCAAGTCTAACTGGCAGCATTCCTTCTTTATAACCCATGCTGACAACTGTGCACAGTCCCACTGATCTCCAGGGCTGAGAATGCATTAAAAGGAAGAGCCCACTGTTACCATTTGTCCTTGTCACTCCACAGCATCCTCTTTTCCAAATATGAGCAGTTTTTATAACCAGTTTCCGAGCTTTGTAGTCCAACCTCAGCTGGTAACAGCACATGCCTCACTGTGGCCACCACCAGCTGTCCTCCTGCCCAGGCTGCTGCCTTCCCCTGCCTGGCACAGCCATCAAGCTCTGTTAGCTGAGATTGTGCCTGACTTTTTTGCTGCTGACCCAGCCTAAAGGTGAGCAGGGAGAGACACCTGGACCTGGATTCCCAGTATCCCAGCTGCAGGATGTGGATGCAGGCTGCTAACCTGTCTCTCTGTGGTGAGAGACCAGATGAAAAAGCCTTGGACACCAGGATTGTGGCTGCAGTTAGTGCCTCACTAGTGCAGTGGCAATTCTGAACTGAAGGCTGGATGTCCCCTCCTCCCAGGGAGAGGAATCAAATAACTGGTCCTTAGCTACTTTAGTGTATTGTCTTCATCTAGCCAAGATGAATCAGAGCCTAGATAATATATTTTCAGACACAGAAAACCAGAGAGAAATAGGACTAGAAGGTACTGTGAGATGTTTTTCTCCTGCCTGCCTCGGGTATCCATGCTATCTGTGCCATTTCTGCCAGATGTTTTCTAATATGTTTCTATGCCTTCTGATGAGGGAGATTTGTCACCCCCTCAGGCACTCTAGCCCAGCATTTCATTATTCTTTCTTTTCTCCCTTAATAGCTAACCTGCAATGCTCAACACTGTATTTCAGTCCTATCATTTCTTGTCATATTCAGCATGAACACAGAGGACAGGTTATTTGTTTCCTTATAATTAGCCAAGCCAATGTATGACCCAGACATGCACATCACTTAAAATACTTATTTTCTAGTCAAAATACAAAGGAAAAATACTACTCATAACTTAAATACTCTCTTTTTGACACTAATTCTGAGTCCTCCACTACCAGAAATTAATCTCTCTTATATTTAAGAAGTTGAACACTTGTCTTCCGGTATCGAAACATGGCAGTTTAAAGGTGCTTGTAAAATTTTAGTGCCTATTCCTACACAGTGTCTCAAGATTCATGCAAGATAATCAAGTATAGATTTTTACTTAAAAAAATGCCTTTTCATTTTCCAGTGGCTAGACAAATGAAATGTTTATGCTGAAGGCTCCATCCCAATCCCTGCAGAAGTTTGTTTATATTAATTTAATGCCATCAAATTATGTAAAGAGTATAAAAGCCAAGATAATATACCCTCATATAAGCTTTTATTTTTAGTACATCAAACTAAGCATGGTTTTTATGCAACAAACATTTAGCTTTAGTAGAATTATTAATAAGATCATAAGAAGAACATACCCAAGAGAAAAGGATTAATTTATGAATTCGGCAGAGCCTACCTGCAGATACACAGTACTGTACTTGAAGAGACAAGTGGCATTTGACTTAGGAGTACTATAAGCACTTCTGGTGTATTGAATGATTTTTAGTACTAAACTGAAATTCTCATCTGAGAAAATTTCAACCTAGTTGTGATGCTCACATTGCTTCCATTTGGCTGTCTTTCAAAAACACTGGATGGGAAAACACTATGGTGGTAACAAACTTGATATTTATTTTTGCTCCATATGCTTAGCAATGCCTTGAACTGCTCCAAGACTCTGTGAAATCCTTGGGGGTCTTCCCCTTAATTCAGTAGTATTTGGATCAGATTATACCCATTGCATCATGTCATTTGTGTAAATCAGTATTGTCTCCAACTTACAAGCTCTCTTCAGGCATAATCGTATCACTTACTCTGCTTAAGGCAAAATTCATGATTCTAAGCTGACGGTAATAACACAACATAAACCAGGAACCTGGAGAGATGTTAACAGTTCAGGGAAGCAATGTAAGCAAATACTTTGCTATGGAACCTCTCTTTCTCTTGATTCACTCAATTTCCACTACTGTTATAATTGATAAAAATTATTCCTTTCAAAAACCCTTGTTTAATCAGGCTAAGTAATAGGTAATAGTTAGGAGTGCCACAGTCAACTACAAAGCACTGTCTATTTTCCTGTGCCTAAACACAGACAGCCAGAGGGAAGGAATTGAAACAGACACTTTCCACAATTTTACTTTGGTAGCTTCCTTATATTTATTTCTTATGTACTGTCTATTTATATTTGTGATGCACTAAATAAACTAAAAGCTGCAGAGACACAGCCAGAAAATACAAAAGAATCCTAACACTGAAGGGCAAAAGAAAATGATCAGCCGAATATATTTTTGGTATGATACTGTTTGTCATTTGAAATAAAAATTTATTAAAATATATATGCTGGTAGACCTACTGTATTGATATAAACTCCTTGCTGTGCTATAATACCGAAGAGTATTCTGGATGGAATCACTTCTGAATTGCTAACAGTTATTTAAAGAAGAGAGTCATGTAGTTAAGTACTCATGTCAAGGCACGCTACAATTAAGTAGTACATGTGGTAACCTGTGTGTAGAATACAACTTTTGCAGGACAAGCCTGAGTGACTGATGAAAGGAATTCATTACTCCCAAAGTCATTTTGATGTATCAGTTTGTTGCTTCTAGCAGCAAAAGTGCCACACACCTTTTATCACTGCATATATTACTTAACCTTGCAGATAAAGGCCACCTTTGTGTACAGGATTTATGTTGCCTTTTATCAGTGTGGTGTCTGAGCATCTTCTGGGAAAAATCAGTACTGCCAGGGAGAAGTCCCTTGGGAATTCTGTGGCCATGCATACAGGAGTTTGACTATAACCCCTAATAAAAGACAATGGTGGGTTGTTAACATCCATGTAGAACTGAGCATTTTAATTTTTTCTGACCAAGCATGCTGCAAAAAGAAGGGAGTTGAAGGCAATGTAAAATACACGATATCAAATTATTGGTGCCTTTCCAGCCCACAGTCTGCAGGAACAGATGTTTCTGCTCACTACCTTCTTAACCCCAGGATCTGCTGCTGGGGCAGCACAGTACCCTGCAGCCCTCCTGTGGAAGGAAATGCTCAACATCTGGATAGACATCCCAGCAGAGAATTAAACACTATCTAGCAACCAGTAATAGGATCATTAGAGGTTTAGAGGAGCTGCAGAATGGGAAGAATAATGAATAAATGAAAGACTGAAAAGATTTCTTTATTGTTGGCTAATAGCAGTACCTGTAGAAAATTCAATGAAGAGACAAAAATGGAGTTGTAAGATGAGGCTAAAAAGCCTTCAGAAAGGGACGTGGTGTGAATAACAATGTTAAAGTGTAAAATACCTACAAAAATTGAACCAAACCATAGGCTGCCTTAAAACTGACTGCCTCTTGTACAGCTTTGATGTAAGAAAAAACAGCAGTGCCCCTAAAAATTTAGTTCCATAACCAGATTACATCTCCAGTTAAGGGATGTTGGAAAATAGTCTTTCCTGGAAGTCTTGCATTTTCTTCTATAGGAAACTATGTGTGAGCAGCATGACTAATGAGGATAGTAATATCAACTTCTAGCAAAGTTATTTTTCCTTTTCTGTCACCTTTGCCTTAATAGGAATAGTTTTCTTATCTGTCTATTATTTGTGTGGGATTTTCTGCCAGGAAAATCTACAGCCTCCCAGACTTCCTAATATGCTAATCATTTCAGCTCTTTAGTTCTAGCTGCAGCATTAACTGCAGGCTCTGTCATTTGCACTTCAATGTCTAGTTATGAGTTCCACCAAAACAGATATAGAGAGGTTACCATGTCAAACAGCAACGCAGAGTTTTCTGCACTGTTCTGCTGTTACGTGCAAACAGCTCGCCCTTGGTTTAGCTCAAACCCTGCACTGCTCTGTACAGACCATCACTGCTAAATGCCTCGTGCTGCTTCTGGCATGTACTTGCAGCCAGAGAGCAGAACAAGCACTCCAGCCCAGGCCCCAAGCAAACCCATATTTCATGTACAGCCGGTATGTTTGAACGGACTGAGCCAGATCCGACTAGGGGAGAGCTGATGGGAGCTTTGCCAGGACCCAAGTAAGCAGAGCCCTGGCACTGGAGAAAGCCTTCCTTAATCTTTACTGCACTTACCAACAGTTTGTCCTCTTTCAGATAGATTAAGATCATTCTTTTTGCAAACACTTTAAGCTCAAATGCTGCCGAGGATTTTCCTTAACTCCAGCTTGCTCTTCTCATCAGACCAGCATAGCAAAGAAACAAGTTGTGGGGCACAGCCTTTTTCTGACACAGGGCACTGTGTCACAGCATCCAGGTGTCACCCAAGGCATGAGGTGGCTGCAGCAGTACACAGGGCAGGTCACAGGAGTGGGACTGAAAGTGCAAGAGCAGGGAACCAGGATGGCTTTTCCATCAGCAACTGCGACAGCTTTTACCCGATCAGAGCATTCATGAAACTACAGCTTGTATTTACCTCCAACAACTCAATTCTTCAGATATATTTTCCAAATTACACTTGCTGAGGTAGGATTAAAAAGGACTATTATTTTCTCCCTGTCTGTGGCACAAAGACTGCTGACTCAGTAAGGGCAGCATTTGCAGGAAAACGCGATAGCAATAAATGTTTCAGAACTACATATTTTACTGACAGATTACTGCAATTTTTTCACTCCTATATGTGAAGATTAATTGCTTACAGCAGGTTACACTTCTACATTCACCATTAACTTGAACTACTGGTAATTAATTACAGGCTGCACCAGTACCAGGTACCTATCTGCCCTAGATGCTCTAGTATGTGTTCATTTGCCACAAGTACAGCATTCCATAAGCAGAGCAAACATAAAGCAGGCAATCACAACTTGCCCAACCTTAAATCACAACTCTAAACAGTGTGATCATCAAATTTTCTTTGCACAAAAAACTCTCTCTCTATCCAAAATCCTTGTTGAACCTGGATCCTGTTAAAACGACAATTGCCTAAACTGCTAAGAAAGAATCTGCAGCACGCTGTTCTCCCACAACACTTCATTCCTGAAAATCATTGCAGTTCCTTTCAGATTAAAGATCTGTTAAACTATTCAGGCTAAAATTTGGAGTTTGTGTCTACAAATCAAGCACCTCTTCAAAATCAGACAGAAATAACTCTTGGATGAAACACCAGCATTAAGTATCTTAGAGCCAAAATGTTTTCTTAGGCCCGATATAAAAAATGTTGGATTAAAAAAAATGCATGAACAACAACAGCTTAATCCAGCCCAATTATCACATCCCCTTCTGGAATGGGCACGACTCCACTAATTACCACCTCAAAGAAATTATCATTATGGGAACAGACAAGTACCCCAGGCAGTACCAAGACGTCTCATCCGAGTGCTGGCTCCTCCTGCCAGCCTGTGCGTTGGTGGCCCCCCTCTGCCGACCCGACCCACGCCACGGAAGCGGTGGCACTGGAGTGACTGAGACATTGACTAATCCCCGCTGTCAACGCGGGAGGCGACACAACGGACAGGCTCCCTGGACGGCGTCAACAAACCCACCGAGGAGATGAACGCCTTCAGCTGCACTTTCACACTCTGGAATTACTCTCAGTATGAAACAAAATCTCGCTTGTAAAGAGCCTTATTTCTTAGAAGAGCTCTGATGCTTAACCTTAGAGCACTGAATTCTCATCCTGCTCTTGAGAAATAATGGAAGTTTCTGTCCTGCACGTATGGCTTTCCCCCCATCATTTCTGGATCACTCAAAACACCCTAGGCAGCACTTTAAAATAAACCAGCTCAATAATCTTATTTTTTAACATTTTACTGGTTCAGCTGGCCAGAGGAAAAAAACATGAATGATTTTTCACACATTCAGCAAAGAACTTACGTTGCAGAAAAACGTCATACTGAATATTCATTAACTTATTTCTAGGCTTCTGAAATTTACTGGAGTTACTGAAGTGGGTGAAGGTTGTGATTTGTGGGCAAACCATGGCCTTTGTCTAAAATGCTGTACAAGACATACCAGCCTCAAACAAAACATATGATAGAGCTCTCACTGAACTACCACTTCCCCATAATATTCTTCTATTTTAGAGGACTTCTAAAGTTTATATAAAAACAAACATGAAATTCCCTTTATCCTGCTTTATTCCCATTTGTTAGTACTGACAAATTCTTGATAATTCACCAGTTTATTCCAAAGCCTAGTCCATACTTTATCTGAGGCTACTGTGAGTAACAAAACGGAAGATGACCCCCGAGTCTCTGCTACCAAACATCCCATGACTTCCCCCAGGAGTATTTGAATCAAAAGCAGCCATGGTAGGTTTCACCATACAGACTTTTGTGAGCTTTTTTTTAGTTGCTAATATTTTAGTTGATGTAATCTTTTTTTTACACAGATTTGCATGAGATGATGGAAAACTACTGGTACTGGTAGAGAAGCCCACTGGGAGTCCTAATCATCAATATCAAGGCTTCAGCTGCTACATCAGGTCTTGAGCCTGAGCAGATCCCCTTGCCTATTTAGCCCCACTCCTCTTATAGCTGTGATTGCTCCTACTCCTCCTGGCAAGAAAACTGTGTTAGAAACAGCTGCTATTCCTCCTTCTGCTTTTCCCCTCTGTGGGAGGAAGGCAGAGAGGGTTGCCAACAGTGTAGTCGCTTAGCTGAAGCCAGCTATTTTTACATGACAGCACAGCCACAGAGCCCAGCCTTGCAGGCTGCTCCTGCCTGCACGCACACAAATCTAGATGAGCACAAGTCCTTGTAGGCCAAGGACCTGCCTTTCACATTATGAACCACCTCAGAGACAAATAATCCTCTAAACACTTAAATTTCATTCAGCAGCAATACAAAGGAAGACCTAATACAATCATTAATGAGGTCCAGAGGTGTGTTTTCACTACTGTCAGTGCATTACATCAACTCCAAACATTTTCAAGCACAGGTACTTGGAACTAAGAATGCAGCACTCCTCTCACATTAAGCCAATATAATAATTTCTTGAGTTGTTATCAGGGAAGAGTCTTGCGCTGCATTTCCACTCATATGAGGTGGATCAGGTAGCAGATGTGACAGAAAATTCACTTATTTTTTCCTCTGGTTGAGTCAGTTTTAATCTGGAGCTGTTTGCTATTGTCACCTATAGCGTAGCTGCACAAAACCGTACGTCAGTAGAAAGGTGGAGGTGAAGGAGAGAGGCCAGAGGTTCCCTTCAGCCATGGTTTGCCTTCTATTGGTCTAAAAGGGTTTTTGCAATGCCTACTTAAAGCTGCCCAGCCTGAAGAATGGCATCCAATGGCAAGCACAACAGAAAACACAATCTGTTATGGAATATTTGGTACTAGAGCAAACCCCTCTGAAGCCTTTGAGGGCACTTTGAGAATAACAGAAGTCTTTCTCCTCAACTGAAAAAACTGTAAGTAAAACTAAACACAATTTTGAAACTGTATTTTACCTTGTACAAATCAAATTCTGATTTCCTAGAGAATGTAGCATGGTTTTCAATTGCCATGATTGCTTTATGACACTACATGCATGCAATAATATTTACAACCATCCCAGTAATGATCCAGTTCCAGAACACCCTCTGGACCATTCCCTTACTTACACAGAAACACCTACACCAAAAACTTTGTCACACTGCACTATATCTACTTATTATTGTGCCTCAAATAAAGTAAAAATTCCCTTTCTTATGCCTGTCACAGCACTCAAAACCACCCAGTGTCCAATCACAGGAACCAACTGAAGGAGCATTGGCTGTCTCAAGAGCATCTACTCCTCTTGGATATTACAACACCATTCAATTGAACCAAGAACTACCATCACCAGTGGATTCATTTTGAAATAAAGCGTGAATGGAGGACTTGTTGGTGTGCCATTCTCCAAAAGCCTTCCCTGCATCAGTATGCCTTCCCGAAAAAATGTCATTGTCAATGGAATTGATTTGTTATAGAGGATGAATAGGTTTACATGTCAGGTGAGTTACTCAAGCAATTATTATTACTGAGAAATCCAAACCAGTAAATAATCAGCCAATGCAGATATGTGAACCCAACAGATAATCCTGCTAGAAATGCCCTAGAGACATGAAGATACATATAAAAAAGCTGATCTCTTTCATACCCGCCATGACTATATGACAGGAAATTCACTTCCTGCTTTCCAAATAAAAACTGGCTCTAATTCCCAACTAGCTGGCCAGCACACTGAACACTAAAATCAACAGTCACACTGCAGAAGTATGCTTAACAAATGCCAGTAAGTCAATTCAGCTCAAGGATCAGACTCAAAAACAAAGTTTTGTTTGACAGCTCTTGCTGCCATACCACCTGGGAAATGAAAATATCCACATGTCACTGCTTACAAGGCTGTTTCTCATATGTAAAATAATTTCTAATTTTACATCTTCAGATGGCTGCTAACTGCACAAAATTCTCAGTTTATCATCATGCAAGTCCTAGTCCATACAATGCTCTGGGATATGAATGCATAAGAGGAGATCAAGCAAAGCCCACTTCAAATGAGGAGAGAGAAGAAATGGAGGCAAAGAGACAACATCCCAATTTCAGATCCATGAGAAGGAAAGAAAACACACAATATCCCAGTTTGAGACCCATCCACCAAAGGCTTGTCAGAGAAGAGGAGCTTTGAACCACGTACAGAAAGATAACAAACTTGAGCTGTGGTGAAGGGTCAGTGGGAACCAGATTCATAATCCTACTGTGGAAAATGCTTGAATATATATGGACAAATATAACCTATGACCAATTTTAGATGCAGCTCCTAAGGTAAATGGTATATACCCATGTATTTACATGGTGAAAACATTTACATTTGGTATTTAATAGAAAGTTTTTATCATGAGCTCCAGTCAAATATTAGTTGGGAGGCAAGGTCATATTAACAAGATGTAAACTTTGCAGTGGGATAGCAATACTTACTAAAGTACAGGAAAATAGAAACAGGTCTTCTGACAAAACTTTCTTCTCGGGTTTGATAGAAAGACTGGTATAAATTACAAAAATTTTAGACTGAATACTTACCTTTTCAACTGGAGTATTTTCTTCACTCGTTACACTTGCTTTTCTTGATTCATTTTTTGTTCTGCTCAGCCTCCGGGACACTTTTTCTCTAAGTAAAGTGGCATATCCAATGTGCTCATATATGGGGTTTGTTGTCATTTTGGAAATATACTCAGAAGCCTTTGTTTCTATATACAGTGTTATCAAGCCATCTGTAACCAGATCATGGATTGATTCAAATCTTTTCTCCCCAACGAAGTGCTTTCCATCATAGAACAACCTGTAGTTTAAGGTCTGATTACCAAATCTGCAAACACCAGAAAAAAAACAGAGGGAGAGAAGAAAGAAAGAGAATTCAGACTGTGTTGAAGGCTCTTCCATCATGAAGCATTTTTGAGGTGCAGAAAGTGCGTGGGCATATTTACAGTCAAAAAAGAGATGGACATCTACCAAGTAATCAAAATCCTAAGGGTCTGAATCAGGATCTGTCAGGAAGCCAGGGAGACCAAGCTCCTGGGGGCCCAATTAAATATCCAAAGTTATGTGGGAAAACTCTAGACATATTTACAGGAGGTGTAATCTGTTGGGATTTTTTAAGTGTTTTAATAATCCAAGTGCTGTAGTAGCACATTCAGTTTCTGACACCGAGGTTGGAACTCCATCACTGATTAAAGCATTCAAAGATACAATATTGCATTAAACTGTCCTTACATTGCATCAAAACTGCATGTCTTTGCAAATTTTGTTGGGACTTCAAATCACATGGTTTGTGGACTTCAAATCACTCATTTTTTGCCCACATTTTTCATATAAAATCCTAATTTCCACTTAAATTCAGTTTTTGATTCTACAAATAACTATCCAGATGGATTTAGAAAACATGTTGTTTCATCAAAACAATAGGCATTTTGCCATAATTCTTATCCTTTATTTTTTTTTTATTCTTCATTTTAAAATCTCCTCCAAAGCCCTAAAAAATTGTGTTTGTTCTTTTTCAGCTGACACAAATTGGTTTTAATTTACACCACTTTTTATTTGGCATGACTCACCAGCTTTTCCAGCTTTACCATCTGCACATCAATACAAATTCTAAGCATGATTTCAGCACTGTATCACAGCTACTTGGGTAACTCCTCAAAGGATTTTTCTTCATGTCTTACTAGCAGAAGGGTAAAAATGCAGACTTTTAGTTTGTGTATATCTCACAGGAGTAATAATGCTATAAAAATTGCAAAATATTGCCAGGGAGTTCTTTTCATCAAAACCCAACTGAATATCTTGTCCTCTTGCTGCTAATACACGGTGTCTTTAAGACCTGAGTGGGCAGGTTTTGAATGACACAGCTAAGCCAGGAAAGGCACCTGTGAGGGGCAGTGAGTTTGGAGCTTGGGCTCCTACTGCATTTTTCATTCAGCTGAATAGCAGACTCTTCTTTGAGCAGCAGCATCCCATGCTTCACAATGTATTTCTACAAAAAACTTGAGTTCCTACTGGGGAAGAAAACTGCCAGTTTTCACCTTCTGGATGTCATGGTTTTCCAGCTTTATTTGGGGTTGTTATCACAGATAGCTGTTGATGTTTGTACACAACACTAAGCTCAGAGGACACCTTGGCTGTGTCCTCTATTGGGATGCGCTCCTGTTCTGTATTCACTCACATCTTTTATAGAGTCTTGAAGGAGAAGATCCATCTTTACAAAACTTAACTCTAGGTAAAAGAAAAAAAAAATAAAATCTGAAAATGGGCACTGCTTCTGAAAAAGGACTTCCTAGCCAGGTGCTGAAGGAGAGACTGGGTTGCTGCAGTAACGTGACGGTCAAACTGCTGACAAGAGGGTGTAAAAGCACTCTGGTGCCACACAGTGCATTAAGTAACGGTGGAGACAGACTTCACTCAAAAGGGACCAATATAATCCCCTCCATTAAGCACATTTACATTGGAGCTATAAGCCTCTATTAAACCAGCATTTACCTGAGAGCAAGGGTGTAGCAGCCGGGTTGCCGCTGGCTTTCTCTAAGAATGTACGCTCCTTCTACACCAGCGAGTATTTCATCTGCTTGCTCCCGAGAAATGATCCCGTGAAACCTAAGGGGAGACATTTCAGTGACTTACAGAATAATCCAACCAGAAAAACATCCTTCTCCGCCCCAGAAAACATTTGAAAATTTCAGCCCTCTCAAGCACCGTGGTCTAAGCCATCAGGGAGATGCATCCAAGGAGCAGGATGGTCACCTGGCCTGGACAAGTTCAGCACAGACACAAAAATTACACTGGAAATGCACTTTCAGTCAGGATAAACTCAGCTGCACCCAAAGATCATTTTCTGTAAATGCCCTGTCTTTCCACAACTTTTCTCTTTTACCAGTCTATGCCCCTCCTCATTTCCTTTTTAGAGGCCTTGCAACAGAATTGAAAACTAGGCAAAAAGGCAGTTAAAAAAATTTGAATTATTGCATTTTAATATGTAGTTATTTAAAGGTATGTATCTATATACATAAATATTTAAGTATAATTAAAATCATAAGTCTTCTGATAATCAATTTGCTTTATTTTAATATTATATTGCTTCCTCAAATTTTAAGGAAAACAGAGACAAAAATAGAAACAATTATTCAAAATTCTATTCTGCATATATTAAAGTAGAAGAAGGTATGGAGAAGTCTTGAGAAAAACATTGCTTTCTTCATGTCAAGGAGCTCCTCATTCAGTGCTGGAAAAAAGCAATACTTCTCTGATTCTTTTGTCATTGCTATTTCAAGAAAGAAAGAGGGCCTAGGATGCACAATTAACCTTATGAAAACCAATATTTAGCAGCAATCTCTCCATAAGTACAAATTCAGTCTTGACAGCAGTTTGAGTCTTAACTCCTACGCACATTTTGCTAGCTGATAAGTCTCTGAGGGTCTCTTCAGAGGCTTTGAAAGTTTCTATTTTTGCTGCTCTCTAAAAAAAGGCACTAAAATGTACTGGCCTTCAGCATTTTCTCTTTTCTGACAATACATACGAAGTGGCACATTCCTAACACTGCCTCTGGCTTGGTAGTGAAAGAGAAGAAGAACACATTGGATGTAAATGCAATTGTTCTGTTCTCTTTACGTTGTCTTTTCACAAGTAATACATGTTGAAAATATTAGGTTTAGTCACCTTTCCAGTGTGACTTTATGTTAAAGGTAATGTGAATTGATTAATCTTTTCTCTCTGTACAGGTGGGGGACAAACATCCTCCAAATGACGTAGCTGAAACATGATTTTAACCAATAAACTCAGGGCAATTCATAATTTTAGTAAAAAATAATAAGCATAAGCTATTCCCCACAAAATACAGCAGACATTAGGTTAGATATTAGGACAAAATATCTGTGATCAATTTAAGAAATCACTTGGATGTGATACTTGGGGCACCTGTGAAATTTCTTTAACCATGAGTGGTAAGCACTGGGTAATCTGGGCTTTCTTATGGATATTTTTAGTACATTTTTATAAGAGCATGAAAAGAGCTTGGATGTGGTAGAAGATGCCCTGAACTAATGCCTGCTTCTGACAGCAGCCTACAAGAAATGCTTACAGAAAGAATGCAGGAAGCAGTGACATATTTCTTTCACTTCTCATCCCTGTCTATCCATCACTGCTTTAGACACAATCGTGTCTGATCACTTGTGACCTTACCCTTCATGTATTTGACAATCTCACTTGTAAACCCTTTTAGATCTCGGTGCTTTTGGCCTCTGCAGCTGCCTCTGGCAATGAACTTGAAAAAGGCACTGTGCATGTCCCCTTCTTGGGCACCACTGAGGGGACCTCTTCTCCCATGGCAGCAGCTGCATCCCTTCGCTCCACCGCTGCTGCCCCTCGCAGTACCCTTCTCTTCTCCCATAACCCTCCAAAGGATGGAGGAGGAAAGGGTAGAGGGGGACCAGAAACATGTGCACTGCTTAAAATGCAGCCACATCACAGATTTCTATAGTAGTGTAATGATGGCTTTTTCAGTTTCTTTCCCTAGAAACCCCTGTTTCTCTTTCCAAGTACTTCTGAGTCAGCTGCTTTTACAGAACTACCTCAGTACTTCTGAAATCTCCTTTCTGAAGATATAGTAAGATATGATAATAACTAAGGTGATCTTGCCTGGACAGGTTCACCAAGATGACATCTTACAGTTCCTGTCAGCCCTGCTGCTCCACAAACCCAGGCACGTTCCTGGATAAGAGACTGCAGCAATGGTTTTACAGGGCCTGCTGTAGGAAGTGTGATGTGTTACTCAACTACCTGCTGTCTTCAGCTCTGTTGTACTCTAGTGGCTAGATCTGAATTCCTCATTGGCAAAGGTAATATTTAAAAAATGAAACTTCAGTAATTAGGGGCAAAGCTACTGGCTCTTGAGATTTCTGATGGTAGAAAAGGATCATTAAATACATATGGTGTGTCTGGGACAGAATAAAAAGTAGAACATGGGATCTAAGTAATTCAGCTAGTGATAAGGGCTGGGGTCTCAGCATATTACTCTGGTAAAGGCCAAATGCCAAGGCTGGGTGGCTGCTGCAGAGGCTGAGCCTTTCAGCTTCACCTGCCCAGAGCTCCATGCTAATGCACAACACAGCCCCTTCCTGGTTATTTATTGGCAAAAGAACTGCTGAGCCCAGAGGAATTACACTCTAGTGGCTTGGTACTTTCCTTCAAAGAAAAATATGCCTCTTCTTTGGGTATTTTGGACCTTGTAACTTTAGCAGGGAGAACAGCAGTTACACAAGCAGCAGCATACACATACTTCCACAACTCAGTAGGGTGGTGAAAGCACAGAAACATACACAAAGAAGCAGTGAGAGAGACAAGCTGCTCCTCCCCTTGCCAGGCCAGTGCAGAACCACTAGCAGGTTTTAAACAACAATGAAAATAAAAGGAAGGAATACCCCAGACAACATTTTTTGCCCAACACTCTCCTGAGAGAAGTAAAATAAACATGCAGGCTCACACAAGAGCATAATCCAAGGATTGCAACCAGCAGCAATGGACTGTAACACAGCTATATTATAAGGCTTTCACTGTATTTGGCTCCCAGTTGAAGTGAAAGGTAAAATAAAATATTTTATTAAACCTCCACTATGCCTTTTTTTTTTAGTTCTAGAGTAACAACTTTTGGATATAGCCAACAGACACTTAAAAGAGAAAAATACTTACTCTCTTCCATAATACTTTGGTCTGTTCTCCACCTAAATTTTGAAGGAAAGAATAAAAAGTATTAAAAACATAATTCTAAATAAACTACATAAAAATAAATTACTCTTGATTAATAAGGAAGACTACTGCACTCATCTAAGCTACAATATTCTGCAGACTCAAAACTGTGACTGGAACATGACTACATAGAAGAACAGAAAAATGAAAACAGAAGAGGTGGTTTTATTGGTATATTTCTGGGAGGGAAAACATGTATCAGTGACCAAAAAATAGAACTACACATAATTGTATGAAATTTGACCAAACAGACAAAGAATACTTTACTGCAGTTTTGCCAATCTAGTATTTAAAATGTACTTTTGTTATATACCCTTTGCATACATTTGTGTAACGTTTATATTGCATATGCACAATGTATATATACTATATATAGTATGGACATGTATATATCCTTTATATACATTTTTTGCCTTTATATGGCAACTGGTCCAAAACAAAATGTTTAATATCTTTAGAAAAAACGGGGGTTTTATGTATTTATACCTGGTCCTAAATTCCGTGAAGTCTCAAGCTTTTGTGGGCCTGACCCAAAGTACACTGGAAGTCACCGGGAAGGCTCCCAATCATTCCAGAGGCCTTTGAACCAAATCTCAGGGATGCCAGGTTGTCACCCACGAGCTCGGGGCACGCGTGGCACGGCCACTCCCGGCCCCCCGTGCCGTGCCCGGCGGCGCCCCCGGCGGGGCCGGCAGGGGGCGCCACCCGCCCAGCCTTGGCACGGGGCCGCTCCCGCGGGCGCCCCAATTAACGCGGCCCGGCCAGGGGTCATTAACGCCCAGGGGTCATTAACGCCCAGGGGTCATTAACGCCCAGGGGTCATTAAAGCATCCGCACCCAAGTGTCTGCAGGGAGAGCCGCTCCCTGTCCAGCTGCCGAGCATACCGATAGTGTCATCTTGCCGGGCTGCAGCTTCAGGCTGTGCTTTCATACACTAAGCGTGACAGAACTTCATCTAAGATACACATGAAGTCTTCAAATTACTGGAGAAGATTATCTGAGCTCTGTATATCTCAGTGAGGATGTCTGTATCGGTGGAATTACTGCTTCATACGTGCTAACATATGTATGACAAATTCCAGTTTCAAGACTGTATCATTCCTTAGCATAAAACCCATTTAGTGATTTTCCCTCAGTTTCTCTGACTGGAAACAAGTGCTCTTGTTCTTGTTGTCATGAATTCTTATTATTTCGCTCATAAAAACTTTAAATTGGCAAAGGTTTTCTTTTCACTTTTTTTTTTTTTTTTTGAATAGCAAATGCATAACTGTCACATTTTTGATTCTACACGCCAAGCACTGAAGAGGAGCAGCTGACTTTCTACCCTGCAGTCACTAGGGCTACAACACAGCACAAGATGAACAAAAGTCTGTACAAGATAATGAGAATCTTCAATGGAAGCCCTATGGGAGTTCAATCAAGTCCTTACTGTGCTTCTTTCCCAGCTCGGCATTTCTTTTCTAGCACGGCATTAACAATAGCAGTATCACACCCTTGGAACTCCTGCCCAGGAATAATACCTTGATATAAACATTTCTGAGCTCTGAGGGGCAGGAATAAGAGAGAAAAGAAAACACAGAAGTGAAGAGAGAGCAAAATCAAAGGAATTGCCAAGTGCAGGTGCTGTGTTTCTATGTGCATACATGGGAACTTAGAGAAGAAAGTGCATGAATTCAATTTATATTTCTATTTTTAAGTAAAAATATAATATCAACAAAAGATGTATTACCCTCTGAAAGGAGGTTGTTCATGTCTTCACCTTCAACAGCAATATATGACTTTATTATCTTAGAACTGTGCAGCCTTCCTGTCATCCTTACAGACCTTAATAACCCTTGAAAGCATAGATTTAGCTGGAAACTCAATTAAAAATTGGGTATCAGAAGCTGCGTTATGTGAGACCACCACATGCAATCTTCTCTTTCATGGAAACAAAGGCTACTCATTACACTGAAAATTGCCAAATAAAACACTTAGACAAAAGAAGTAAAGCATGACTTTCATTTAGTAGTCAGAATCTGTTTCTATTTAAAAATACTGATTTACCTTGATTGCATTTATATACAGAATAAACCCCAACACTTTCAATCTCAGAAAAATGAAAGACTTACTTGGACCCACCTTTGAAATTAGCTTTAAGCACAGGTTCCCCCATATATGTATATATATGTAACAATATATATATGAAGCATAAAAACAATATAACTGGAAATAACTCCTTGAACAAAGACAAGCACATTTTTTTATCCTTCTCACACTATTTATGCAAAAATACAAATTTTTTTGTGAAATTCTTATCATTTGACTAGCAACTGACTGAACCACCCTGGATAATGTGATTTCTACTTTCCCTGCCGTTCATCAGCTAAAAGATTTGCTCTACTGAGAATCCACACAAAGCCTCCCTACTTCTCTCTTCTTCCTCCTATTCCATGGAACAGAAACCTTCACTCCAATGTCTTTTAGCATTCATGTGTCTAAAATCACCACAACTTCAGTATTTGGCTTTAGACAGGAAATACTGTAGTATTTCCTGAAATGAAGCTCCTGATCTGTCAGACCCTCCAGGTGCCTCAGAATCTAAAAATGCCCTCTTGTGCTTACTGCAACCTTTACCCTGAAATAATAATTTCTGTCCTAACCAAATTTACCACTAGGAACAAACACAAGGAAACAAAGTTAAAGCAAGATAAAAGATCAAAAATAACATCAGGGTCTCTACATCAAAACCAGAATGCTGGATTGAACTTGGAAATAAACCAAAAGCCTGCACAATTGATGAAGCGGAGGCTTAAAAATATCAAAGGAGCCAGTAGGTCTGTTTTGTGCCGACTGCAGACTCTGTAAAAACTTCAAGGGAAATTCTATATATTCCAGAAGGCAAAGGTGACTGAAATTCAGTTGGGATTAGCTTTCCCTCTCCTGTTATAAATGGGCTTGCACACACAAAGTCAAGCAGATCCACCTGAAAGAACTCCCAGCAGCAGAAAGAGCAGAAAACCCACAGGTAGGGAAGTTACTATTTCCTGGTGGCAGGAGCCCAGAACAATCAGCCCTATTTTGAGGACACATACACTTAGGGGTTTTTTGCATAGATAATTCCCATGAAGAACACTTTCATCACTTTCAGTATAGTCCTCACAATTTCCTTGCTGAAAAAAGAGCCACCTTTCCTAGGCAACCAGCTGGCTCTAATGCACAACTCCCTAGACATGGAGCAAGGGGAGAGATCAGAAGGTTTGAATCATTTATGGATCCTTACGCTAACAGACAAAAAAAAAAGTACAAAAATGAGGACAATTACATGAGGCAAATTACAGCTGTTCACTAGTGAAAACATATTTTGCCTTGAAGAGCATCACAGCTTGCTTTTACTTCACATACAGAAGATAAATTAAATGGTTTCTCCCTCTCCACTAAAAGTATGTGGCAGCTTTCAATTCAAATGTGAGATGATAATTTTTTGGCTTAGAAAAAGGCATTATTGCCAATTTCAAACCAAAAATGTTCTTCCAGAGCAGGCATTTCTGGCTGTTGTTCCAGAAGCCATGGAGAATATGCTGAAAATCATTAATGAAATTCATAGTTGTATAAATTGTGAAACACCAGTGAATGCCAAAATGGTTTAAACCTCATGTCACATTGATCAGGAAATAAGATGTATGGTAAAACAACCTAAATCACTACTAATCCAGTAATCTTACAAAGCCAGCAACATGCAATGTTATCTAATCTTGATGCATGCTCAAAGAGAAATGAAACCCTGCACAGCTCTCCTGGCACTCTACAAAGGCCTTTGGAAACTCATGTTTGAGAGACTCTGCACACTCCAGCCCTGACTCCCAGCCTGCCAAACCTCATTGCCTCTCCCCATCCCCAAAAAAGCCCTTACTTGTTCACAGTCTAGTTTTACATAATTTTTTACAATGTTACAGCATATCCTTCAAGGTCGTACTTCGATTTGATGTCAACACTCAGAAGAAAATAAGCCTTCTTAAAATGACCTAGCTGTCTGAGCTAATTCAATATATTATGTTTACATAATTTTGAAGTTTACTGAGTTTCAATGCACTGGGGTTTGTGGCTCCTCTTCTGGCCAGGATGGTTTAGCCCTAGCATGACATACTCCCACTAATGTACAGATTATTGTATTAAAATCCCACACCACTCTGCAAGATAACTCATCACAAAACTACTGGGAATCATGCAGGCAGGAGATGAGCATCCCCCAATGTGACAGATTTTCATTGCAAGCATTGACATCCGAGCCACACTGCACTGGAGATTTCAAGATACCCTGAAGAATTCTTTCTGTGTAAGTACTACCACAGAACCAGAATAACCCTAATTTCAGAAAAATTTAATTTCTCTTCAGCTTCATTGCACAAGACATATTTTCTTATCCAGTGGGCCAGAGCTGAAATCTAGAAATGCTGGAATGAAAAAGTTTAGAAATCCCCCTAGGACAGCAATTCTCTAAGTCAGAAGGGCCAGCACAGCATAACATTGTGTACTGTGGACCCATTTCAGCCACTACCTTAATACATCCATGATGAGAATATAAAAGGGGAAGGGAAACAATAAGGTGGGTAGCTGCACCTGGTTCTCTGTTTTTCAAAATATAGAAAGAACAGAGAAACAAGATCCACAAGTTAATAACGTTGGTGTGTTTACTCAGCACAGGCAGTGAGGCATTTTCCCAAAGGAAGTTTAATCTGATATATTTTCTGTTTGGAACAATCCTAATTATTTTCCAGTAACTCTGGTTGACTGGATATAAATATGTTTTTCAGCTTAGTTTGACATAAGGAGAAATAGAAGGGTTGGAAGAGAAGCTTTCAAGACAAGCCCAGTAAAAAACAGACTGTAAAGAAAAGGAATTTATTGTCTGTATTGTTCAGCTTTTGGCAGATTTATCATAAGCCCACTGCAAACTTTATACCTACAATCAACAACCAAAATGGATTAAGGGAAATTGCAAGCCCCCATTAAATGGAATGAAGGAAAGCTATGCTGTATTTCGTTACTCCTATAAAACCTTATTTTTGCCTCCACATTTTTTAAAGGAAAAGTTCTACTTAGATCAATTAGCATGTCTAAAATTCTTTCCAAATAAGACAAATTATTTCACACCAATGATTCTTAAGGAATTTGAGAGAACATTCTTTTGGAAGGGAAATACTTATCTTTTTTTTCTTTTACCTTTTAATAATTTTTTTCTTTATTACCTTATCAGGCTCTCTGGCATCAGTGTTTTCAAAGAGGAACAGCTCCTGGTTTTGCAAAATGTTTCACACCACAAAGTCTGTTGCTAATTTTGTCAGTATGAATAGCAGCAACACAACATTTCTTGTCCCCAGCAAAGGACAGGCCAGTTATGGAACTTAGAGTGCCCCTAGATAATGAAAAGATGGTTTTCTCCTTTAAGATTTTCAGTTAATGTCATCTGTAACTTCCTGAGTATGTTCCTGTACTTTGATTGTGTGGTGAGGGAGGAGCAAAGGCATTCCTCAGAAAGAAACCAGCAATGCCCAAGTCCCCAGAATATATTCCACCCGCACTGCCCATGTGCCAGAAGCTGTCCAGAGAGAAAGGTGACAGGAATGGTTTGAAAGTGTGCATCTCCTTTTATCAGTCAGTCACAGAGCCACGGAGATGCCAGTGTTACGGCCACTTGAAGGATGCACATTTAGCCAGGAGACAGCAAGGGATTACAGTGCCTCCAAGAAAGCAGCTGGGAGCAAGATGTCAAATCCATCCAAAACACCAGAGGGCCAATGACTAGACCTCTGCAGAAAAGGATCCTGCCATTGTTACAGATCAGTAAATGAACTGGAATCTCTGGATGCTGTCTGTAGCAAAAACTGCTAAACCCAGAATGTGATACTGAGGTACAAACCCAAGAATGCAGCTGACAAGACACCTCAGAATAATCCTCTCCTTGTGATGCCCACTCAGAAAGTCTCCAGATGGAATACTGACTGTGGGTTCAGCACCACGTCTCCAGGTGGGCTGGAGCAAATAAACGGAGTGAGCAGGGATTTAGCAACCATGGAAAGACCTGAAGAAAGATTGGCCTAAAGAACAGGAGACAGAGAGGGGCTGTAGCAGATAGGAACAAAGAAAGCTGCTTTCCAGAGGAAATACAAATTTGTTGTCTGTGCGTTGACTAGATGTGACAAGAAGAAATAGGCTTACACTGCTAAAAAAGAAGATAGAATTTAGAAAAATGTTAAAAATAATTAAGCACTAACTAAATAAGCAGAGGCAGTCAAGAAATCCTCCTGAAGCCTTTTTCAAGACTTTAAGAAATGGATATGCAAACGTATCTTCTTGACACAGGAATGACAACATCTTGAGTTTATTCTGGGCCCAAGATAGCACAGTCCAGCCTATTCCTCATCTCTGCCTAGACTGTTCTCAGGAGATAGGGATAAGCAAGGAGCAGACTTGAACAGGCTGTAAAAATCACATCTAAAACAACAATAATACTCTGCCCACCTCTATGAGGCTCTCAGGAGAGAAGGCAGCACCGAGAAGGCAAGGCACCAAGAGAACTGTTCTGGAGGAGAAAGCCAAGCCTTCAAGTGATAAACTTGTCACCACTTAACTAAGTAACAGAAGCCAGTTTAAATCCACCATCATCTTAATGAAGTGCCAAATTGTGTTTGGTGTCTTCTAACAAAATAATTCTGTGGAAAAATTTACAGTGCCAGGGAGAAGGTAGGAGTGCTCTTCACCACTAGAAAGAATGTAAAATAATGTAAGACAAGAGTGAAGAGCACAAAGAATGCTTTTATTAACTGCTGTTCAAAGCTGCACGTCTCTGCTCTGATGGCATGCTGCAACCTATGGAGAAGGTAAAATGCATAATGACTCTTTTGCAGAAGGATAACACATAGAAAAGAAACACAGGTAGCTCCACAGATGGGACTATTGCTGTGACACTTACTGCAGGTTGATTTCCACTCAGTCAAGGTTATTTCTACAGTTTTTAAAGACAAATTATGTTCAAATAATTTAATTCACTTGCTTACTACCTTGCTTGTACCAAACTTTCAAAAGAGCTGCTTTAAGCCATCTTTTCTGAGGGCATTTTTAACTCAGGTTTGTTTCCCTTCTATGACCTTGAACAAGCTGACCAGCAGTCAATAATCAATACACCAGACAAAACACTATAAACTCCAGAAGGCAACAAAAATCTCTCCTAACATGGACATCTCTACTGCTACTAAACCATAACATATTTCTATATATACTCAGCTCTAACAGAAAAGACCAAGATTGAATAGGAAAAGAAAATCCAAATATTTTCTCATGCAGTAAAGAAAATAATGGTCTCCTGAACATGAGCTAAAATAAAATGAAATATATCTTAATCAAGAAGGCTGCTGCTAAACAGTCAGAGGAGACAGGGTCAGGTTCAAACAATTTCAACAGTAAAAGCAGGAGTCATCTATTTTGTTATGCAGCTTCCATTCACTCAGTAAGGGCATCATTAAATGTAAAAGGAATATCGATGCTACCCTGAATGCAGGACGAAAAATTTGAATACAACATTTAAACTATGCTCCTTTTTTTCCAGAATGATCTGTTGAGTCATTTAAATGGGAAGAAAAATACCCCAGCAGCAGCAGATAAATGCAGTAAGCCACATCTGTGCTCTGGATCCTTCTGTAACAAATGAGAAGCACTAAAACATTCCTGTGACACATGCCACAACAGTCCACAGTTCCAAAAAAGATGTGTGTAACTGACTGATTGATCATTCTTGTCTTTAGCTATATACATGCATGTACAGGAAGTATAGGAAGGAAGACAGAGAGATGTACAAAGTTTCTATATTTATTCATATTAGGAAATACAAATTCATCAGTTGCTCAATACTCTGAGTTCCTGGTTTTGATTGGGGTAAAATCAATTTTCTTCACAGTGGCTGGTATGAGGCCATGTTTTGGATTCATGATGAACACAGAGTTGAAAACACAGAGAATGTTTTTTACTGCTGAGCAGGGTTTACACAGAGCCAAGGCCTTTTCTGCTTTTCGTAGTGCCATGCTGGTGAGGGGCTGGGGTGCATGGGAAACTGGGAGGAAACACAGCTGGGACAAACAATCCCAGCTGACCAAAGGGATATTCCAGAGCATGGAGCATCATGCTCAGCATATAAAGTGGGGAGAAGAAGGAGGTAGGGGGGAACATCTGGAGTGAAGGTGTTTGTCTTCCCAAGTAACTGTTACACGTGATGGGGCCCTGCTCTCCTGGGGATGGCTGAACACCTGCCTGGTCATGGGAAGGGGTGAATTAATTCCTTGTTTTGCTTTGCGTGTGTGTGCAGCTCCTGCTTTCCCTATTAAACTGTCTTTATCTGAATCCATGAGCTTTCCGCTTTTTATTATTCTGATTCTCTCCCCAGTCCCACTGGTGGGGCAGTCACTGAGTGGCTGCGTGGGGCTTGGCTGCTGGCTGGGGTTAAACCAGGACAGTTCCTCATCTTGAAACTTGAAAAAAGATACCAGACACAAAGTCAGAGAGCAGAGACAGCAAGACCCCCTCCTGCAGGCACAAGGAATACTGGCCTGAACTGGAACAGGTATGTAAACCTGTACAAGCACATAGCTTTTTCACCTACACGTAGGCTTATTGATAAACTCTATCTAGGTCGAGATATGAAAGAGGCTTTCATTTACTTTGGATTGAAAACTTCTTACATTCAACACCATGTCTAAATAAAAAGAACCAGCTTAAAAGAGTGATATGTAACAAGGATAAAAGGAAATAAAACTCTAGGAGAATAGCAAAACTCACAAACACAGACACACACACATCACGCACACTTCCAAGGAGAGATGGAAGGGAGCGTGAAACTTTGCAAAGATTTCAAGCAAACCCAGAAGGATAATTAGCATGTTCATCAGTCCATAAAGACAGCTACCTACAGCTTGTGCTCATCAAACAAGTCAGAGCTTGCCATCATGTCTTCCAAAAAGATGGTTTTAACTTTTCCATTTCACAGTGATCAATAAACGCACCGACTGGTTCATACTGTATTCCTCTGATGAAGATGAACACTAGTCTAATTTGCAAATCACAACCTAGACCATTAGCAAATCAAAACTGAGGAAATTCAAGTGAAACAGATAAACCTCTTCTAGTTTTGTTTAGCTGTAACTACTTAAATGAAATATTTACTATCATGCCCTCAGAATAATTAGGAAGCTTTCTTCTCTGTTCAGTAGTCAATGGACTGTTAAAATGAGAATGATGTGGCTTCGTCTGAGTGCTCCACCACCTCACTGTTGCAGCAGGGAGAGACTGCAAGACTCATGGACTCTAGGAGAGATTTCCTGTCAGTCACTAAAATGCCTTACAGAAAAAGCACCAGCAAATTTCTCTGATATGATGAATACAAGGGAGTTTTGGGCAAGCAATATTCCAGTCTCCCTGCTTTCTTTCCTTTCAGCTGCAAACCACAGGCATTCTGTGGGGCAAAATTCACTGTGGAGATACTACAGAAAAACGACTTTCTTCTGTAAAATTTTACACTCAAAATTTAAATTTATGTAGAAAAACCTGCAGGTAGCCAGCTTAGAGGGATGCTGGATACAACACATTTTGACATTCCACAGGCCCTCTGCACCAGTTAAACTGAACACCCTTCCTGGCCTTCAACTATTCTCAGCCACCAGCAGTGCAGCCAGGCTTCCTACTTCCTTGGTATGGGTTTCAGCTGAAGGACTTTCCTCCTTTTGTCAATGTCTATTCAAAATTGCTCTTTAGCTTCATTTGCCCACAGACTACTGCTATGTCCTCTTTGTTTCTGTCATAAAGAGGATTATAAAAACACAATTAAAGCATCAGCAATATTATAAGAATTTGAAAATATAGGCTCCATTAAGTCATATGTACAAACATTTTCATTAACATAAACAGTTTTCAGCACTATTCTGCTCATTTTCAGTTAATTGCTGGCTAATGGGGTCTCTTGGTGTGTCACTGTGTGTGTTCTGAGGTTTCTTTCTGAGGGAAAGATAATGTAATATTCTGAATTATCTCAGATAAGCTCTCAGGACTGACAGTAAAAGACACCTCATGGCAGTGTCTGACTTTCTGCAGTAGAGTGATTTGAACAAGTGCCATGAAAATTCCCATTTACTCCCATTATTTACCACCAATTTTATGGCCAATTTCAATGCCCTATTACAGCTCTTTAGTACTTTACCACAGTATAGAAATTGTTCTTAGAAAGATGAGGGCAGAGGAAAAGAGGAAATATTCAGCTTGTAAAGGTCAATAAGTGAGCAGAATGAGAGAATTCATGGAAGACTTATTGCAAGGATTAAATACTTATTATCCAGTCAGATAAACTATTGAAATATCTTACTAAGGCTGAATTTTAACAATCTCGCTCAAACTTGCTTAATCACAAGCTTTTCCTAATGTACAAAGTATTTCTGTATCTGAAAGAAGGACTGATAAAAGTAACCAGTGTTTCTAGTACTGCAGTTGTTTAAATGATACTCTTCTAATTGCATTGTTCTCAGCTTGAATCCCATGCTTCAGAAGAAACTCTGGGGAGAACAGAGCAAAGAGTAATTTGCAACAGTTCCGTTTTGGAGAAGTGCAATAATCCTGTATATTTGCAGCTGATAATGCACAAGATGGCAACAGCTTTAGAGACCTGCTAGTGACCATTTCAACAGCTGAGCTCCATGAAATGACACTATCTATACACTTGTTTTGGTAAATCTAGGTAATGGATACCCAGAGGGTCAGAACAGTTTCTGACCCTCTGGATGGTTAACGACTCTCAGCAGTACACTCTAATATGCCATCATTATTTTAATCTCTTACAATGACTTAAGCAAAAAGAAAAAGGGATTTTTTTTTTTTTAAAGAACAGTCTCCCTTTTGTAATCATATTTGTTTTTAGCCAAGAAACCATAATTTTTATGCTGTAAAGGCAGAAACAATAATCTCTATTGCTTCTGACACAACCTATTTTGAATTCAGAACGACAAGGAAGGCAATTAACTGACATTTTTCTACATAATAATATAACTTAGGGCTCTAAGGCTTTGTCTACACTAGGGAAATTTAGACAAGTTGCTCAGTGTTGCTGACACTGGCTTGGCCAAGGCACTGTTAGGAATGTGGGAGGTCTAATGCAGACAAATTCACCAGCCTCAAAAATTGCAATCAGCAATTAAGGATTTCTTGGAACAGAATGGGAATACCATTCACAGGTATGAATATTTCTACACAACCCAAGAACTTATGAGTAAGACTCATTCCCTCTTTGAAAAAATTTTGAATGTGCCTATTGTTTAACCAAAAATAGTCCAAAGTAATGTCACCGTCCTCCCTTAATTCTTTTACTTTGTTAAAGCCTCCATTTCTTAAAAAGATATTTTAACTTTGAATGATCTTCTCCTGAAATTCTTCTTAAAATTAAGAATCACTTGACATGTTCCTTTTGAATAATACAAAGAAGGTGAAAGTTTGAGTTATTTTCTGAGAATGTAATTTTTTCATAAGTATTTCTGTAGAATAAACCCTAAATGACACCTTATAATATGACTTCCTTACAACATGGATGGGATTCTTTGCTGCCTCTTGCCACGCCACTCAGTATTTAAAAGCTACTCCTCCACCTGAACAGCGGTTTTAAATGGAACTTTTCCTGTGTAAAAGCCAAATCATTAAAACACTGCTGGAAGGAATATGGTTACAAATGAGGATATTGGCAGAAATCCAATGTTATTGGGAAGGTAGGATATTCACACTGGTCTGCTGCCAGTGGTGATTAATTAAAAGACGTTGGATACCTGAAGCCTGAATGGCTCATTCAATATGATTCCCGTTGCAGGAATGACCTGCTTTTGCTGACAAGATATTTATGCAACCAAAAGAAGAAAAAGGCAAATCATGATAGCAAAGCTCAAAGACACAAAGATATAAATGTTCATGTTTTATTTACAGTCCCAGCTTTTAGTCTGGTGGTTTACATATCAGGAGAGGTGATTTCTGTCTCCACAGTACAGTTTATCAAGAAATCTGCATAAATTAGATGGTGGAACTGCAGAGATCTGAGGCTGAAACCCCTGTGACTGTGGAGCAACAGAGAAGTAATGGAAGAGCAAATGAATGTGGAGAATGTGAAAGATGACAATGGAAAAGATGGAGGAATAATGAAAATGCTAAATGGTGAAAGAAAAGAAACAACCTCCAATCCTTGTGTGTTGTTGTTACAGATTTGGTTTGCAGAAGATGCTTCAATTTCCTTGCAAACAGTGCAGAATTTGCCAATTATGAAAGACATCTTCCCACAAGCATGAAGGATTTCAGATTATTTGCAATTTTTAGATTTGTTTGAATTAGTTTGAATACTTAATTACACATGGAAACACCCTCAGCAAAGTCCACTTCCTATGATATACACATGGAGAGACAAATCTTTTCCATCAGCCACACATCCTCCTGACACCTTCTCTCCAGATACTGGATAAGCATCATTTCATTGTGTACTAAATAACTATCATATTTCCAATTAATATATTTTCACAAACAACACAAAGTTAGATTTTGAGATCTTTCTGTGTAACTGGCAAACTCAGTATGAATAAAACACCATCTTTAGTGAAGCAAGCCTGTAAAATCATCAGATGACACTGAAATCAAACTAGAATCAAGAAAAACAACCCCAAAACACCCACCTTACAGACTGCGTGCTAAGAAAAAGATAATAGGTGCCATAGGAACAGAGTCCTGAATTTCCTCTCTAAAATAATTTGTGATGCTCTATTAAACCACTACGTAGTTCTACTTTATAATATAAACTGATAATATGAACCACATATTTGTGTTTGTTGACATCTTCTAGGTATCAGGACATCCCATCTGCCCCACCTCCCCAACTATATGCAAAAATAATGTACATCAGCAGTGCCATAGTGGTTTTTTGGCTCTTGGGTCAGAGAATCTGTGTTTCTGGCAGTCAGGCTGTGAACACATACCACTGAGCTACACAAAAATTCGAAATCCAAGTAACAAGAACCAAAGATCGTATTTGTGGGAATTCATACTGCTTAATATACCAACCCCTAAATAAAGTCTCTGTATTTTCAGCTGTTTAACTAACTTAAAACAAAAATCCAAACAACTCAAAATAGGACTCTGCAGTCTATGAAGGGAGCAACTGAAAATGGTTCATTAGTTAGAACCAAACCCAGACTATGTGAAACGGACATCTTTTGCTTGTTTTGTTATGTCCTGCTTTGTCAATTATGTATTTTTTTAATTAATTTGATCCTAGCTTCTTTCTGCAAATTTTTGGAAGTGACCTGAATAGGCACTAAATATGTATGCTCTGTAGACATCGGGTAGAAAGGATAACTTCAGTTGTACATAACACGTTCTTGAGTTCAAGGAAATAAGTTAAATATAGCACACTGGTAAGGAGTTCACAGCTGCACATTCACTCCCCTTGTGTAGATAATCTTGTTTCTAGAACAAGAATACAATTGCTACACTACTTTGACTCTTTTACCTTGATTCAAATTTTCTCTCATGGAGGCAAAATAGAAAACGCTTAAATTTGAGTTAGCATAATATATTTTGGATTAAACTTATACAGAGTAACTTGTATTCCCACATAGATGAGTTCATACTGTAGACATGGTTTTCCGAGCATTCAGTGCTTATTAATTAGGTTTTCTAAAGACAAGTCCTTCCTCAAAGTAGTCTCAATATGAAATAGGTCAAATAGATAAACTATTATATCAAGAAAAGAAAGAAACTCCTCTAAGGCTGTGCTGGAAGAAAATGAATTGTTTACCTTAATTTTTCACCTTAAAAACTTTGTATTTTTAACTATACCATGACTATGACTATGACTTTGATACCTGTTATGTGGTATTAATTCAGTAAAAACCTTACTGTCCTCTCCTTTAAAGAACACCAGCCACAGAGAGGTAACTGTCCTTTGGTTCGCATGAGGATTTTGGAGAGGAAGGTTTTGATAAAACCTGTCAGCACCCGTGCACTGAAGTCCCAGAGGGCCAGCACACACTTCTTCTCCCCAAGCCTCGTCTTTGACAAGGAGAAAGGATGACACAAGGGTTCACCCACTCTGGTGTTTTCCTTGTCCTTCTTAGCATCCTGTGTATATGTCTTGGGACCATCCCAAACTGACAGGACTTGAAGACTTCCAGGCTGAGGCCAAGAGCCTGCTCTCCCTGCCCTGCAGATAGTAAAGGCACTTGAGAGAAAAATGCAGAGCTCTTTTAGTAAAGGCTCTGGGTGGACTCAGGTAAACTGAGTCCTGGCTTTGCAATGGATTTCCTTCATGAACCCAAGCAAGTACCTGTGCCTTGCTACAAAAACTCCTGCCTCACACAGAAGTGCTTTGAGACAGTGTGTAAATGTCTGAGAGGTGCTAGGACTCTGCTTTCATGGGCACACAGTGTGGGAAGCAGGACAGAGCTCAGGATGATGTCTGGGAGTAGAGCTGTGTATCACACCAATGAGCCGCAGTTTCTATCTTCCTGCACATCATCTTTTACACCCTGTGCAATCACTTCACGTGTTTAGTACTTCTACTGCCAGTATTACATATCTCTTTGCACAAAATTTGTCCCTGACATTATAGGAGATAAAGCTATTGCAGCTTTTTTGGTTTAGAAGAGACCTCTACATGTTTTCCACTACTATTATGCAATGCAGGTTGATACCAAAGCAAGTAGAAATGGGGAAATACAGAAGAAGAAAACAAGGGGACAAGATGACTCAGCCAAACCTGCAGCCCTGCAGATTTCTAAATATTCTAAAATCTTCAAAGTCTCTGTGAGAGAACAGAGCTCTCTGGCTATCATTTCAGTATTTTAACTTGAACATAGTACTTGGCAGGAAGCATTCAACAAACTGAAGCTTTGTGTATCATGTTGAAACATATCACACAGACATTATTATGCAGATTGCAGGAAGAAAGATACACCTTCATTTTGACAAGGAAACTCAAAACTTTAGGTAGTACACAGAAAAGCACACTAAACAATGATGGGTAAGTACTTGTCTAATGAAGGTGCTTCTAGAGGTAGAATGAGGCTGCCATTCCTAATTAGCAAATATTATCCAGCTTTAATCAATCAACCTTAAGAGAAATGATTATATAAAATAATGGCATAGAAAAGTTAAAGCAAATAATACCCACAGACTGTACAAAAGATGTTTTGGTAATCATATGCTGCTGACAATTCATCAGATATAACAAGGTGGAGCAAAAGAACTGACCTCCCGGGGACAGATGATTCTCTTGGGACGTGGTGCCTCTTGTTGCAATTGATACACTGTCAAACACAAAAATGTACAGATCATTAGAAGATGGCAACATACACAAACTTTTATTCAGACGAGTCTTTTTAGCCAGGGGCTGCAGAGAAAAATGCAAATGTAAAGACGATGGCAGCAAAATGAGGTATTTCAGTGTGCCTAAGTCATTTATATGAAAATCAGCTGTTGACCGGCAAACTAACTCAAGTGATCAATGCCTTAACTGCTAGAAATATTATCCTTTTGTACTGGTTTTTACATTTCTGTACCAGGGAAGACTAGCCAGAAAGACTTACAAGGTCTGTCTCAGCATCAAATCCCACTTTTGCATATACCCTGCTGTAACAATCCAAGAACAGATTGTTTACCAGTAACAGCAGCTGTTTTTTGGACAGGCCAAGAAAAAGTTCAATACCTTTGAATGGGTTCATCACAATCTCATAATTTATCTCAAGATATGCTGGCAATTACTGAGAAGCAAGCAAACATTCCTTTCAGAGCAATTATGCCCTATTCAAATGGCCCTGGATCAATTTTGCAAATCTTCTGAGGGCTGCAGGAGAGAGACCTGAGGCTAGGGGTTCTTGCTGCCTGGCCCCCAGACTCTTCACTGCATGTATTTAATGAGATCCTCTCCCTCCCTTCCACCCCAGAATCGTGAGAAGAAGCTGACATGCAATGACAGTAATCAATTCCAGCACAGACAGACTGTCTCTCCGTAACTCCAGTAAAACTCCCAGAGGTTTGGATTGCCTCCCTCGAGAAAGGCCTTCTGTATGCTGACCTTCTTGTATTTGGAAAGATCATGTCGTGCCCATGAATTTTTTTAAAAGACTGAGTTTCCAGGACACGTTTATTCACAATGCTAGTGAAGCTCAGAATTATGCCCTGAAAGGTGGTAGATTATGGGAGGAATAGAAATGTCTCTAGGTTTGGTAAACACAGAAGCCCTGTTGCAGAAAGTGAATTGAAAAGGTAGGTGTTAGCTCTCAACAGCTTTTCCCACTTTCTGCACCTTCTCTTTAAATGGGGCTAGAAGCAAGGAAGTCTGGAAAGTGGGGAAATGCTCAGCTTGCACCCAAGTTTGTCACACAAACTCAGTGGGACGTGTAAGCTTTGGGGACTCCTGCTTTCTGCTCAGGTCAATGTGGAAAAACCTACAACCTCTTCTTTAACCAATCCAACCTTCATCCCTGGGTTCTTGGAGAGGCACAGAAAGACAGTTCATAATTTCTTATATTCCCTACCAATTTTAATGCTAGATGTGATCCAGCTCTAAATTTCTACTAAGGCTTTGGATTTACCCTGCATCATTTAGCATTGTCAGATCTCCTGGTACTTGCACAAGATTTATGATAACTTGATAATATTTTGATAACTCCATGATAAATATGGTCTTTCTTACCTCTTGTAATTACGTGACTAAGATTCAAAGACTTCTACTCTTTTGTGATCAAATGACTTGTGTATCTGAATAAAGTGTCAAATAATGTGTGAAAATTTTGTTCAAAAATCACAGATTGTTTTTTAAACCTGTAATTATTCTGGAGCCCAATATCATGATTTTAGAATTAACTTCTGAATGTCTGAAATGAGCATAACCACTGATTGAACAAGTTAATGATGCTTAATACTAAACACATCCAAGAGGAAAATAACTTTTTCCTTCCCTCCATTTCCAGTGGAGAGAAGGAACTCTAAGGATTCAAAACATGGCAAGAATATGACTGCTTCCCATTTAAAGCAAACTATCTATTTCCCCAATTAATTAATTTGAATTTTAACTGAAAAATCATACTTCATAAAAATTCTGTTTTTCAATAATCAAATATTTTAAACATAGACTGATGCAGCAAATTAAGCTAGTGGAGCTGTTTCTAAGACAGCTTTGATAAGAGTGATGCAAAACAAGTTGGTCTGAGGAACACACAGGAAGCCTATCTTGTGATGTGCTACGTTTTTGAGAAATGAAAAAAGCAAAGAGCTCTCTAACATGACCAAAAGGATCTCTGAGGCTGATAACACCAAAGAAGCAATGGTGGGGAGAAGAGTCAGCATTTCACAAAACAAAGGAAGGAATGATTAACAGGAAAGGGCAGATACATACATGAAAGACCTGAAAGCAAACACAAAAACCTGGAGGCTTATAGGATGTAGTGGGATAAATCAGTGCAAGGATTCATGACAAGTGCAAGGAAGACAAATCATCTTAACAACTGTATTTTGAATAGAGTGGAAAAGGTTGCTGTCATTGTCAGAGAGAGGCAAGTAATTAATATGTGCAATAATATGAACTGAGAAACATATCTGATTTAGAAATACATCAGAAGAAAACATAGTAAGATTATTACTATACAAATAAATAATTACAAATTATATGCTAAATGCACTGGATGAGAAAATGGCCCAAGAATGATCAAGACTGAGAATGTCGCAAATGGGAAATGGTTTCCTCTGAAAGACGAAAAATTCAGATTTGGCCATATTAACTTTAAACTGATAGTCATCAAACTGACAGAAAGACAAACCAGTGGAACAATTGGAGAGAGATACAGAATCATTAGATGGAGGGAGAGAAGACAGACTGGGAGCAGAGGAAGGACTGAAAACCACCAGTGGAAGTGTGGTAAGGGACACGGAGCAGCTCAGCGGGAGACAAACAATAGAGAAGGGACAGACAGACAGACACACAGCTGCCAAGGATTCCCAGTAAGGACACACAGCAAGGCAAGGGTGGAAAAGGTAAAACAACAGTCAAAGTTCAGTTAAGTGGAAAACAAGGAAGGCAGTGTCTAAGACCAAGGCATTAAGGAGCAAAGCCAGTGTGACCCCACCAAAAGCTGCGTTTTTCCTTTAGAAAGGTCTCTGCTGTTTCTGCTTCAAATGATTGCTATGAGAAAGCCTGCTAATGGGCTATGAATACAGTGCAGTATTATGGCTAAGGTGACTTGAGAAAAATGTGCCCTACAGCTAAGTTCCAATGAGCACAGACACCTCATTAAGTGACCTCATTTTCAGAAGTGCTGAACATCCTGCAGCTCTTCTGCCTGATCTCATTATACACTTTTTCCAAAGTGCTGGGCACTCGCACTGAGGCTGACACTGCTGACACCCCAGCACAGTCCAGGGGATGGTCAGAGATTCAGAAGGCACACATTCCTCACCTACTTGCTCAAATGGCAAACAGTCCTTGCCTTTCTGCCTCATGTTCCCATCTCTGAAAATCTTAAAACAGAATTCAATGTATAAGACCATGGTTAAGTGAAATAAAAGAAAAACACACTTATTTAATGCAGTGGCAAGCAGTGATTGACATCTGACCCAGTCAATTCCAGCATTTAGAACTGACAGGCAGGTTACAGACAAACCCACTGTGATCATAGAAAAGATGACACTCGAACATAATGATGCATTATTATTTTAGCCCTGAGAAAATTAACCTTATAAAAAGTCAATTGCATGTAAAAAAGAAAATGTATTATTACTGCTCTCAGAGAACTGCATCAGACTGGGAGTGGTTTTTTGTTCAGCATCAGATGCAAATGAAATGCACAGTAATAATACACATTAAATACTAGGCAAAAATTCAGCACTGCAACAGAAAAATGCAATAGCTTCTATTTGACCCTTAAACATCTTTATCAGTTTCATACTTCAGATAGCTTGCCAGCATTCATAGTATCATAATCACATTGGAACTTACAGTGTTAACAAAACTTAAATTTATTATTGAATTACTTGAGGAACATTTCTTTGAGATGTAAAGTAGCTGGTTAGAATATATCTTTCTCTCTTTTGTTCCTATTAGAGCATGAGTCTTGTCTCAGGGGACGAAATAGGGAAATTCTACAGTATGTTTTAGGAAGAACTGTCTAATTCCAAAATCCAATCTGCCTAAGAAACAAAGGGGTCACATGCAAAAATCAACACTCACTCCTTTTCTGCCAGGGAAGAAAGGCTCTCACCCATTTCTTCATACTTTTCTTTTTTTTTTTCATTCTGCAGTGTGTCAGGACCTCAAGGTTTCTCCTTTAACTCACCTACGATGAGTATTCAGTGATGCTCCAGCGGAGAGGAAAAACTCCTATCATCTCTTTTATAAAGCAGCGAGGAAGCACACCGCCTTCTGTCTCAGAATGCTTCGCAGAGCTCCTTAGTTTTACCTCCTCAGCCCCATCTCAGTCAGGCATTTTTTATCCATGTGCTGAGCTTGAACAATATGAGCTGTCCTATTTCTGCAGGATTACTCACATGCTTAATTAGGAACCTAAGTGCTTGGCTGAAACAAAGACTTAATTTCTGACAAAAAATGAGTCTCGGACACTGTGCCTATTATTTGATGAAGGACAGAAGGCAGGGAAACTTCGTGAGGAGCTGAAGCATGGCATCAGCTGATGCTCTGTGCCTTGCCACTTTGCTTCCCACCAACACACTGATCCTGAATAATGCAAACAAACATTGAAGTGGCATTGACACATGACTGACTCAGCACATGCCAATCTCACCAGGGGTAAAAGGAAGAAAAGTGGTTTTACATCTCTTCAAAATTCAAGCACATATGTGCTGAGGCTGGAAACCAGCAATGACTATGCTCTTTCAGTCAAACAAATTGTCTACTCCTCCCAAGAAGCAGGCAAGGCAAGCAGGTTCTTCTCTAAGAGGACAGTGCAGCACTGGAGCAGGTTACCCACAAAGGTGGCAGAGGCTCCACCCTTGCAGGTTTTCTGGACTCAGTTATGTACAACCATGGCTGCTCTAGAGCCAGCAGCAGTCATGGTTTGAGTGGGAAGCTGGATCAGCTCACCCCAGAAGCCCTGCCCACCCACATTCTCTGATTCTTCCTTTATTTACTACGTCAGTGATGATAAAACGGCAAAATACCATTTTCTATAATACTTCCAACATATGGCAGACTACAAAAAGAAATCTGTTATTGATTGGAATGATACAAGAAATCTGTTATTTGTTGATCTGCTTCTCAGGTAAAATGCAATCAAACCCACTGCCTAGAGACTGCTGGCTGCTAGAAACTTTCCAAACTTTTTCCCAGGTTCCTTTCTGTTAATATAAAATAATTCTTGCCATTTCTTTTATTGTCTGTGTCCTAAGGCTATCAGAAAAAGTCTGAAAAACTTTGTGACCTGTGAAATCTATGTGAAATTCTAACAATTCTTCATAAGCAAGTGAGAATCTTCTGCATTAGAAGTGTTCATATAGCTGAATCAAATTTGTACATTATGTCAAAGCAGTAAGGCTTGAGTTCTGAAAACCGTTGCACTTTGATTAATATTTGTCCATGGACACATGCAACGCTGTTTATTTGAATACTTTGCCAGCATAAACAGGAAAATCTGCCTTTGTTTAGAAGCTAGAAGGATTGAAGCCTTGATCTTAATGTCAGTAAAAGGCAACATAGTCACCTAAATTTATCCAGGACTTAAAATAAGAAATCAAAACTGTACGCAAAGTATCTTACTAGTATGTTAGCAAACTTTAAAAGTTACTAGGTAAAATACATTGAAAATAATTGTTAAATAGGCAGTAAACTCAAAGTGCTAAGCATGAAATATATACATAAGTTAAAACTGTCATGACATAGGACAGCAGATTGAATCATAGACAAACACTATTGCTGGACATAATCTCTATAATTAATTTACCAGATCAGAATTCTTCTTGCTGAGTAAAGAAGCATACATTGCCTACCATTGCAAAGAAAAATGTGTATCTGTGGCTAAGCAGTCTCAGCAGTAAATCTTTCTAAGCTTAAACTATTTTCTGCATTTTGGAGCTGTGCAACTTTTTCCAAGGTCAGTTTAGACACTTAGGTCATGATTTTGTCATTACCACAATACTGGCATCCTACATAAAGTAGAATAGGAAATTATAATGAAAAATTATATTATTCATAGAGTATTCATCCATTCTGGTTGTGTTGGGTTTATTTTTTTCCATTTAAAAAAAATGTTTTCTTGGACTACATGTAAGCTATCAGATACAAGTAACCAAACTTCTTCACTGCATGCAGTGATCTGTCTGCTGCACAAGTAGGGCAATTAAGAGCAGGTAAGTAAAGCTATGTGCTTATTTTCTGACTTTTTAATGAAAACTTACTGCTAAAAAGGAAGTATCTGTCATTTGAAATGCTGGTCTTCTCAGAATCAATGGGAGCTTTTTCACTGATTTTGAGTAAGCCAGGTTTCTCTTTTTAAAAAAATTCACTCAACTGTCTGCTCCTTTTCAAGTAGTCAGCAGAGAATGCTGGAATGGTCCAACACTCTTGCTGACTTTTTAGGAGGTTTCTATTACATGTTCAAAATATTACAACAATAACAACAACAAAGAAAACAGTGTTGTGAGAATCAAGTTCTGTAATTTAATGGCATATTCAAATTTTGGTTAAAAAAATCCCAGTCCATTCTGGGGCTGAATGTCATTCTCAGGTAACACAGAGGTGATGTCTTTGAAGTCAGCAAGACAGTTTAATGTGCATGTAAGTGAAGTCAACAAGTTTATTCTAGTCTTTAAAATTACACATGTACATGCATGTAGCTACTGTGAACACTCTCTTTTTGTAGTTGCATTTTGGTAATGGCACAGTACTGAATTTGCCACAATTAAAGAGATGACCTGCTTAGGATAGTTCTGTATCTGAAAACAAAAAGAATAAAACAACTCTCTATACCCAAAGCTACACTCTTATTAAAGTTCCAGGAAGGGTTTCAAATAAAAAGATCAAATTTAAAGGCCATCCTTAATAAGGGATTTAAAAGCCAATATTTTGTCTTAGATCTGTGCTACTCTATTAGAAAATACATTTGGAACAAAGCAAAAGAGCATAAAATATGCACTTCTGCAATGCACTCTATGTAAATGATTTTTCTAAAGGCAGACAGGAAGGTTCAAAGAGCTGATAATGCTGTCTCCAACTTCTAAACCACCACTTCAAAAATCAGCTTCTATTGCTAAGGATCAAAAATATTATTATCTTAAAGTGATTTGGTGACCCATATAAAAAGACAAGTATTCTCAAGCCTGACCTTTAGTAAACATACAAAGCATTAACCTCTACCTCTGAAATCCTTCCTGAAAATCTCAGCAGAGAAACCATGAAACCCAGGAGCTGCACACTTGTAAGGCAATGGAGGGAATCTGGCACACATAGTCCTGCTGCCCTTATTCCATGGAAAGCCATAGAAGTTCAAGTTTTGCTGCTGTCCCATACAGTAATTTGTACAAGCATCTAGTACATTTATGTCTTTCTTCCAAATAAAAAAAGAGAAAAGACCTAACAGTGACTGACACCTTGGTAAGGCACTAATATTATTCAAATTGCTTGTATACTCACAGTATGATTTCCATATTGGAGGCTGGTATTCTTCAGCATCTAAAATAGAAACAAAAAGGGAGAAAGAAATCAGTCATTTAGTCACTGGGTCAAACTGTCAGCATGCATTTTTCTGCTGAGAGACCTCTACTTGTCAGCAAAATTCACATTTCTTTCCCAAGAGAGATGATAGCCTATTTACAGTACAGTTTTCTATGTGAGAGAAGAATACAAATTTCAACCACTTGTGGATCCAATGTGCTTTCCCCAAATTATTCAACTGTAAAAGAAATTAATTTTTTTTACAGATTTGCACAACTCACCAGTGTTTCAAAATAATTAACTGGGCTTGGAACTACGTTATTTATTTGCTTTACCTGGCATGATAAACAGACAAATCACTACTGGTTTTCAATGTGGTTTCTAGCCCCACTAGTAAGATTTGAAAATGAGCATCAATGAATAACACACGCTGGGGCTAAAAAGATGCACAGCGCAGGCTGGACTCAGATGCTCAGACCTGACAGTTTCAATGAGAGTCAATTACACTTCTTGAACCCACTAGCATATGTAACTGGCATATTTTCCAGAAGCTGAATCAACAAAAACAATATGGAAAAGATAGAAAAAGGAAAGACTGCAAAACCTGCCATTACAAACAGGTTACATTATTGAATAAAGGGGCACAAAGAGTTGGTGTTTTTTCTTAGTGACTACTCCACGGGGAGGTTTACAGCTCTCTGCAAGAAAGCCAACTGCTGTAACCTACAGAAATCCCAGCAGAAGCCAAGCTGGAGCAGAAGGAGCAACACCAGTGACAAAGGGTGGGGTACTGGGTACTAGTTTGTTTCTGAACTGTCATGCTGCCAAAAACTTTAAAGACATTTACCACGGGTATGTCATTAACTTGTCAAAACTGTGCAGGTTAATTAAGGTGTTTGTTATTTACTAAACTTCTACTTAAGTTATGCTAATATACTTCAATTATAGTTGCATAGCTCATGCTCCTTGTCTATTTACATACACACAACTACTTTAAATATATCCCTGCAAAAGTCTGTTTACTAGGAATGTTAATCACTAACTACCATCTGCCACTTTTAACTCTATTGTTTTAGAAGAGGATAAATCTAGCAACAATCACAGTTACAGCCTGGAATAGCACCCTGCAACAATTTGTAGATTTATCAATTGGGCAACCCATTCAGTTTCAGTTTCAACTGCATCCACCTCTGAACTCAGGGAAAGTTCAAAACACTCCCAGACTGACAGAGTTATACTGTGCTGTGGCAATCCAAGAGTAATTAGCTTGCAAGGTCATTATGCAGAAGACTTATTTTAAATTATATGAGGTTGTTCATGAGACAAATGAAATTTATTCATAAAACAACTAATTTTTCTCTTCTCAAATTATAATAGTATTATGTCACTCTTTTTTCCCCCCATACATGTATTGCTTCACCCATAGTTTAGCGTAACACCATAATATTGTGTATTAAATTCTTCCGTCAATACTTCTGTGCTACTGCAAGAGAATTTCTGAATTTCCTTCTTCACTTGCTATATTTTTCCAAAAGAAGAAACACTGGGATAATGAAAATATCTTATTATCTATTCTTGTGACTTCAGACAAGAAAGTAATAGGGGGAGAAACAATAAAAAAACCAACGAGTATCAGTTTCTGCTTTAGTCTTCCAAATTAATTAAAAAGTGCACAGTAAATTCAAAAGTGAAAGCTGATGTACAAGTGGCTGTAAAGTGCTCATTAGCTGGAAACAGACTGATGGTGAGGAAACACTGCAGCCAAAATGGAGACTCATCCAGGAGATAAATCATAAAACAAAACTCCCAATGATTGCGTTTGATTTGTCACAGTTACGAATCTGTCAGCCCCGGAAAGCGTGGACAGAACCATTCCTCAATAGCTAAAATAATTGTAAAAGACAGCACACTCAGAGGAAACCCACGTGTCACCAGCTCCACATTGACCACTACGAGGTACTGCCATATCCCCTGCGATCCCTTCAGCTGAAAGCATGTCCCTAAATCACAGGGAGCAAAATGCCATAGTGATAGTACTAATAGACTTTATTGTCAAGCTATGTCATGCATTTGATGGCACGCATTTGTAGGGAAATGAAGAATAATTAGTTTAAATACAACTTGGAGACAAGGGTCATGGTTGAGGGTCAGGGAGAGGTCTAATGGAACCCGGATAGAAACCTCTTTCTTCCTTTGTGGCAGGAGGCTGCTGGGCCTCTGTTTGGACAGCTCTCATCCTCGTATGGTAAAGTCTTAGGACTCCTGTCCTGGTTGACTAGATTAGACTGAACTTCAACCATTCTTAAGTCAGAAGTCAAAAGAGGCAAATCCTGCCTGGGCAGACTGGGTAACTACTCTTTGCCCTTTCTGAAATTTCTGTTCTTCTGTATTTTGTTATTCCTCTGTATTACACAGCAGCTTCACTCATTAATTGTGTTCCACTCTCCATCACTAGACTTTAAACAGCAGCTCTGGCTCACAGAAGTTACCAATACAAGTTTGGGTGGTTGGCTGTTACCACAGGACACCTCAACTCACAGAGCTTGTGCCTTCAGTTCTGCACATGGTAATGGTCTCAGCAAGGACTACAGACCTCAGTTTTGAGCCACTTAGCAAAAATCAATCAGTCAGTCAGTCAGTCAGTCAATCAATCGGACTTGGCACAAATGACAAATGCTGATGCGTTGATGTCTCATGAAATGATGTCCCTCATATGAACTTTGATCGTAACGACTATCAAAACTGTGACTGGCAGCGTGGGGAAAAGGGTTCACTGAGGTAGTCTCAGGTGATAAGACAGGGTCTTCCCTATTGCTCTTTTGTTGAAAGGTTTGTATTTTCTACAGTGACTTCTTGTCTAGATTCAGAAAATGTGCCAGCTAAGGTTGAAAGCAGTTGTCAAAGGAGAAACTCAGATCACAATATGAGCAATAGCTCTGAAAAACCCAACAAAATATCCCAAGGTCATCTATGACATACTTTTCTGAATGTCAGCATAAGAAAGACTCACTGTAAAAGAATTACAGAATGCCCAGTTAAAATATTTTTAAATTTTAAATTCTTTTAAATCTTCTCAAAACTGTATCATAAATGACCTTGGCAAAACTAGAAAACCTTGGAGTACTTACTGCAAAGACTAGAACTGGCAAAAAAGCATGAGAGACTTCAAAAAATATTACAGGCAATACTGTTAACTAAAAGCTTTGAGACATACCGGCTAAGAAAGTGAATATTTATTAAACCTAAAAAAGTAGTAGAAGTCAGTTGTATGCTAAACAGAAGGGCAAAAGGAATGCAGAATGCTGACTCTTGAGGAATATTACAGCTATGAGAAGGTTTCTCATAATGCAAAATTGACAAAAAAAGATATTGGAGAAAATTGTCAAAGCAAAAATAATACTTGGAACTGGAAAATGGGAGTAAGGATAAAAAGGTTATTTCCTCACTTTATATGCTTTACTCTTCACAGAGCAGAGAGAATGAAAAGGATCTTAGGAAAAAATACTTTCCTAGAGATGACGGACCACTTAAGGCTGAATAAATGTAGAAAGACCACAGTAAAGGGAGGACTGAAAAGTTGGCAAAGCCTTAAGCAGACAGATAAAAAGTAAAACAACATAAGATTTTTTTCAAATAAACATGAAGACAGAATACAGTATTACTGCCAACAGTGGGCAGTAAAGGGTTAATACATTACTCAGAGCCATTCTTAAGCAATTTCTGAGAAATTATCTTACCATAAGTATATAGTAAGTAAAGTTATCCATGGACTTCAACCCTTGCTCTTCACTGGGCCTGGCCCTGTACCAAAGTGACACCCTTCTGGATGTAGTTGTGAAAGACACCAGAATGACAGAATTGCTTTTTACTGCTTCCTTGTACTTTGTGAAAATGATGATGTAATGCCAACACGTGTGGGTTTGTGCTACCAGCACGGGGACTGACTTGGCTAAAGCAGATCTAATAAGAAACTAAGTTCAAAGTGATTCTTCTGACTATCAAGACTGGTAATGCACTGAAAAGCGTAAACTCTGTTTCACAGGAAAGCCCACAAATTACGCCACATGAATCAAATATTTTTGACTTATAAGTGGCATTTCTAAGCATAAGGAGAACAGGAACAAATATCCATACTGTAGCTATATGCCATGCCCAGTTCTAGATATGCTAAAAAGTATTAGTGATTCCCATGACAGTAAAGAGTTAAGCAGGCTAGCAGCAGGACATTATTTGTCATTATTTGCTGATTTCTTATAGTCTCTATGAAAAAAGAGTAAAGATTTTCTTTTTTTTGCCTTTGTCCCTACTAAAAGATTATAAAAAAATATTTTGCAGTTCACCTTGGAAGAACTGCCTCAGCCTAGATTCTCTGCCACCATTGTCTGAATTTTGGACTTCCTTTCCAGTAACAACTAATTTTAAAACTTTGACCTGCATATGCAGAGAAAGACACTTGTGTGTGAGGAAAAGCTGATCTGGAAGCCACTGGTTTACTGGCAGTCTGCAGATAAATGATTCACCGGATGAACAAGCCTAGTTACTAGTTTTTTTAATCTTCTATTGTTATTTTAAGACCAAGACTAATAATTATGAGTATTTTAATGCCCTTTGTATATTTCCTTTAAAGAGTTTTTTTCACAGGTTTACCACGTACACTTTCATATTTATTGCTTTGTTTCCAAAACATTGTTAGCATATATTATTAAATACGTTTTTCGTATTTTTATATATGTAATTATAAGTCAAACAAAAAACTGCTGAGTAAGAGCTTCTGTGAAAGATAAACAGCATTTGTCCTCTTTATGGACGTTTTTCAAATATTTTTCTTCGTGCAGACAGAATTTTATTATTCAATTTACTATAATGTGGATGGCCATCACAGAGCCACAGAATGGTTAGGGTTGGAAGGTACCTGTGGAGGGGATGAGATCCAAACCCCCTTCTCTAGCATGGCCACCTATAACCATGTTTAGATAGCTCCTAAGTATCTCCATGGATGGAGATACCACAACCCCACTGGACAACCTGAGCCAGTGTTTGGTCACTTCCACAGTGAAGAAGTGTTTCCTGATGTTCTGACAGAGCCTCCTGTGCTTCATTTTTGTACCCATTGCCACCAGTAAAGTCACTGGGCACCACTGGAAAGAGCTGGCTTTGTTCTCTTTGCACGCTCTCTTCAGATATTTATACACTTTGATAAGATTGCCCTGAGCCTTCTCTTCTCCAGGTTGAACAGTCCCATCTCACTCAGCCTTTCCTGATAGGAGAGATCCTCCAGCCCTGCAACGCCTTTGCAGCCCTTTATAAGAATCCCTCCAGCATGTCCATAGCTCTCTCACACTGGGGAGCCCAGCAGTGGACACAGCAATCCAGTTGTGGCCTCATCAGCACTGAGCAGAGGGGAAGAATCACCTCTCCTCTGACCTGCTGGCAATGCTGCTCCTAATTGCAGCCCAGCATCCCACCAGCCATCTCCAAGGGAAGGCTGCATTGCTGGCTCATTTTGAACTCGGGGTCCACCAGAATCCCCAGGTCCTTTTCTGCCAAGCAGTTCTTCAGGTGGGTGCTTCTTGGCATACACTGGTGAATGGAGACTAAAGTAAAAGAGTAATAAAGGGGGCTTCTTTAGGGGGCATCACTTCTTTTCTGACACATAAAACATAGATCCCTTCTTTAATTTCCACCATGTGACTAAAAAAATACCAATTACAGAAGCTCATTTTCTTTTTATCTGATCCCCTACTGGCTAATCTTGTCCTGGTGAAGGGCTGGTTTAATTTATTTTGCCCTCTCAACAATTAATATATGCACATACACAACTATGTCACTTTGCAGTCATTTTGTGAACTACTTTAAATTGGCATGTTGTTCTATGTTTGATGACACTCATTTGGCATATACTTTGGACATCATGATGACTTCTATGACTTCTATTACATATGGTAGCTACCTTTACAGGCACATCTGATCACACTAAGAAAGAATACTCTTATTATTAAAGTTGCAAATAATCATACTGTCAAATGAGTCCCCCACTCTAACTCCTGAAAAGCCACTGCTACTGTGAAGAGCAAAATTAACTCTCTTGCAGTTAATAATTAGCAATGGAGCTGTTGAAATATTTCAGCATGTCAAAAACTCTGTTTAATGTTTCATTCAGAACGAATAGCTGCCCATGGAGGAGTGAGCAGTTGCCAGCTTTATCACTGAACTTTCTCATCACAAGTACATGGACAGCTAAAATATGGAATGAGACTTCAGTTCTTGTCTTAATGAGGCACTTTAGCTTTCAGCATAAGGTACAGAAATGATCAAACTGTTTACTTGCAACACAGTTTATAATTGGTGTATTAATTCAGATGATGGGAGCTTCCCACTGTGCTGTTCTCTCCTAAAAAAAAAATTAAAAATCAGCGATAGTGTGTAATTTAAATGTCAAAAAAAGCTCACAAAAGGGGTGGAGTTCTCTCTCACACAGCAATTAGACTGAAACAGTAAGCTTTTAATAACCACAATATAAATTGACAGCTATTTTGTATCTTTTCCTTCTGCCTACCACAAACTTGCCATTAGAAGCCACTGCTCCAAAGGTAGCTCATTTAGCCAGTTCTAAGAACCAGGGTCATTCCAAATTGTGCTCTCTGCTGCTTTTGCTTCAGATTTCAAAACTGTATCTTTCCACTAATAGAAAGGTGGTCAGTCCCTGGTTACTTTTGTTTAATGCACGTGTCTATTTTACTAAAATGCAGGTGAAAGATCATGCAAATAGGTAAACTCAATAATTTAGAAGAGTTAACAAGTATCAAACAAAATATGAGTTTGAAGTAAGTGAGTTATTATGGATGTACTCCAACAGATCACAGGAGATCTGACTTTTTAAAATCCACAGCTAAACTTGCAGAACAAAATTATAAGGAGCCATGTTCTGTAGCTGGTGAGTGGTGCTCAGCCAGCTATGACCATCAGATTGGAGCAATATCCCATTAAGTAAAAAAATCTGCCTGTCTATTCTGCACAGACTTAGAGATAATTAAAAGCATTGAAAATATAATTTTAAATTTGGAAATTGAGAAAGAAAAATCAGAGTTCTCAATAGGAATAGGAGAAGTGAAAAAAGGGAAGTGTATTTGTACAGTTCTAGTTTTCAAACTCTCTTCAGGAGTCTAGTCTTTCTTAGGGCCCAAAAAACAGAATTAAACAAGCTCTTCCAGAGTGCAAATCCAAGAAGCTGACAGGGATCTAAGTAAGCTGATAAAAATATTCCCAATGCTTTAAATATTTCCTGGGAAATATGCAAGATTTAAGAGTGCAGAGGAGTAATCACACTACCTAATCTTAGACAGGTAGGTCCTTTTTAATGCTGAATCATTCTGAATCTATTGCCCTTGGATGGCATTTAAGAACCTCCATAATCTAAGTATACTGGGAAGTTTTTTTCCCCAGAGCAATAATGAAGAATTTCCTTATACAGTTTATTAAAGATTTGTGTCTAAAAACTAGAAAGGTAGACAATAAAAAATCATCAAAAATATCTGCATCCTTCATTGTCAAAAAAATCTGCTGCAGTCATTAGCTGCCATTAAATTTAATCTGGTCACCATTCTCTGTTTTAACACTAAGGCCAGTGTAATTAAAATCTAACACAGTTATTTTCACCTTTTCATGTTTTTAACCTATAAACCAGAGGCATCAAGGCATTAAAATGGGACCATCAGAGCTCTGGCTGACTGAGAGACTGGACATATTTTTAGGAATAAATACATGACATAAGTTAAATCACATCACATTAGCAGACCTCCTATCTTACACAGATATACGTTAGCTGCTAACTAATGACCAGTGAGTTCCTGGCTGAAAATCAAAACCAGATAGTCAGTTGGCTTATCTGAGCATAGTTTTGCTGCAGTAATTTTATCACTGTACAGGATATGGCAACACATTTCCAGTCATTTACTTACTGCATCCTAAAACTCACCCCCTAGAAACTTCCAGCCAGTGATCCCTGGACTCAGCAAAGCAGTTCAGGCATGGTAGGAAAGAGCATGTGATAGAAATAACTACAATAATGCCAAAAAATGGCATTAAAATGGTCACCATGAAGTATTTAAAGTAGAACATTTATGCTGAAGTATCGCCAGCACATTCCCAGTTCCAGAAACTCACTCTTACATTGACATGATACCCCTTTATCTGGCTTATCAAAGGAGCAAGCACATTCCCTGAAAACTTACTAACCTTTACAAAGTCCAACTCATTGCATTTGGTAACTCCGTTATTTTTGACATGAGTCATTTTCCCATCTCTCTAAGCAGGGGTGCAAGTGTTTGTCTGTTCAAGGATGTGAGGTGGTCCTTGCAGCTGACTGTGGAGGCCGTTCAGTAGCTTTCAGAGATCATCCCCATCTGCCCCATGTAGCCCTGCACTTGCCCCTCTCTGGATACAAAAATAAAAGTATTTCTAAAGACTGAAACTGCATACTCGGAATGAACTTGAAATCCAGTAATTTGTCTCACTCAGCAAAGCAATGAGAATCAGAGAATTTACACTGGTAACTTACAAAAATCACAAAATGTGTTGTATTCAGCATAGAGGCCATGCATATCCCAGGGACCTTAATGAACTCTGTTGCCTAAACACACCTTCAAGCCTTGGACATCAGAGATGAGAACTATCCTGTCATTCAGAGCAGGCATAAGGCATAAAAGCTTAGCAAATAATCAGATTTTACTTTGGCTTGCTTTACAGGTCCTGTAGTATTGCTGCAGTATTTGCGTCTATACATTAAAACATGAAAAACAGGAAAAACACCACCCACCTGCAAAGCATATTTATCATTCCCACAGCTCTTGGATAAAACTTTGAATAAATGGGACTCCTAGGATAAGAAGCAGCACTGTACCTATATACTTCCCCTGCTAGAAAAACGTGACACTATTAATCACATTCTTTGGTGGGCAGTTTCATGTATCAGCTACATTCAAGGCCAATTGAATTATTATTTTATGTGAAGTTAGTTTTTGAATCTTCAGTTTATCTCTTCTAAGAAAATAGTTTGTATTAAGGTCAGCATTACTGAGGCACCCACCTTCTTTTCAAGTATGTTGTAAAGTTGGACAAATACTTCACAGGTGTGTTCTGTTCTGTCACCACCCACTCTTTAACTGATCCCCCACTACAGCTGTTCCTGCTCTTACTACTTTGGATCAAAATACTAGAGAAATGTTGACCTTCTTAAAATTTAGTTCCACAATAGTATGTTTACACTGACAAAAATCTCATGTCTTAGAAAGATCTGTGTAACCACACCTTCTTTTCTGCAATTTTAGCCATAAAATAATTACTACCATTATTTAAAATACTATCATGGAGTCTTTGTCCTCAGAAGAATATGGTTTGTGTATTGTTTCCTTACTTGGGAAGAATTTTAATTGCCATGTGGAAGTCTATAATTCTTCCAAGAGCTTTCTACTACAGCCTGGCACTTGTACAGTTGATAATGAGTTCTTACAGTATCATATATTTACAAAATACCTTGTATGAAACCCTATAAAATTTAAAATAAACTTAGGTCTTCCACAAGTTTTATCAAACTAACCAACAGGTCTGTGCAGAATGTCCTGATGCCTGGGCATAGGTGAGATAATTCCTCTTTGCAACCTGCAATGTTGGCAGCATTTTCCCCAGAGGAACTTTGGCCAATGGCATGTCTGATGAGGCCAACCCCATGTCTCTCCAGGATTTTGATTGTCAAATTAAAACAATTCCAAACCAGTGCTCATAGGACAGCTGTATGAGTGTCTTCAGTGGCACTGAGTGAGATGATAGAATTCAGTCACCCACAATGTATAAAGCAAGATGCAGCTGCAGACTGGGTAATACCCCAGTTTCCTACTTTGCAAATTTTAAAGATGCAGGAAGCACAAGAATACTGTATTTAGGTGTCTTAGAACACACAAAATTTCTTTACACGCTATAAGTAAATCAAATAGAGTGGAAGCAGTAATTCCTATATAAAAATGGATTTTGCTTCTGTGTAATTGGAGATAGGCTGGTTATTTTTACATAAAAAGGAAGGAGAAAGCACAATTTTTCTTAGTAACTTTTCTGGAATTGTTCTTCACCCTTGTAAAAATAACAAATAACATTTGTTTCTTACCCCACTTATTTTACAGACAGACTCAAGATGGTAAAGATAGTGCTTAAAAGCATATCCATCATATCTTCCATCATAAAATCAGTCAGTAAGGAAAAAATACCCTCTTCTACCCTGTTATTTTTAAAGATACAACCAATTGGCACAATTTTGAACAAACCCTCTAACTCATCCCCCTGAAACACTTTGTGTAAGGACAATTAATTATGAATAAGGTTATGGTTTTGGCACAACAGTATTTAATATATTTCATTGCAAAGGCTCAGGGAAAAGAAGCACTAGTCATCAAAAGTTTTGCAAATGTATTTGCCGTAAGCTTCCAGCAGGTAAATAATAAACAATATTCAACACAATACCATAAAGCAAGTACACTTTCTACTGTGATTTATACCCTAAATGGTAAAGTTTAGACATCAAATATCCTCATTTTCTTTTCCTGTGGGTGGAAATCAGAAGCTGATCTATATGATCCACCACAGTCTTCCCTTTAAACAGCATATGAGTCAGAATTCTTTAAATGCCATAGCATAACCACAGCCTTGACGACGAAACCTGGCCAAATGCAAGGCAGAATTACAGAAGCTGTTTTGTCCTTGTGCCCAAGCTCCCAGGGCTCACATGGAGGTAACCAGTACTCTGGCAGATAATACCTATGGACACGAAAAAGATGCTTTCCATCAACTGCTTCCCAGTAATGAAACCAAGGAGAGCTTTGTTCTTCTGATAATACACCGATCTTCATCCAAGCAAGGTTCACGTTCAAGCATTTCATCACTCCCGAAGGACAAACGTGTGTCTACATGCTCAGAGACTCAAAACTGGCTGATATTTCTCTGGAGCACAGAGGGGAGACCAAAACAAATTCAAGCCTCTCCTTTGGAAAGATCTGGCAAATGTCCAAAGCAAAATGATGCCATTTTTTTAAGCTAAGGGGAGGGGTTGGTGCTGAGCAAGAACTGCAAGTCTCAGTAGCAGCCACCATTCTGCAGTTCTGCTCTCATCCTGGGAGACATGAAAGCTGGGTAAAAAGATGAGCTAATTCACTCATGTCCAACATCACCAGAGCCAGGATGGGTATTTCACCTTGGAAATACACCAATACATGCGTATCTTTTTCAGAAAAGTTTTTCCTGCTTTTCCTGTATGTTTGCTATATCATACAGGAAAGCCTGTCAGCGCTTGTCAGATCATTCTAGTAGCAAAACCTCCCAAAATACAGATTTCCTTGGGAGCCCAGAGGATAAGGTTGCTGGTTGTCTATGAGTTTATTGGCAACATCAATTTTAACTAATGACTGAAGACAGTGTGTTGCCCAACAACTCACCCCAAAGGAAGCTGAGGTTTTGCCAGGTTTTTGCTTAATTTCATCAACATTATTTGATGCTCACAAGGGAGCTAGTGAGCAACTGTGTGCTCACTTTGTGCACCGAGAATGATAAAAATATTCAACAGCTGCAAAATATACATTTATTTTAAACTTTTACTTATTATTATTTTCAAAGATAGTTAAAGGTATACCAATCTGAAAGAGTAAATATGCCTGCTTATGACAGCAGAAAATAGACCTGAATATTAAAAAGAAACACATCTCAAGAGGCAAGGGCAGTGAGACTTAAATCCAATTTGCAAGATAAAAGCTAACCAGACCACTTACTATTGCCATCTGATAGCATTCAATATTGCTTGAAATTCATTAATAGGCTAGGTAATGTAAGTACAGTGCATGTATACAAATTTAATTCTATTAATTTCTACATTAGAAAATCCAGTGAAAGAGGAGGAGAATAATTATAAGTCAGTCTTACCAATCTGTGGAAAAGGCATAGAAAAACCAGTCTAAACCTCAGAAGAATAATTATCCCATGAGACTCCCACCTCCTGGGAGTGCCCCTTATTGTGCTAGGAGAACATAAAACTGACAGCTATTCAGAAAGACCTCAGAGCAATTCTGGCTTAGCTCTGCAGCTTATCTTACCTTGTCATCTTTTTAGGATATCTACTAGCTTCCAGCTAACTTACCAATATTGTATTTTATTTTTACAAGCAAGCAATAAACGCTTCTTTTATAGGATATACTTTGCTTAACAGTGCAAATGTCGCAAAAATGCTTATGCATCTTAAATAAAAGGTCATTCAAATTTAAACAGCTTTACAGAGTAATAATATTTCATTTAGATCTGCCTACTAACTGCTGATTGCTTAGTCAGATTAGGTGGAACTCTAAATGAAAGAGAAGCAAAGCATTTTATTATCATTAAATATTCCCATTATGGCAGCATTTGGAACCCAAAATCAGGTTCAGTGTTACGTCCAACTGCTAACAAGTACAGTTTAAAAATAAAACACAGCAGTCGCTGACCTAAAAGTGCTTGTGATTATAGTGTGTGGCAAGCATCCAACAGATAAAAGAAAAAGAGATGGAAAAGGAATAGGGTAACAGGAGTGCCATCCATGTCAGCCATAAGTACCAGTCACAGCATCCTCCCCTAACTATTAAGAGAGTAGTTTCATCTCAATGTAATGAAAAGATAACTAGAAAACAGAAGATGTTGGTAAAAAAATAAATTAAGCAGCACAGAGCATCACATAAATACACTAGCTATAACTTAGGATAAGCTGATTTATTATTACATGAGAGAGGTTTGCTTATAAATGTTAAGAAAAATGGTGGAGATTTAGTTTCGTCTGAGAGCACAAGGAAAAACAACCTCAATACATTTATGTTACATTTTTATAGAAGTGACACATCACATAAATAAAATAATTATTTTGGATCAAGGTTTCATAATAACCTATCTCTACTGAAGAGTGAATTATTCCAAAGCAAACTGCAGCTCACCCTGGGCACATCCTTCCTTGCTTAAGGTGCAATAGAGAACAGCAGCTGACTTCATTGTATTTTCAAAGACATGCCTCTAGCCTATTGCTCAGCAGTTTGATTTCAGTGCATCATTTCATCTGATGCCAGTCAATTTACTTTGCTGCTGTGCAAAGTGTGGTCCAGAGACCCCAAATGGTAAACATTTTCAGCTGATAAATGCTTCTTTTCTGAACCTAATTTATTGTCTAGAAGAACCACATTTCCTCCCAGCTTCTCACTCATTAGGGTCCAAGACTCAGTCCCTGGCGGAATGAGGAGGCCAGATTTGAGAGCAGTCATGTATTTCTGATGAGGTCCACGAGGCACCCAATCACTGCCATTAGACAGTGAAATTCAGGAGAATGCCAAGTTCTGCCACAGGCAATTTACGATGACATAACCCTTGGATAGGAGGAGATGTGAAATGTGAGCTTCCATCAAGCAACCCAGTGGTTGTGCACAAAAGTAGTGGAAGAATATTAACATGAGGTGGCTCTTCATGATCATTAGCTGCAAATCACACATCCCCAAGAAATGCATTGCAGGCACTTCTAACACAGCAGAAGAGACTTGTACAAATGCTGTTCTCAAAACACTCACTTGAAAATGCTTCAGTGTTTTTATAACAATGAGAGACATGACTGATTAGGTGCCAAAATGGTTTGATATCATCTCTGAAGGAAGGCTTTGCAGCTCTTATGATTTCTCTTAAAATAGTTTCAGCTTTAAGTTGCAATGTCCTTCAAAGTACAAGCATCTTTTTGTACCATTTCCAACAAGGATTTCAGAGCTGAGCCCTGACTGCTCCTGCTGTTCTACAGAAGTGTTAGTTTTTGCATATCCTAGACTGGTGCATCATATTAATGCACTATTTTTTCTGCATCTTAATTATTATATTTATTGTCTTCTGGACAATAAGTAACAAATCCTTGCATGGTTTACTTAAAAAGTGCCACAAAATATGTCTTAGCTTAAAGTTTATCAAAAAGTGAACTTAGGTGGGAATGAAGTAGCATAATTAGTACTGAAGAAACATCTCCTATAAGGTAAAAGATGAATGCAGCCTACAATTGAGACTTCCATGATGTTTCAACTCAATAAAAATTTTTACATCAGAGATTGCCAAACTTTGATTTATAAAACTTACAACTGCTCCATTGATTTCAGTAGGGTGAGAGTGATTTATTTCAGCCAAAGAGCTGTCCAGAGTTATATATAAGCATTGTGAGCTCAGAAACTCCAGTGGTCATTGTGTTAAACTGCAGATGGTCCTCACGTTCTTTTGGTAAGCTCAATACCAGTGATTGCAATACATTCTACTTACCTTTACCAATTATAATAATTTTATTCATGCACTATATAATGCTAACCAGAGCCTGCCACTCTCACTACCCCTTACAGTCCAGGACTCCTGCCACTGAAAGGGCACTTGATCTTTGCATGTCCATGTCTACAGAAGTGCTCTCCTATGACAGAATTTGCATACACTGCTAAAGCAGTAAAGATTAAAAGCACCTATGGAACTACAGAAGTCTATCCATCCAACTGTACACTGGACGAAGACAGATTCTGCCAATCACTGAAAGAAGTGTCCAGCCTGATGGAAAAAAAAGCCCAAACAATTATTAAAAACCTCTTTAAAAGCTAACCTAAAAACCTACCAAGATCCCAAAACAGAAGCAATATCAAACACTTTTTGATTCAAATCCATTTTAAAAGTCCGATTCCTTCATCCTTTAAATATAGGCAAGATAACCTTATTCAGTTTAATAAACTGAAATAACCTATTTCAGTTTTAGAACAGAAAGCTGAATCTTTACCCATAATCAAACTAAAATACAGCACACCTGACCAAATACCAGGGCTGTACAAACAGACTGTGAAATAGATGTGTTTCCGATGACTATACCCTAATGTAGATAAAAAAGTTTATTGAAGTCCAACTTTTTTTTCTGAACATGTTAATGTACATTTGCCAGCACATATAGCCATAGATTTCTCTACCATATCTACTTATTATTATTTAGTCTTTATTTTTACACATATGATCAGTGTACTAGATCCCTCTCACATGCTCACTACAACTCTTTTGATTCCTTATAGTTTCACTGGATTTTTCATAGTATATGAATCACTAAGTTTTCTTCCCTCTTTGCACTGACTTGCAAAATAAATTTTACGGTTTTACCAATTTTTTATTCAGAGTTTCATGGGTCCAGCTAAACAAAAGACAAACCATTGACACAGTTCAGGGATGTAACAGGAGGGAACACCCTGACATCTAGAAATTATAAAGAATAGTTTGCAATTAAAGGACAGTATTTAATCTTCAGACACTGAGTTTCATTTCTAACTCTTCCAAATGCTCCCTGTGTTATTCTCCATTGCTGTGTGAGAGAAAAAACTTCCTCTCTGAGCTTTCCTGTGAAAGGAGCCACCTCACCCCCAATCCTGTGCAGCAGCAGAATCCCTGTTCAAATCTGGCCTTTAGACATCATCACAAAATGAGCCTTAAATACATCTGCTGTCTCAAATAACAGGACACATTTCAAAAACAAGCAGCTCTCTACAGCAAAAAAAACTGAAAGAGAGGGAAACTGAATTAAACAAATCCAATCTTCAATGCAAAGTTCAGCGGATTGGATATTTCTAATCTGACAAAAATAACCCTGTGGTGCTGCAGTGCTCAAATCAGGGCACAGAAATCTGTGGCAGCTGTTGAGAGCATCATTGAAAAGGGGCATGGGGAAGGAAACTGATGTTGTATTATGAATCAAAATGTGTCTCAGGGGCTTTCATTCAACATTCCTGAACAGAGATCCCCACAGCAGTCAGCAAAAGCTGGATTCCCTTCCTCCACTCTGGTTTTATCTGCAACCCTGTCATGGCAGAGGAAGTAAGAACCTCAGGGTGTGGATGTGGAAGGAAATCAAGAAGGAGCTTGAGCTGGGATAGAGTTAGTTTTCATCCTTAGTAGCGTGTACAGTGCTGTTTTGGATTTAGGATGAGAATAGTGCGACAACACATTGGTGTCCAAAACTGACCAAAGGGATATTCCCCATCACAGAGCATCATGCTCAGTATGTAAACTGGGGGGAACTGGAAAGGAGCTGCCAATGACTGGTGGCACATTCCATGAAGTGATGGCTCCACACCTGCCCAAAGCACAGCAGGAGGGTGAGCAGGAGAGAAAGAAAGCAGCTAAGAAAACCATCTGTCTTGATTCCCTGCCCTCACTGTGGCCCTGTGAGAGGAGCTGCCTGTCTGCATGGGCTGGCAGTGCACCAGCACCGCATGGTGCAGAAGAATCTGCTGGATCACACCTGCACCTACCAGCTACCCTCTAACCAAGTGCTTTAATGTGGTTTTGGCTCTCTTGTACAACTTGTTCTGGACAAAAAGAGCAGGTCAGGTTAGACAAACCTGCTGCTGAATACTCATCTTGGCAGGTCTTTATTTCTTTTTTTATTTTTAGTACCACAATGGGCCTTAGTGGGCACCGCTGCCTTTTGGGCTCATCCCATAGGTGCTTCTGTGTGCTGGACTGGTCCCATCTCAGCACCTCCTCCTGACGGCCTTCAGTTCTGACTGCTGAGGTATTTTCAGCCAGCAGCTTCACTACATCAAACAATTATTATCACTCTGAGCGCTCTTTTCATTAGCCAAACATTTCTCTACACTCTTTCAAGCTGAAACCACCACTTCTACTTAATAGAACAGCAATTAACTTGAAATACTTGGCTTTTTACTGCAATGCATCACTCTTTCCCAGTCTGATACGCTAATAAAAATTGTATGCTAACATAATGTATAAAATATCATTTCTGATTTTAAACTAAACCAAAATTTATTGGCTCCAGCAGTGCAATACTGATCTACCCAATGAATATTAATGTAATAACTTAGGTAGCAGACTCTTATGACATCAGGGAACTAAATCAGAGTGGAGCAGACCGTACAATGCACTGAAGAAAATCTCAGTTTTTCTGTTTCAATAGAATTTCAATTCTACTCAAACCTGAATGCAGTTCTAGACTGAAAAGTAAATTTGAAATGATAAGGTATTTTTTGCTACTTGTCAGCTCTCAAACCCTATAAAATATCCCATCGACCCCCTAGTAAACAAACTAATTGCAATCTTGAAAACAGTCCCAAGTTCTTTTATTTCTTCTAAGGCATCATTAGCAATTACAGGATGCTGGCAGGACAAATTGCGTTCTCAGTTATATCTCTACAACCCACCTCTCTCTCCTGCTTGTGTTCTTAATCCTTACCCACTTCCACTGAAAATGCAAATCTTTGCAATTATGACTGTAGGGATAATGGTACAACATTACTGCAGTAAAAATGCCCATTTACCTCAACAATACTTAAACTCCAAGCCTTGCATTGGCACGGGTAAACATAAATTAACTGCAATGTTTAAATGCTTAAGCTAATATTGCACAACCACCACCCAAAACCAAGACAGCAAACAGCACTGCTAAACTCCATAAGGAGTTACACCCATCCATTTCATCTGAAAAAGGAAGCTGATGCAATGCAAGATGACATGAGAAAGTGATGATTGATTTAGTTCCTCATGAATAACAAAGTACTCCCTAACTCCACAAAGAAGCAGATAAGTGCAGGAAGTAACTGGAGTACTGAGACAAAAGTTACCAGCAAATAAAAACCAAAAAAAATCTCCCCCCCACCCTCCCTCCCCTGCCAAAAAATCATCTAAGTATGGTGGGACAGACAGAATTATCCTGGAAAAAAAGCTGCATCTCAAACAGCTGTAGAGCTGTCTTTTCTGATTTCAAGTAGTGCACGTTTTTTTCTGCTCAAACTGGACAAGGACATGTTATACCTTACCCACTTCTAAAACTTATTGTTATATATCCAATTCCAACTCTATTCATTATTCATTTACTGATTTGGAATTTCATCTTGCAAACAAGCTGTTATTGAAAATCTTTCGAGAAGTGTGTCTTGTGACCTTTGAGATGTCTTCTTAAAAGAAACATAATTCTGAAACACAGTTGTGCAGCAGACCTTGCACACTGATGTCTCATTGAGTAAACTTAATTAAGGTCAAAGTCAACTGCTCTTTTGTTACTTTGATACTAGAAAAGAGCCCAGGAATAAGCCATTTCAGCTTGAATAAGAAATACAATTAGTGAAATAGTGGATATTTGTGCTGCCATTAATGCATTACAAAACACATCCACTCAAAGTTTGACTTGAAACGCTTTCACAACGTTATTTATCCATCCATCCATCCATCCATCCATCCATCCATCCATCCATCCATCCATCCATCCATCCATTCATCCATCCATCCATCCTATTGACAAATTGTAGTTACCAATAAAAAGTACTAGAAAACACATTCACTCAAACTAAATATGTATAAGAGAAAGTTAAAAGTATCAAGATGTAAAAGTCATGAGAACAAAGAGGTGGCAATACTAAGGCAAGACAAACTGCCTGTCTCAGCCAACACACTGTCTCCAGAGAATGCCAGAGCAGGATAACCAAACTGAAGGAGACTTCTTCCCACATGTCACCGTCAGAGCTCCATCACACCCACTCACTCTGAAGTGCTTTGGACATAAACAATTCCGTGGCATACATCAGTATCCATATAGAAAAACCACGGGCAAAGTTTTATGTATGCATTGCTTTACCTTCACTTTAAAATACAGATTGTATCAAGATTGTACCATTATGTGGGCTCTGAAGTAAAAAATAGAAAGGTTCACTTCCTATATTTCTATTTTATGACACTTTAACTGCACTAAATTAAAAAATAGTAGCACTGTAGTGTAACTGGAAAAGTATTATGTTGAACTAGAGCAATTCCTCTGAACAACATGGTCATTTACAGCACTATCCCAATATAATACATATTTATAATAGAGTCCCTGCTGAGATAAATTAGTCACACTGCAAATAGCCATCAGGGATATGGAAAGTAATAGTTTCTCATGACCTGTTACATGTGTACAAAAGCAAGTGACTGAAATGATGTAAACATTAAGATGGTATCTTCAGCAGGCACTCCTCTGCCCTGGAGGGAGAGCGACAGAACACCGTCTGTGCACTCACAGCTTCCCGGCGCTTTAATGAACACCCAAGGTGCAGGCACACATCCTCTCCAACAAGCAGTTCTGCTGGTTAAAAAGGCACCAGAGAAGGAGGATAAACACATTGCTTGGTCACCAGGGGTTAACCCCAGGAAGGTCAAAGGCCAGCTACAGCTGAATTAGCCAGCTAGGCAAAGGGAAACAAGAAGGGCTTCTGCAAGCAATGCCAGCAGCAAAAGGAAGTTCAGGGGAAATGTAGGCCCTGAGATTATTGGAGCAGAATCACAATATGGAAAAACTTGCTTCCAGACTCCTGCATGGACCAGTACAGTTTTAGAAAGTTTGGGCAGTTGACAGTTTGTAAGTAACTGGTTAGGGACTCATCAGCAAAATTCAGTGTATTTATTCAAACACCTGGGACTGGAGCGGATTCTTCCAGGGGTGCCAAAGAGTTGGCTGATGTGGTTGTGTGGCCATTATGTATAAGAAAATGCACACGATCAGAGCAAGTCCCCAAAGCTGGAAAAAGACTGATATGCCTATTTTAAGAAAGGCAAGAATGAGGACCAAGAGAAAACAGGTTGGCCTCATCTCAGTCCTTGTACAGGCAGGAAACATATTCCTGGGAGTTTACTTCCAGACACATGAAGGACAAGAAGGTAATCAAAAAGACTCAACACAGGCAGCAGACCATGCTTCATCGAGCTGACTGCTTTCTGTAACAAAAATAACCTGCTCTGGGCATAAGGAGAGAGAGGTAGATACAATATATATGTGCTTATTACACTTTTTAATATTGTGACTCTCCCATAACTTACTTGAGAGTTGAGGAAGTAAGGGCTAGAACAGATTCCTAGGTCTGTTGAAAACTGGTTGGTTGCATTGACAGTCCTGAAGGGACTTTACAACTGCTCTGGTAATCAGCAGAGTACCGCAATATCAATAGCAGGCTGGTATTGTTCAGTATCTTCATCAACTACTTGAGTGATAAAGGAGACCCCTCAGCAACTTTGCGGAAAGTCATAAATTACTTTTTAACTCAATCTCTCCTTAAGAGATTCAGCCGAGAATCCAATGAGGTCCCAATACTCCTTAAACTGAGGACTGGGACAACAGAAACTTTATCATGCTCAACTACAAGTGTGAAGTTTGGTTTCTGAGCAGACTAAATCCATACGTCACTGAAGCCTGGAAATCGACTGCTTGTGTAGCAGCCCTACTGCAATGACCTGGAGGTCATGGTGTGCTCTAAATAAATAGGAACCAACAGTGTGCCTTCTTCACAAACAATACAAACACCACACAGAAGGCATATGACCCACAATGAAAGGTTAAGGGAGCTGGGCTTTGTTAGTGTGGCAAAGGGAAGGTCAAGAGGGAATCCTACTAGCAGCCTACAATGATTTAAAGAGCTTCTGGAGTGCTGACAGACCCAAATTCACTTTGGTAGTAGCAGAAATACAAGAAGTGGTAAATATCACAAACTACAGCTTGGATGGTTCAGGTTTGACAAATGTGATTAACAAAATTCTAGACCGCAGTGGAACATCACTGTTGCTGATGGTGCAGCATTGATTCTTGGAGGTTTTCAAGACTAAGCTGGACAAAGAGCAGGTTCACCAGAGATAGTGCTGGAAATGGTTTTGATTCAAGACTTCCAAAGGCCGCTTCCATCCAACATTCTTATGATTTAATGAAAAGATTATTGCTCAGCTCACTCACACAGCCCTCCTGCCAGACCATAGAATTATAGAATCATTAAGTTAGAAAAATCCACCAAGATCGTCAAGTCCAACCTGAGATGCCTCAGCCCACAAAAGTGCATCAGGTAGGGTTAAACACAGACATGTTTTCCAGGCTGCATAAATTAACCAAGCTTGTTTTGGATGGAACAAGGTCAGGAAACATCTTAAATAAGCATATCTGTGGGAAGATCTGAGAAAATAGTTACTTGCAGCACTACAGCCACGATAAGAAATTGAGGATGGGCTGGAAAAAAAAGCCGCAACATGTTTCATAGTTGGCAATAGCTGCTGTGTAAGTAGCTGTACACTTAGCTTCTGCCAGGATTGCCCTCTGTACAGCAGGAACTCTGCACCTTCCTCACCTCCTCACAGTTGCTCTACAAACAGCTGCAACAAGTTTCGTGTCTTGTCCTCTTTTTTTCTGATTTCCAACCAAACAGGCAGGTCTAGCTCACTGACATACGCTACACTTCTCAAACAGTGAAACTCATCACATCTGGAGTTTAAAATTTATTGCACTACATCCAAGCAGAAATTCCAACCATGCTGACCCTGTTCCAACATCTCAGCCAAAGGTCTCCAATAAAAGCAGTTTAAAAGCTGATTAACACAATCCAATTAGCTGATTAGTCAAGATCCAATACATGTAAGTATACAGAGGGCAAAGCTAGTAAATGGTGTCATGACAGTGGATAAAGAGGTAAGAACTGTCAAAATTTTAGCTAGAAGCTTTGATGGTGTGAAATGGCAGAAATAAACCAGTGGCTGAAACCCTGTCAAAAGTCACAAAGAATAAATCACAGACAACACACTGATGCCATGTTCAGTCTATTCTTTCCAAAGATGATAAAATCAACACTACCTTTTGCCTGAATCGGCCAATGAAATGAGCGGTCAGACTGGCATGTCATTTATACTTATTTAAAACAGGTTAATCTGATCTACTTTCTACCACACTTTAGATACACCTTTGCATTGAGACACCTGGACACAAACCCACTAGTTACTGGTAAGCTGGTAACCAAACTGGTTTGGTTCCTCTGTCAGGCCTCAGACTGTGCAAAGACTCTGTCTGGACAGAGTGAGCACAACAAAATACTTCTAGGGGTTTTTCTCAACCTAGCCACCTAGAAGTTATGCATCTAGGTCTCAGCTAATAATTTAGGCTACTTTAAGTACCAGTCTAAAGAGAAGCTTCCAGGCGTGTTTGAGTTCTGTGCAAGATGGATGGAATGAACCTCTCTTTCCCTCCCTTCACCCACCAAGGGAGCTACATCTCTCCACTTCTGCCATGGGGAAGAACACTCTGACAAGTGGCCCATAATGGGGGGAGTTTTGAGATGATTTTCATCTCTGCCTCTACAGCACAGAATCTGCTTATGCGACTGTGTGCTGAAAGAGAAGATAGAAGATAAAGACTAGATAAAAATATTGTTTAACTAAATTTTTTAGCCTCTTGGAAGTGTGATTCTGAAGCCAAGAATTTATTATCCAAGGTTATGAAGAGATCCTGAACATGCTCATGCATAAAGGACATGTTCATGCATAAAGGAGATGCAGAACACATATATGCATATGCACGACCTTATCTATGTTGCTCAGAGCAAGGTTGCACTTTCAATTCTCTAAAACTGAAATGCTGTTCACCATGTGAATTAAGAGAATGCTGATAGAGAAAAGACCTCACGGGATCAGTTTCAAACTGATTTCAGAGGAGTGCAGAATTTGGCCCTCAAGAGTTTTAATTTATGTGAAATAACCACTGGTAAATTAATTTCCAATCCACATTATAAAATTTTGCTATATATTTTGCTGTTGCTATGCATCAAACTTCCTATTAACATTAGAACCTCTAAAAAATGCAAAAGGAACTGAATATATCTAATGTAAAGAAGACCCCCAATTACCTCCAGCAGCTCAGACCCACTATCTGTATTTTTTAAATTAGATGTTGGCTGTTGTGTAGCTCTGCTTAAAAGTTATCTGTATCTGTACTTATTTCACCTAAGAATTCTTTCAACCATATTTAAGACAAAGGTAGGAAATGGGAACAGAATTGTAAATAATTAAAAATATTTCTTTTGACAGAGAGACAGGAAATCACTGTTTTAGTTTCTAAATCCTGAGTTTAAGGAGTTCCCTTCATGAGGAACATTCACTCATTTCTTAGTGGGAACATGCTTCAACAAAGAAAATGGAAAAGGGTGACAGTAAATGGCAATTACCAACACTAGGTCTGATATCACAATGTTTTTTCATCAAATGAATAGTGACAATAATTTAGTTTTACTTTTTCCTCTCATGTGCTACTCATTTGTTGAAGACGCTCTCCTCTCCATTCCCAGGTCTGCAGAAGGTCAGGCTACCCTCACAAAGATGGCTCTAGAATCTGGAACTGTCACACAACCCATCAGAACCCACAAAGTCATTATCAAACACTGGCCCTTCCCCAGACTGGATGCTTGGGGCTGGATTTGTGGCACAGTTTTCATTTTATTTTCCAAGACGAATGCTTCAGTGAAATAAAATTCACCTCTCTGTAGCTTATTCTACAGGCCAGAGAGGAAAATAAAAGGAAATGCGTAATTGTTGTAAAAAGCCATTCAGCACTCAAAGCCCCACTAATGATAGGGAAGGAAATAGAAGATTATTCTAATTCATGACCCAAACTTAGCTTTAAATGACTAGGATGGCAAAAATAAGAAAAATTACAAGCTGCTTCACTTGACATGTAACATAGTACAACTCTGGAGCAAGAAAATACACGGAAAATAAAAAACTAGAGCACTGCACCTCATTTGGAATCAAATACATGTATTACTGACAGCTCTCTTCTTCCAGACCCATCTAATATTTCTTGCTATGTCCCTCCTATTAAATATAACAGTCTTCTAGTCCTTTTGGTAGAGCTCAGTGGGGCAGAGGTCAAGACACACAGTAGATACCATTAAAAGTCTGACAAGGTACAGACCATGAATTGCTCCTGCAACTGGTCATTTTCAGACCAGAGTATGGTTAAAATTGAGGGTATTTAGCCCTAACCAAAACTAAAGCTGAATGCAAAAAATACAGCACCGCACTCAGATTACAGCACTCAGATCCTTCTGGGGAGGGTGCTAATGATCAGGTATTTTGTACTTCCAGCTATGTGCCCCTCTCGGGAGGCATCAGCTGTACTCCCTCAATTGACCTTTCCCTGCAGCTACTTTTAAAGAAATGAAAAGGCCACATAGCTAAGCAAGAAAATGCCTCGTAACAATAACAAAAAAAATTATAATTTAAAAATCACTATGGCTGCTGCACTGCTACCGAAGCATCTTCCTCATTCCTAAAATTAGTGCAGTAAATGTTATACCTCAAATTCCTATAATCTTTCCTGAAAGCCTCCTTCAGAAGAAAATGAATTCAGAATAAAGACTGACGTTTTTAAAAGTTCTTGCAGTTGCCCTAACAATAATCAGTATAATTTTTGTAGCCATTTAACCCTAAAATAGCATTTGAAACATTTTTTGTCTAACTATTTGGAAAAGCCCATCTCCCTCCTGCTTTCCCTTCTCCAATCCTGAGATAATCCTAAAGCCATAAACTTTTAGCAAAATAGCATCACACACTTTGCTCTGCATCCACATGGCCACTGCCATTCATTCAATTTAAGAAATGAAAATAATTATTGTGAATTGCAAATGAAACTGTATTTTAACCCTTCCTCTCTTGGCTTTTCAGCAATGTTTGCCTACCACCATTTTCAGTATCACGTGTGTACTAATCAGTAATGCAGCTTTAGAAATAGAAGTGTTGTCAGATGGTAAGAGCTTTAAAAGACAAACATCAACTGTAAGACTGAGACAAGTTTGTGACTAATTCTCATCATGAGTTTAGCCATTGCATTACTTTAGCACTCAAATAGGTTGGTGTGTAGAACTGGCACTGTAACTGTAATTGCATGTAAGCTTCTTGTGGATAAGTTGCTCCATTACTGTCTTCAGTCAAAGTGATCTGGTCATTTTATTAAGTTTCACAGGACACCAGGCCTGAGACTACATAATGTCCTACATATCACATCCTTATTTTTCATACTATTTTATGGAAATGCACCTTTTTGAGGAGTGTTCAGTTTTGACTGGAAGAAATCAAGAGATAGACGCTGCACCACCTCCTTGCTCATTCATCGTTTCTCACATTTAATCAAGTACCTATTTTCCACTTTGTCTTTATCTTGTTTCTGTTTATGACTATGACTCATTAAAACAGCCTTTAGCCCTCCATATCTCCTCTGTGGAGGAATTTGTATGCTGTAATCTAGCTGTCCCTCAAATTCCTTTCTGACAAAATAAGCTTGATATCTTTTCTACATTTATTGTATATGAGTCAGTCATTACTCAGGCCCTATCTCTGGTGTCCCTCTTGTTTGCTGTTACCTTTTACAACTTCCTTTTTGAAGGAGATGAGGACTGACTCAGTACTCTAGAACCAGCTGTACCAGTGACATGCATACTGGAAATCATCCTTCTATTCCTGATAGTTACTGCCCTACTTACATGTTCCCAAAGTCTATGGGCTCATTTTGTAAAAGCCTCTTTCGAGTCGTGTTTTCACTATCAGTCTTCAAAAAAATACCCATTTGCTGGGGCACTGTAGCCCCATTCTGACACAGTCAATCAGAGATCACCCTTTAAAGCAGGAGCTACTTTAGAGGTTTTTTTTGGGTTATTTCAGATAAGCATACAGTTCTGCACAACTGCCTTGTCCTCATTATATACATCCACTAAAGACAGCAGCAGCAATTTTGTGTGCTTCAAGATAATTGATCAAAGCTTCATTCCTCTACAACCCAAAGAGCCACGAACCCAGTTCAGTCTTTATTCCTCATAAGTACTTTCTGGTAAATGTCATATTACTTTCCAAACCTATTCGGATCACAACACTATCATCTGTTTCACATTGAAATTACACTGAAAAAATCTGCAGAAAATCATCAAGGAAGCACAAGTAGAGCCAATCTTGTTTCATTCCAGCTCTTTTCATCACTGAGGCATTTTGAAAAGCCACAAAAAAAAGCAGAGCTCATCAACACTCACCAAGAGACTCAACTGTCACAGAACATAAAGCAAAGCCAGGGAGAAAGAGAAATGCAACTGTGGTGACTGAAACAGCAAAAACTGCCAGTGCCACAACTTTCACGACAGATTAACTGTGAAGTTTTACTGCAGCTAAAAGCATGTTGAGTGGGAAGACTGTCCAGATTCAACTTAGTATTCTGTAACCTTGCAAATGAGCATTTTGCAAATCCTTATGGTCACAAAACCAGTCACACTGAGTGCACCACTCATATTATCCAACACAGGCATATTAAAAAAACTTTTCTAATCCATTATGTAGCACTGCAAACAAGTTACCAAAGAAGTGGCAAAACTTAAAAGCCCATCAACAAATATATGACTGATAGAAAGAAAAACTCTTCACTTTACTCCTTAGCTGGTAAGAGTTAACTAGGAGTTAGTCAAGGGCTTCTCTGCACCTTAAAGACTAGAGACTTTTAAAAACTTCTGACAATCCAATAAAATTTTAGACTTCAAACATCTCAAATTTTTCTTTCCCATCTAAATAGTGTCTTAAGGCTACAAGTGTTTTATGTGTCTTAAGGCTCACATTGTATCAGATGCATTCTCAAAAACAAGGGTTATAATTTGCGACTTATCGATGTGGGGAAGGCCACAGAAGGGATTTAAGAGTTTGGTTTGTTAAATTTAAGAGCAAAGCATAACTGCATAGCTGGCAGTCAAGGGAGCATGAGAGGAGGAGGAAATATGACAGGGAAGAGAGTACAGGGGACTGCTATGAGGCAAGGGAGCACTGAAGACCAAAGAAACTGCAGCTGCAGGTACTGGGGAGAAGCACAAGGTGAGGAGGTGAATGTAAGGAACCCACAGCAAACCAGTTTTCATTGCAGTTCTGCTCATGGAAGAACTTGTTCTTGATCATGATGATTGCCCAATTGAGGAAGTATTATATTCATCCTCTCTGGTGCCAGGCATAACTGTACATCTAGCCAAAGACTCCATTCATTGTCCTTTTATTCCTGCAATTGTGAATCATCTCTGCCTTTGCATATTCGTGCCTAAGCCTGCAATTAACCTGCCAGCCATGTTACTCACAGGTAGAAATTGCCAGGTTCCTTTCTTACTATTTATTCATTTTTGTTTGGGCAATGAAGATAGGGTAGATACAGATAAACTTGCATGGTATTCTATATACTCTCTAGCCTATACCTGATTATTAAGAGCAAATGATCTTATCACACTCGGGTACAAAGCAAACATCCTATGAGAGAACAGCATATCTGAATCAGATACTAAAAGGCATTTAAGACTGTCTTTGGAACCAAATAAAAGGAAAAACAACATGCAAATCTTTTACCAAATAGTCTGTGTTATAAAGAGTAAGTGTTTACTAAGCAAAAATACATGTAAATACTTGCGTTTAGGTATCAAGTATTAAAAATGAGGTTTTCTGCAAGTTCTGTGTTCCTATCACCATTGACACAATGCCAACTGCTCATACTTCTCAAATACTAAGAATTTGGCAGTGCAAACTTGAGGTTAGCTGGGGCATTGGCCCTGTATACAAGAGATTCTGAGTCCTAACTTTTCATCTTTAGAAACTTTCAACCAGATGTTCTTGGAGAACCAAGCTGCTCACCTAAAATTTGGATAGACTAATCATCAGTTGTTACTGAAGTCACTGCTTTATGTCACATTTTCATCTCGTTTTTGTGAAGTGAAAACCACCACATATCTATTCAGTTCTTAGCACTGAGGTTCTCTGTTGCATGCCCATGACCCTAAAAGTTCAGTTGCTTATTTATTCTGAATACTCATGCAACAGAGTCCCTGCAGGCTTGCCAACTGCCTCACCTGGGATGCTCCACACCACTAAAATATACTTACAGTCTTCAAAATGTATTCTCTGCTTGGCTTTGATTCTCTTCAACCTTCTATTTCAGTCATTTTGAATTACTGGGGACACTGTCTTGCAGTGAGGTGATTTGAAAGCCACAGCTAAGGTAACAACACGCTTTTACACTATCAGTGAACATTTTGACTACAACCCCAACAACATTCTCATAAATTTTATTGCTACACAGAGCTGAGAGGACCTGAATGCCTGTGTTATATGCAGACTAACATTATGATGTGCAGACTGAAAACAAAGAACAGCTTCAAACAACCACACTGCCGGAGGTAAAAAAGGCAGAGGGAGGCTCCTCTTGCACCGAAGCAGCTTTGAAGCTAGCAGCATTAGTGGCAGGTCTAGACTAGCATCAAGCCCATAAAGTAAACAAAAAACATGTAGGTAAAATTTGGGATTATCAGCCTTACAGTGTCTCTTAAAACAATTATTTCATTGTTGATACACTCCATGGCTTTCGGAATCATACGCCCTATTAAAAATTCTCAAGTGTAACGTAAAAAAAAAAAAAAAAAGNGCTCTGGGTTGGTTATTTCACAGCACTTCACACATCTGATTTCTCAAAGTCATATAGACATGTTTTGCTTCCTTATAATAGACATTAGAACAAATTATAGACTTAAAAGTAAGTGATAGTTGGGACATGGGATTGAAGTCAATCTATTACTGAAAGTGTTGTCCCGACTGCATTGCAAAGAGGGTGGGAAACAAAAACTTCACCTCTCCAGTTAACACCATACGGAGGGGTAAACCAGAATCAGAATGACCTAGTTTCAACGTGTTATTATATTATAGATAACACAGATTTTAAATTTTGAACCACAAATAAAGCATTTATTTCCATTTCTCGTGTCCAGTGAAGAAAATTACTTAGGAGTATTTGGGGATTTGTCATGATCTTGGCATCTTGTGCAAGAGACCCATGGTAGTTATACTGTTGTGGCTTCTCATACAACCCAAAATAGTAGGCAGGTCCCTCAGTAAATCACCCCTGAGCACAGAATGAAGCCATGCCAAACTGTTCTGAGTTAGGTTATTGAATCTGGAATGCTTGATTAAGCTGAAGCTTCTGCTTAGAGATGGGAAACCACTGATTTCTTTCTGCTCAGTTTTTAAGTACAACAGTATATATGAAGTATATTTTAAGCAACTTGTACAGTATGAAATATGCAATGAATTCCAAATTATTAAAAAAAAAGTTCAAAATTGCCACTTTAAGCTTGCATTAACAGCCTCTCCCTGATGAAAATTTTGTTACTATTGAAGTTGATTATACCAGGCTCATTCCTTAAGGCATTTGTCTGAACTTATGGAATAAATACATTTAACATAAAAATCACTTTCCACAGCATGCAAATGTATGTTACTGTATAAAACATTCAGGTCTTCTTTCATTAAAAGGAAGACAGTCTAACACACCCAGTTCTAACACATTGTCTAAAGACAATCTTCAGAAAGAACCTTTCTATTTTGAAATGCAGCACTCCTTGTCTCTGAAACTCTGTCTGCTTTATACCTTTTGTCATTTCCCAGTGTTACCCACCACTCTATCAATTACATTCAAAAAGCTGGAGGCATTTCTGCTTCTTCCCTTGTCCAAGCTGTGTTCATACAGCGCTACTTCTTCACATCTCTAGGGTTGTCTCCTAGAAAAAGACAAAAACTGTTCTTCAAATCCCATCAGCTCTTGTCTGGATTGCTGCTCTGTTCAACGACGGGTCAGCAATGTTGTCTGTAGGTCTAACTAGATCATATGAGGGAAGGCTGCATTAACATAGTGATTTCTGAAGTGCCCTGGAGTGTCCAGTGCTCTGGATGGACAATCCTAACAACTCCTCTTAAACTTCTGTCCTCTAACAGTATTTAAACTTGCTATTGGATAATTGTTCTCAGAAATCACTCTATCTTTTCATACATGAAGTTACCTAGTTACATCAAGCCCAGCTAACATCCTTCCCAAGAGTAAATTTGCCAAGAAATGGTAAGTCCAAAACCTAAATACCATCCATGTGAACTAGACAGCTTGCCTTAGCCAGCAGCTCACTAACCTCATTCTAATTCTGAGGATGCCAACGATGGCTGCAGCTTTCCACAGACCTTCAGTGTTTTCTCTCAGAGGAGATCTGATTCAATGCTTTATGTACTTGGTCTGTAATAAGATCTGTGCAGAATGGTTCTGATGTATATTCCTTGCACTCTCAAACCTCCTATTGCCACTCACAGTCACTCCTGGAGTACAGTCAACACAGGAGCCATTTCTAAACAGTATCTCAACACACAAAATCGTATTTCTCATGGGGAAATAATAAACAGCTTGTACATGTGAGGAGAAATCTCAAAATATTCCTTGGTTTCAGTCTCATTTTTGAAAAGCCTGAAGCATTTGGTAAATAATCTCTTTCCTCAGCTGCAGAATTATGATTCTGAAGCAACACTTTACAGTTCATGCCCAGCTGGTTTTGCTGAGCAGAAGGCAAATGGGAACAAGAAACTTCCTGAAAAGCGTATCTTTAAAAATGATGTTTTAACATCCTTAAGCTTGACCATCACGTCTGCCAACAAAAGTAAATTCTGTACTACACAGGACAGAGACTAAGATTTTCTGAAGTGGTAAATGGTGGTTTGTAGGACGAGGTTCCCAGTCCCAGTTCGAACATTATGGGCAGTATGGCAGTAAAACATCAGACTATAAACATGGCTAGTCAAGAGAAGAGACATGCATGTAAAAATATTTATTAGCAAAGCTAGAATACCACACCTTCCAAGTTCTGTTTTTCTGTGAAACATTTAATCATTACCCATTTACAAAACAGGATATGGACAGTTTAAGAGGGGAGTGAAAGCGTGCAGGGCTGCCCATGATCACTTCTGGTCAGGCTTCACCAACTACTTCTGTGACCCTTGCTAATCAACAATCAGAGACAGGAAATGCCTTTCAGAAGTGTTCCTCTACAGAGAATTCAAGGCAGACTTTTAGTAACAAAACCCACAGCAAAGGTATTTATCCTGGATTTCAATACTTTGTGAGGGTCTTCAATATCATTAAAAATTTATGCTTTTCTACTACATGAGATTTCTAGTTTTATAGAATTTCTATACTTGTTGAAGTCTTCATAAAAATTATGAGTTTTGAACACTTGGCTCCTCTGGATGTAGAAAAGATTTTCATCTGATAATTAAATTTCAGTAAAATGAATATGTTTCTGAAGATTCTTTTCATTATGGAGGATTTTCCCTTCAGAATTTAATCTGTAATTTGCATTGGACAATTACTACTGTATGTGCTATTACCACTATATTTTCTTCCTAAACAAGTAGGAGACATATACATGGGGCACACATTCTAATCCATGCTTTCAAATTTGATTTGAAAGCTTTTTTTTTTACCAAGAAAGAAAAAGCAAACATCCCAGGAAGTGCCAAGGTATTCCATGTAGCTTTTTTTTTCTCTTGGATAAGATGCTACTTTCTTTTTCTTTTTAATTTCTTTTTCAATTCCATCTGTGTTATAAGAAACTTCAGAACATAAACTGAAACACAAGCATTTTTTTTATCAACAGTCTTGCAAAACAAAGATGACTAATGTATGAAAGGCATAGTTTCCCAGTTATTCCCTTCACTGCAATCAGGTGCTACCTTCAAAATCTGTCACTAAATTCTACCAGTGCTGTATGGGTCAATGCATTAAAGAAATCCGAAGAGGTAATTCAGCTTCCAAGCACCTACCCTGACTCAATCTGGTACCCCTCTGATAGTGCAACTTCAACCCCAGCCTTTAAGATTTTGCATGTATACAGCCTAGTGCTCCAACAGCTGCTCATGTGAACAGTGGATTTGCATATTACAAATATTGTTTTTCCAGAATAACTCCTCTTGTCTTCCTGACAGTGCACAATGAACTCTATCCCACATTACTGAGTACTCACCTTCACTCATTAACTTTCATTATGCATGACAGCAGGGCCACTGCAACTCTCTCTTGAAGCATGTTCCGTAAAAAATCAAAACTGGGCATAAAACTTTCAGAAAAAGTACTTGTAGATTTTAAAGGCAAAGTAAGATGCTGAAAACCTCTATACAGAAAAAGCCAGGATGGGCTTGGTATGCTTTGAAAATACACACCAGCTTCCTGCCTATGATAAGTTTCTTATATCAATTCATTTACTCTTTTCTGTTACTATCCAAGTATTCAAAATTTCCCTTCTTGCCCACCTATTTTCTCCCTTTTCTATACTCTCTCTATTGTTTTTTTCTTCTACAAACAGTTATATCCATTCATGAGTCATTTTTTTCATTTTCCTAATGTTCAAACTCCTATGTTCATCTTTCACCTTTCCATACCCCTAGGTCTGGACCAGCTTTTTCCCTTAAATTCCCCTTAGAGCTGGTGAGTATACTGGCTCAATGCTTCTGCCGGAAAGAAGCTAAGAGAAATTAAGGAACAAAATTACTTAAGCTTGAGCATTCCCAAAAATGCTGTGCTTGTTAAGATCCAAGTAATGCAAAGGTAAATGCACAAGTTCCTTAGCTGCATAAACAGCAGGAAGAATGCATGAACATTAACATATAAAACAGGTATCCATGAACTGCTACAGTTTACAGTATCACTTATCACCTGAAATTACAATCAAAAGAACAAAAAAAACCTGGGACATGATGAAAAACTTCACAAAATTCCACCTGGAAAGTGGGCCATAGTTCCGTAAGTTTTCTGCACCCTCAGTGTTTCTTCTGCTCAATTAATTACATTCCAAACTCCAAATTTTGGCTAGCGCATTTGCATACTCTTTGTACTTCAAAGGCTGACTTGCTTATTAGCACAGCCTAGTTCCTGTTACTTGTATAAATAACTATGAACAGGAGTCACACTGATCTAGCTACACTTCATTTCTATTGTCTGTACTGGGAATTCCTCAGATTCAAGCTCACGGAAATTTTTGTTTGGTTTGGCATAATCAATTTTTGATTATGTGTTTCTACAGGGAAAAAAAGTCTCTCATTAATAGAAAAAATTAATTTTGTCAGGGAAGTTATAGATGTTTGTGGGCACAGTGGTAGGTAGTATAAAGTTGATGTCAAAACAAATGAAGTGAGATACAAGGAATATATACAAAGTATGAAATACAAAGACAAGAAGACAGAATTTGATCTGATTTTCAAATACTTTGGAAGAAAGACTTCATAGACAAGGAGTTTTCTCTAAAAAGGGCTTGATTTTAACAGAGTTCACATCATACATTTGAAAAAGTACTAGAAAGTTTACCTCATTTCAGAAGAATTTTTTTTCAGGTAGAATAAAACTGTTAAAATATAATCTGAGGTACACAGGTCAAGTAAGGTGCATATACAGGCTTGCTCAGTTCTAACCCATGGCAATACCTAGGGCCCCACAGCTAAACTTAGGTATGTATTATGGCTGCTGAGAAGTTGCTGAATCAGACATTTTAAAATGTCCTTTAAAAAAGTATAGTGAGGATTTCATCAGGACTTTTCCTCCTCAACCTATTCCTTGTTTGACAAGGAATGTTTCCGAGAAACTGAAGCTATGTTTTATTTCTGAAAGAGCATGTACTAAAAGTTTTCTGATGGTATCACCACATCCTGCCACTTACCACAACAGCACTTTAAAAGGAGGTTTAACATCCTCCTGCAGGGTGACCAGAACACTTCACTCTGGCTAGCAGGACAGAAAAGAAGGTAGAACATTTTCTCTTAGGGTGTGCAGGATAAAATTCATTTTCTGGGGTTTTGTTTTTTTCTCTCTGACAATGCACTTACACACATTTCTGAATTTTTTCTAGAACCTCTCTGGAAATGTCACCCAGTTGAGACTTACTTGGAGCCATTGTTCAATGAATTTGTAGACACTGCCTTTCTTTAAAAGGAGAGCAGGAAGGACAGTGGACAGACGTGACAGGGCCTATGCCATCTGCAACAGCTTGCTCAGAATCTCCGTTTCCTCAATGTATTCTGACCAGCTGTGGCCCCAGAAAGTCCATTTGGATGAGGGTGATCCACTCAACAAATCAGGGCATGTTTCTCTTTGGCAATGTAGCAGACGAAGTCTGGGCAAAGCCTGGTGTTTTGCAAAGTGTGCTTTCAACTTTCTTCTAGCCAGAAAACAATGGACAATTACTCATTAATTTTAATACCTTATAACCTAGTTTGTATAAACCATATATCCCATGTCAAAACAAGAACAAGGAGGAAGTTCCAGTTTCTTCACAGCTTCTACTGAGTGTGCATTCACCACCATCACCATTATGGAAATGACGCATCCTTTTGGAGATGCATTGACAAGCATCTCTTTGAACTGACCTCCAAACTCAAGAGGAGTAATGGCAACATGCCCAACATCTTTGTGTGTGACTAAGCCACTACATGAGCCTGTCATCCTTGCATTTTCTTCCATGCCACAGTACCCTGTGCCCTGGCTTAAAAGTGATTTATTGCTCATCAGTTGAGAAGACACATCAAGGAGGAAAAAAGGAGTAAACTTCAAGTGTTCGGGAATTTGCATGTATGTTGCCCAAATGGCATCACCTTTTCTGCTAATCCAACTATGGGTTTTAACAGGAAAAAAGCCTTGTCCAGCATGTAATTCCTTAAGTTTTTAATCGCTACATGAATTTTTATATGCCAAATACTGTCTTCAGCATATGTATGTTCTTGGTGCTGTAGGAGGAGAAATGGAAAATTATACTTAAAGGACAACAAAAGACTGAAGACCCAAATATAAGAAATAGCAGAAGTACTGATGGATGTAACTTTTTTTTTTAAGTTTGTCTTTTGTGATATATCAATTACATGAAATGAGATTTTTTCCAATCTTTCTTTCCTGTGGAATTCAAAACTGCTTTTAGAAAACAAAGGTGTGCAGTTTTTGACTTGACATTATTTTGGAAACTTGCAAAAAATACAGAGGGGACATATTGTTCATTCCTTGACTGGCTTGCTGCTAATAGCAACATATGCAAACAGACCAGAAACTCAAATCACTCTTAAGATACAGGAATTTTTGTCATATTAATATTTCCTACATTGTAATTTAGTCATCACTGCCTGTTAGTCAACTTCTAATTTATTAAGTACATGTTTACAAAAAGATTAATTCCATGAAAAATTCCCATCAAAATGTTAATCTGTCAAAATAAGTAACACAGAAATAGCTGATATAGCTATCACATACTCATCAGAACTATCAGGGGGAAGATTGTGTTCAGCTGCATTTTGAAGAGAAACACACTCCAGTCTTTACTATAACGCTGCCAGATGCTCAGGTTTCTTTTAATGGACTTAAGTGGAATAAATTTCTCAAAACATAGTTTTATATATGCTGAACCAAGCATTCCAGAAAACACTGCATTTTCTAAGAAGTTAAGACTTGGCTTTTTCCCCCTCAAATAAAAAATGCCCAAGTCAGGTTTTTTTAAAAAATATATTTCATATAAAATAAACAGAACATTATACTTGTAAACTGAGATTTTAGTTCATAGGCTTTTTCAATCCCTTTGTCTTGGAATGACCTATTTACACACCTGAATTTAAAAAAATGAATTTGGATTTTTCATTTTCCCTGCAGTTTCAACATGCCTTTCCTTCAAAAAATTGATCACCACTTCAAAATGTTTGTTTCCCCCAGTAAACAGTAAAGCAGGTACATTGCTCACACACCTCACAGATTTTGCAAATTAGGTAAAATATTGTTTTGGTAAAGGTTTTCACAGCCTTCTCAGAAACATATGTGAAAAAATAGTACACTTTAGACTGTTAATTTGTACTGATGTTGAAATGATACCAGACACTTAAGAGAAATTCTGTGGGGTCAGACACTGCTGTCAGCACCCAGCCTGAACAGAAGGTTGGCTTCTGCCTGTTCCAGGCTCCTCCACTACCTCTGCTGCACACCAAGGTCCTGGCAATCCTTCCAGTCCCTGCTGCCCTTTGTCACAGAGGTTTTCGCTAAATATACCCACAGACATTTATCCACCCTTCAAACACTTCCTCTTCAGATCAGTGCTTCACTGTGCACAAGGAAATCTTCCCAGTTACATCCTGCCCCTCTGTGAACTTGACTAGCCTTTACCACTCCAAGCCCCTTCCAACCTAAAAAGAAACAATAGGAGCAAGTTCCCTTTCTCTAAGCAGTCATTTGCCTAAGATTTAAGTGATAATCTACCTTATGCCTTAAAACCAAATGTAAAATTAGAATTAGAGAGACTCATTTGACGACTACACTTCACCTGAGTACTACACTTGCTTGCTCTGTGTTTAGGTCTGCCTGCTTTTCATGTTAAACCCATTTTCCACCACAAATACGTTATTACCAACCCTTCTGAATAAATTCTTCATGTAAGCTGTGAAGCATGACTTTTAGAGCCCCACTTGCTCCAGCTCCACAGACCATAGTTCATTTATCCTGCTGCAGATGAGGCTTTTATTTCAGATCTCCTGCTCCTTGCTTTCTTCTGGGCTTCTTCCACCATTTCACAGGCAGCACCTCCCAATGAACCTTTCCTTTGAGATTCTCATTATCCCTCATTATCCCTCTCATTAGCCTGTTGTTTCTCTGAATGACAACAAATTGCCTTCTTCTTGCAGGCCTGGACCTTCTCCTGCTGGATAAATCTCATGTTTGTCACCAGTTGTGACAAACACAAGATCATGTCACAACAATTTACAGCAAGGCCAGCCAAGCTTTAACACTACTGTACAAAATATCAGGCTGGAATGTGGGTCCACAAGACCAGGTGGGGATCCCAACACTCAGAAACAGGGTTTCAATGGATGTCTCAACTCCAGAAAAGCAAGGCAACTTGCATCTGGAATCTGCACTTCAAGGCTGGAAGGCAGGAAAAGAGACCAAAACAGGAAAGCTAGAGAATTGCTCAGATAGAAGATATCTCAGCTTGAACAGGAACTAATAAAAGGTCACGAAAACTGCAAGTATCACCTTAGAAGTTTTCAAAGATATTCCTCTACAGCTCTGTTTATAAAAGTGACACATCAGACATGAAAGAGACTTGCTCTCACTACAGAATACATTGCATCATGCTAAAATAACTCCAGTGCAGTTGGAAAATTTCTTCATGGAGAATGACCCAATTATAGGAAAGAAATTTAAACACTAGCTTTCCTTCCTAAGCACAAATGCTGATTATGCTTATATATCTCAAAGACAAGTTAACAGATGAATTCAAAGACATGTAAATTTCACACCCCAACAAACATTCAACAACTGAAATGGCGTCAAGAGAACAGCTTTTTATGTTCTTTACTTTGAATTTTTGATTGTTAGGGTACATGCAAAATTTGGCACATACAGCTACATAATAAGCTTATCTCCACAAAAATGTAGTCCTCTTAACTTGAGCCCTTGCTCCTTGACAAGATTGGATGAATAGTTTTGACATGAGACATGGCACTCCATGGCAGTACTCTGTTTGCACAAGGCTGATGGAGCTCAGGCACCTCTTGAACATACCTTCCCATCCTGTATCCTGCTGCACTATCCAAGCTGACCCAACACCCCCAGAGTGCGGGACTGGCATAGATTAGATTTTGAGTCAAAGTGCTCAAAAAATGTCACTTCAATGACCCATCATACAGTGTTATCTGCCAGGGCTTCTTGGCAGCAGGCAGAAAAGGCCTTGTCCAGAATCCATTTCACACCCCATGAATCCACAATCCCCAAAAACCTTGAAGGATTCACATCTTCCTAAGGACAAGCTCTGCTAAACTGCTCTGAAGGTGTTTATCTTCCTACTTTTATATCATGGAAAAATGCAGACATTGAGCGTGTCCAGAGGAGGGCAACAAGGCTGATGAGGGGCTTGGAACACAGGCCCTATGAGGAATGACCAAGGGAGCTGGGGTTGTTTAGCCTGGAGAAAAGGAGACTCAGAGGTGACCTCATCACTCTCTACAGCTTCCTGAAAGGTGGTTGTAGTCAGGCACGGGTTGGCCTCTTTCTCCAGGCAGCAATTGACAGAACAAGAGGACACAGTCTTAAGCTGTGCCAAGGGAAATATAGGCTGGATATTAGGAAAAAGCTTTTTACAGAAAGGCTGATTAAGCACTGGAATGGTCTGCCTGGGAGGTGGTGGAGTCACCATTTCTGGATGTGTTTAAGAAAAGACTGGATGTGGTACTCAGTGACATGGTTTAATTGAGGTGTTAGGGCTGGGTTGAACTCGATGATCTTGGAAGTCTCTTCCAACCTAGTGATTTTGTGATTCTGTGATTCTGTGTGATTTTTTTTGTGGTCCTAGGAAAGATGATAATGGCTTTTAATACTCAAATAATTGCTGGCCAGCTAACAGGATGTATCTCGTTGAGAAATGTGAAGTTTGGATCCTTTTTTCTTATGTTTCCGTTCAGTCCTTGAGCTCAGACTTGTTAAAGGCATAGATTGCTGTTCTTCCCCTATACCATTTCTACTGAAGATTCACTCAATATGTCTAAGCCAGAAACTTCAGCACAAAAGAATCAGGTTGGGGTTCAGCTATGGATGATTTCTGGAGTGGAAAAGAAAGCATTTTAGAAACATACAAATACTTAAGCATACAAAACACATATATTGAGTAATAGTGCCAAGAAGTAGATTTAATCCTGAAGTCCTTAAGATGCTAGAGCTCAATGAAGCTGAATGCTGTGGTCCCAATTAGTAAAAATACTTATGCACAAGCTTTGTATTAAGCACCAGAGTAATCCAATGAAGTTTATGAAAAGCATGTTGCCTCAAACAAGCAAAACTTGTGTTGAATACAATGGGAGTTGTGTTTATGCAAGGTAGAAAGGCTACCTTGAGCAAAACTCCAGTATGTGAGAGAGTAATACTGGGGCTGAATGACTAATCTCTCTTTCTCACATAAACCTTATTTCCCTCTTCAGAGAATTCTGTCCCACCTTTTTAGGTGTTTTTAGTCTGATGGATACAATAAACTTAATACTCCATCCATAAGGCTTCGGTACATGAGATGCGGAGCATTTAATTCTATTATGGTTTTATCAAAAGAAGCTCCTTTCATTCAGTTAAGGATCAGAAAGAAAGCACTTCTAATCCAATGACTCTTCTAATTTTAGTAATGGAGACCTAATTTAATTTTAGACATGTAGATAAAAGGATACTAAAAATGAGACATATCAATGAAGGTGTTGTTACAAGTACTGTAAGCAATTGCCTGTTTTCTCTTATTGTCTTAAAGCCCTGTGAGAAACTGTCTTCACTGAAACTGGTTCCTTCAAGAGCATGCAAATAATGTAAAAATACAATAAACTTCATGGAGACATACTAATGATCCACACTCATGTTCATAATTTCAAAGAATGTCAGGAGCAACTACCTCATTTGTATGAAATCTTTAAAAGGAAGAGGAAAACTGTAGTGCTGTCTATGAAACTTTAGTGCCCATTTCCCTTTTCTACATGTCCTACTTGCATGAGACCACCTCCACCTGCCACTGCCATCCCAAGCTAAGAGAAATTTTAATGCAAATTGGATTCTCACACACACACAAGCGTGGAGGGCAGAGGGGGGCATAGCACTAAGCACCTGGTAACACATCACCCTGGTTGCTATGCCTCTTGTGTTCATCAAACATGTAAATGTGCTAAGAATGCACTAATTACTGCTTTCCCAAGATAATTTTCCCTGTTAATATCTTCAGTTTGCACTGTGGCTACTAGTTGCTGCAGACTCCAACACAGTAGCAGAAATAAAAGGTAGTTTACCTGGGAATATTTAGGCTACTGTTACCTTTTTTTTGCATTTTTCTGAAAATTTGTACTATTTCACTGTCAAATGCTGCCTTTTTGGTACATTCAAAATATCCTAGCAAATTACTTACATCCTGCATTTAGATGTTCTGTATCATAAAGATTAAGTTAACTAAGCACTCTCAGCACCCAGCCAATTTCTAATTATGGTACACCCAGTAACTTGTCAACAGGAATTGGCTTTCCATGATTAAAATCTAGCAAACAGTTCTTATCAGAGCAGATAACACAGAATTTGATCTATTTTCTAGCACAGCATCAATCAAAGATAAAGCCAAGAGCAGGAAAACAGGAGCTTGTCTTTCAAGTAGAACAATATCCTACTAAACCCAACTATTTGCGAATTTTCATGTACTTCAGATATAAGTATTTATATACATTACCTCAGAGCACTCATTTAAAGTAACAAATTTGCTCTTAGAATTCATACAGCAGTAAACAATCCAAGTCTGTAGCACGTACTGCAGAGCCAACATAAGTATGAATTAAAATTCCTGCCTCATAAGTATTTAGATTCTTTTGACAATCAGTAAAAGGGAAGGGATCAACTGGTGATACAATATGTCAGATTTTGATTTTTATACTCTGATGTAAAATAATCTTCTTTCAGTATTTTTTCAAATTTGCAGGAAAAAAACTTTCAGCTTCCCCTTAACTGCTGCTACTGAATGATTTTACATCATTCTGCAAGCCTGCATTTACTCAAGCTGACTCTCTACATTCAATGGTGACTAATAAGGAAGGACTAATGAGCTTAATTCCCTCTTTCTTTTATGCTTTTAAACAAACAAAAGCCCATGCTTTCTTCCCTCTTTTCAGCAGAAGAAAAGGAGGGGAGCACTGGCAGCTCAGGACCCAGGGTAAGGACAGATGAGAGACTGGCAGATGGAAACCTAATCCTTAGCAACCTTCTCCCAGCCCTGCCCCCCCTCTCCTCCCCAGTTCCCCATCCCTCTCTTCTATTAAGACCTGCTGAAGCTGACAACTTGCCTTCAATATCTCCTTCCCTCCCATCCAAAAATGCAAGTCTGGGACCTCAAAAGAGGACAGTGGAGGCAGAGGGCCCAGGTAGCTGAACACTGATTTTAAACAGAACAGAGAGAGGAGAAAAGGCATCCTGGCAAGTGAGATAAAGGGAAGAGAAGAGCAGGAAAGGGAGGCAACAATGGGTGCTTGCTAATTTCTGAGCAGACCAGAGATTAGGGATGAGACTTTGGGCAGAATAAGGGAGCAAAAATGCACTTAACACTAAAGTTGATCTAATTATTTGGAGATTGAAAACCAGTTGGTATAGAGTTACGAAACAAATGTTTTCAACTAGGTAATAACAGGTAATTGGCAGCAAAACATTCTCCAGTCCTACCAATCAAAACTTTCTTTTCAAAATACACACTATATGTACTATACATACTAAACATCTATTAGCCTTAATACCTTTAAATAACATTGTAAGAAATTTGTCAGGATCTTGAAACATACAGCCTTGGGAAGAAGAATAATTTCTGAAACTTCACCCCACCCAAACATCTCTTCAAATGGCCTTATTTTACATAGATATGTGCTAAATGTACATAAAGAATAGGAGGGAATAGCCAGAAACCAAGTCCACTCCCCCTCTGTGGGCCATGGCTTCACTCTGCTTGTGTCTGTCAATACACCAGGCCTCATTTTCATCTAAAATTGGTGTCATGCTGCAAAATGTAGTCATTCACTTCGAGAACTGCAATTATTGCTGTGCTCACATGCAGCAAAGCACCATCTGGCCTGTTCACAATGCAGGCACAATGCAGGAAGAGTGAGCACTGATGTAAATGGTTTTCCAGTAATACTGAATTCCTCCATAAAAAGCACGTACAGTTGTATTTCAGTAATTACTCACAGAATCAAGCACTCTTAGATGTCAATGGATACTCAAAAATTTTTGAATGAACCCTGCTATCATCTTCTGTTACATTTCAGTCAATATTTCAGGGACCTGAAGAATCATTGAATATTAGAATTTGTATCTATCCGGATGGATTTCCAAAATTTCTGAAAAAATACAAGACTGGCATTCCCCTAGGCATACTCAGGTATATTCCTATTTTTGAGTCGAAGCAACCTATGGGTTTTTCTAACACACAAGAAAACAGTACCAATCCATGTGGTCATTTCAGTAATAAATTACACTGCTATTAAGTGCTTACCATTTTTTACAACTGTTAGCATTTAAATATACATGATCTAATGCTCAAGCCAGCATTCCAGCTATGCCTCTATGAACAGCAATAATACAATTTAAATTGAATAGCCTGCTATAGTCACAGAATGCATTACTGAGCATATAATGAATGAACCTGCTCACACGGATGGTGGTTCCTCCTCCATCCTTCCCTCCCCTCCGCTTTGGAAATAGATGAATAGCGACATGTTAACACAGGCAAAGATACACTGAGAAGCATTAGTTTGGGCACAGACTTTGGTGATTTTTACACCAGAGTTTAGACATGGATCAAGCAACTGCTTTGGCTGCAAGAGCAACCCAAGTTGCAAGGAAAGGCAGTAACTCCGAAAATTAGCTACACCAAATTAGTAGAAACCTCACAGAATTATTTGTTCCAAAGACATCATTCCCTCTTACACTGAGATGTGGTAAAAATCACTGCTGTTGGCAAAGCCTGATGCCTTCTCAACCAGAACCAGGAGACAAATACTCTGCGGATTTTGGATTTTTCCCAGATCAAAATGTTGGAGTACTCGAGAACAAGGTTTCAGTTTGGAGCCAAAACTGATTATAATGCTTAGCAGAAAGCAAGTGGCAATTCACTTACCAAGCTGCCACATTTCAACATTTTGTTATAAGGAATTAAACTTGCAAATTTCAGCATGACTGTGCAGTAGAAGTGAAAAACAAAATGATAAGGACTACCAACCACAGAAAATTTGTGTTCAAACTCAGACTCAGCTCACTTAGCCCAAGTCATCTGATGCTGTTACAAAATCATTGAATGCAACTCTTAAAAGAAAGGAGAACGGTCTTTTACCAAGTGATGAACCCTCATGTCAAATACCAGGGAACACAGACAAGACCCCAGCTGCTAAAAAGCTGGAGCTCAAGGCTCCAGGGGAGAGGAGAAGGGAGGGAGGGAGCCAGGGAGTTCTGTCTGTGCCAGCCTTTCTTTGTCCATAGAGAAAACACAGTTAATGACTATTAAATAACAATACATGCCAAGGTACTCCAAAAGATCTCATTTGATCGAGGAAAGAAGCCAGCATTAAACTGAGAACAAGTACAACAAGGAATGGACTGGGGAAATGAATAGGAAATTTAAAAAGATAGCACATTATTTGTTCCCAGAAGCACAGCATAAGATGTTGGATACAGCAGGCATGTCCACCATTGTTCACATGATGTCTTTGTTAAGAATGTAATTTAAGTTTTTGTGTAGAATACAATATATAACCGGGACAGATAAATGAATTTCACATCACCCAACTGAATAGTCTGCAACCGGAAGTAATATAAAAATTAAGCTTGTACAGATTGCTTCCAAATACTTCAACAAATATTTACACATTTTAGAATGCATCTATTAAGTTCACGAAGAGAGACTGAAGGCAAATAAAGTTAAAAAGGCCATTTAAAAACATTAAGAAGGCCATTTAAAAATACTAAGGAAATAGTACTTTTGGAACAATGGTAATACATCTGCTACATGTCAGTGCATAATAGCGACAGGGTAGAGTTGCTTGTGTTTTGCAGCAAGAAGGCAGCCAGTGCATGCAGTCCAAATGATGATTTACAAGTGTGCTCTGTTATAACCATAAAAGGAGGAGAGGAAATCTAATGGCCAGAAATAGAACCACTGTAAATTAAGTAGGGGGAAAAAAATGCTAGAGAAGCACACAATAAATGAAATGGTAAGTAAAAAGATAGGCAAGTAAAAACAAGGCCAAAGAATGGAGTATCAGCATGACACACGGGGATATCACGCAAAAGCGTTCCGTAAAGGATGGTGTCAGGCATGAACTGACTGCTGAGGTCAAGGACCCCCAAATTCCTGTCCTAGCACTAACTGAACCTCTGTGAAGGAAGGGAAGCTCTTTCATTGTGCTATCTTGCTCTGCAAATCTAAGGCAGCGATACCTACCCACCAACCTATGTCTTGGACATGGCAACAGAGAATCAATCAATGTCCTGACGGTACGTCCAACGCTGCGTGTGAAATCCTGGCCCTGCTCAAGCCAGTGGGATGTTTTAATGCTGACTTCAACAGCGCCAGGAATTTTTATCTGCAATTTGCTATCAAAAATGTTGGCTGTTATTATTTAAAAGGGTTTTGAAGCCTTTATTCTTAGGTACTTCACAAATCATAATTGCTCAGTCCATAGGTCAGGAAACAAATGGGGATGTGGAATCCCACTCCCTTCTTCCTGACTTGTCTATTGCTGCTGTGAGCAAAGAGTCAGGATTTGACCTGTACTGACAGTTTTGCTTTCTGTGTTAACAGAGAAGCACCTGGTTCATTGTTACACAGCTAAGATGAATCTTAATGTGAGCACTAATAGAAGGTTTTCAGATGTATAAAGTTGGCATTTCTATGTTGCAATTTTTCCTAAAACAGCTATTCTTCAATATCTGCCCCAGAGAACTCATTAAAGGAGAGGGAAATAAAAAATAAATACAAGACCAACAAAAAATATTTCCTGCTACCATTATCCTTTTTATTAGACATTTCAAAATGCAAAAGAAGCTGTCAATATTAACATTATGAATCTAAAAACAAACATTCAGAAAAACAGAAATTACAGACAAAAGGCAAAGCAGTTTCCTATGCTAAACAATGCTGCAAAATAACACTGCTGGCACTGTAACTGGGAGATAACTTCATGCCAACATCATGGCTTCTCCATATGTCAGCTAAGAAGACAGAAGTTGTTAGTGAAAACTTCCAGAGTTCTTTACAGAAACTAGGGGGAGGGGGAAGGAAGGGAAAAATCCTAACATGTGCAAATTTTTTTTTAGATAAATAGTACTTCCCAGGAATATATGACATGGAATCACAGAAGTGTTTAGTTTGAAAAACACCTCTAAGACAAAAGTCCAACCATTAATCCAGCACTGCCAAAGTGACCACTAAACCATACCCCAAAGTTCCACATCTACACAGGTTTAAATACCTCCAAGGGTTGGTGACTCCACCACTTCCTCAGACAGCCTGTTCCAAGGCTTGACAACCCTTTCAGTGAATAAACTTTTCCTAACACAGAATCTAAACCTCCCCTGCTGCAACTTGAGGCCAAGTTTCCTCTTGTCCTAGTACTTGTTCCTTGGGAAAAGAGACAGACAGCTTTCCTCCCTTAAAAAGATTGATCTCTCTGCTGTCCGATCACACTTTGATCCTAATATCTCCAGTGCTAAAGTGTCAAGAGTGTCTCACCCAAAATTTGTGGAAATCCTGGTTCATTACAAAAGTTCTCCTCAAGACTGAAAGTAATTTTTATTACCAGTTTGAACCTCAGCTTGAACCTGTGCTTGTCAGATATGCTACTCTTAACATTTGCAAGCAGGTAAAACTTAAGTAGAGAACTACCTCAGCCTTGAAGCAGTCCCTGCAATGGAGTGCAAATAAATTTTATAGTACAGTGAAGCCATCATCCCTTTGTATCCTTTTTAGCTTGGAAATTGAATGGTATTTTTATTGAATGTGGATCTTACAATGGTCAAAGGCTAATATTTTATAAATCACTCTTCATGCTTCAAATGTATTTCCAAAGAATTAAGAAAGGGCTTAGAAATGTACATAAAAATAATAACCAGGAGCTTCAGTAACAGTATCTATCATTCAACCAAGAGGTAAAAGCACAGCTTTGCTGTGGGGGAAGAAGGCATCAGCTCACACATTAGCATAAGCCACTAAGTTCTGTTTTCATGTGTCCCTGTCATGATCAAATGGTTATGCAGTCCCTTCCCGCCCTGACATCAAGATGTTATCTGTTGTATTTCAATTTTTACAAATTTATGTTCTATTACTTCAAGATACTGCAGCTAAAAGCATGTCTAGACAGAAAAATGTGGCAGATTCTACCTCTGCTGTTTAAGCCCATGCATTTTCAAGTCTTAAAATGTAGCTACTGTGTGATAGACTTTGATGATAATCACAGCTGCTCATGGAACATCTGGAGTGAGAAGTGCCAAGTCTGTGTCTTCAGTTTGAAGGTGACAATAACGTTGTCCTTTGGATTTGCACCGGGCTGATCTCCTGTGCAAATTCCACGTGTTTCCTGCAGTGTCACCTTTTAAAGTCCATAAACCAGCACAGTGGATTGTTCGATTCATGACTAATTTTACACCAGCAGTGGCATAGATTTCACTCTCAGTGCTAAGCTCCCCTCTGGGGTTCTTGCAGCTCCCTCCCTTACAAACTCCTTTGCAGCAGCAGATGCTTTCTAACTTCCACCACTGACCTGTTGACCTTGCTCTGTGCTGGAAGGCTGTGGCAGCACTTAACCCCCAAATTCTTCTAGTGTATTTGAGGCAGTGAAGAGCCTTAATTCCCTGACTGGTTAAATGTCTTCCATGAACATAAGGTATCAGCATCATCAATCAAACCAGCTGGTAGTGTCTCACCTGATCTCAAAATTGGCATTCTTGTGGAAATGAATGGATGGCTTTAACAACAAATCACTTTTCAAACAGATATAACTGAAAGTTATTTTGAATTATGGATACTTTAATTTAAATCTGTCTAAAAATATAATTACTTATTATTGCTAAAGTAAGTTTGAAGATGAAAGGGAAAAATTCTGACTTGAAATTACAGGAAGCTGAAGTTTCTCAGTGTTTTAATTAATCACAAATTTTATTAATACTGATACTGTTTCATTCACAGACATACTTTAAACTCTAACAAATACATTTTTCCCCTTTTTTAAGGTATGCAACTAATCAGACTGAAAGGGATCACATTCAGTCACTCATACAGACACAGCAAATCAGCTTTCACATTTCTAGAAAGTTGAGTTTTGACTTAGTTCCAAAACTACAGTCTCTGTTTTTCCACAGGCAACAAAACTTATTGTAATTCATTGCCCAATTACTTTTCAATTTAACAAAGTGAAAAATCTAAAAGGCACAATGTTCTTGTAGGTTTATGTGGCTGTGAGACTCAAAAGACAGGGAGAATTCAAATACTTTAACACTGCTGATAGTGTCAGAGGGCAGAACCCCACTGGGGATGTAATTCTGGAGACAGACAGACAACCCCTGATGGGTTGCACACATTTCCTGATGAGTAAGTGCTGGTACAGCTAGAGACTAACAAAAAGACAGGGTGATTTTTGGCCAACCAAGCCCAAAAATACAGAGGGTACTTCAAGAGGTAGCTTGCAGATTTAGGAGGAGGTGGAACAATTCACGGAGGGCTGCAGGGAGATGGATGGAGGGGAAAATATCAGCAGGTGTGAGGGGAAGGCAGACAGGGACAATGCCTGGAGCGTTACAGCTGGGGTGTCACACAGCATCTAACTGGGATCCTGTGTCGTGGCAGTGGGTAGCTTAGTGCACTCCAGATAAAGAGGGCTAAGATGCTCAACTATTCACGGAATTCCTTATTTTAGTCCCCATTCCCCAAGTTGTCCACTAGAAACTCCCCAGAAATTGCTGTTAGGACTAAACAGTTCCATTCCAAACCAAAGCCTAGGCATGTGTTATCCCAGACAATAAACAAACACTGAAAGAATAACTGGATGAAACACACAATTGAATCAGCTGACGGAAACAAAATAATCACAGGATTTATCCCCATGATCAAGAATATCACACAACCTTTAGCTGACCAACTGAGACATGCTGTCACTTCATTTTGATGATGCAATCAGCTCTACACAGCTGATCCATGTACTTTGTGGGGACCTGCTGATAGAATGATGTTCTGCAAAGCAGAAATGTGTAGCCATATGGAGCTCATTGCAAGAATGAGCCTCTCTTTACACTCCTGGTTGAATTTCTCACATATCCTCATTATCTGTTATTGAGCGTTTGCAGGGATCTAATATTCTGAACCATGGAGCCAATTCCACTTTACTGTTCTCCAAAGCATTTCTACTCCACCAAAGATATTTTCGAGACATAAGTGTAAGTGGCATTTACTCCCTGTTGAAAAGATTTAGAAGTTTTTATGTTTTTCCAACTATTTTTTCCCAGGGTTTAAACTAACATCTGTGTCATCTCTGAAATTCCCTCCATAGCTATTTGATTTATAATGAGTTGTGTCTCAAGATTCAATTGGACCAAAGTGTTTCATGTGAATAAAGATTTTAAGTTCCTTATTTTACTATCATGTCACTTAAGACCATCATGCATCTGAAAACTTCAACTTATCAAGTTACTGACAGGTTAAAAAAAGTGTTTGCAGAATGTGTTCAGGTTAGAGGAATCAGTTTCCTAAAATGACACAGTCTTGCAATCTCTTTGCTCTTAAAGTAATCTAAGTCTCAGTTGCAAAATATTTCATATATGAAAGGAATTATTCATTCAGCATTTAAAAGCTGCAGTTGAAAAAAAATCTCACGGTAAAATATACCTCCAGTAAATGTTATTTAAGAGACAGTTTGGGTTTAAAAAAGAAAGCAATGCTGCAACGATTAATAATTAACCAGTTTCTAGTAACAGCTTTATTGAATTGGAAAGAAAAACTGTCAGCTGCACAGAAATTCACAATATTTTTATCACCCAGGTTGTATGAAATATTGAACCTGAAAATTGGCACTATTTATCCAGGCACAAAAGTTTTTTTGGCAGTAGCCCAAGTTAATACAATAGGTCACAGCAAATCATCATTTCAAGTCTCCTGTTTCAAAGGAACAGGGAAAAAAAACTATAGAAAAAAAGACTGCACCCTTAGGAGAAAAAAAATCAAATAAAAAACAAGTCTTTTCATGCAGACAGCAAAGCAGGACTCTAAAATGTTCATGCATGAGTTCATTTTTCCCTACTTTTCTTTTTATTTTTTTTAAATCTTTTGGTGCTATAGGATTATTGCCACCTCTGTTTAATAAGCATATTTCATTTAAATAGCTTTCTTGAGTTCCAGCTCACCCACCTAATAAAACACACCATGTTTCAGAGATGGGGTAATATCCTAAGCACAAACTATGTGATTTTATGTTTTGCAAAGTAATATTACATCATATGGTTGATAATTACATTTTAATATTGATGCCGACAGCAGCCAATGAAAATGTGCACCTAGACTCTCAATGTTGGAATTTTATGGTTTATCATAACTTGGTTGTAGACACTCCTTAGCATCATTTTTGCTTTGTTTTTAATACAGAATACTGTTGGGTTGGTTTTTTTTCTTTTCCTCAGAAAGCTCCCAGTATGATCAGCTGTGCTGAAATTAAAAAAAAAAATATCCAAAGATGCTCTATTAAAACCTAAAAATGGCTCAGATACTAAGGAATTGGCAAAATCCATGTACAATTGATAAGGTTGATACTGTTTGTTACATGAAAGGAGTGATACAGGCACCAAAAGGTGTTACAGTTCTGAATGAGGGGAGGAAGGGTGGGGGACAAGACGAGGAACCGAAGAGAAAGACCTGGGCATTTTGGGAAGCCTCTGCAAGCAAAGCTGTTAGAAATTATCAACATGCCCTGCGAAGTGTATGACCAGAAAGAAAAAGCATATTTAAGCAGAAGAGACCAGAAGAGCAATGAGATTTCTGTTCTTCACTGTCAGCCCTGCCTCTCAAACGGTGCCGGCTGCCAGCTCACAGAAGGACAAGAGGAGTGCCAGCGCCGTGAACGCGGGGCAGCAGGAAGAGCAGAGACCAGGAGCAGGCAGCAGGCTGGGACACCACCTCTCTCTGGCACCATCAAGATGTTCAGCCTGCTCAAGCTGCCTCCTGGATCTTCACACTGCGACCCCACTCCACACATCTTCTCCAGTGCTAGGGACTACTCTGAGCAAGGTGAAAAGGATTGCCGTAATCAAGGTGAAAATAGGGAGCAAGGGCTAAGATGGAGGGGAGCTACACAGAGCATGGCAGGTGCATTCAGGAGGAACACATTCCCCAAGGAGATGCCTCAGGAAAGGGAGAGGTGAGGCTGCATCATCCCAGTCAGATGGAAGCCTCTGGGGTGTTTGTTATTTCTGCTGCTTCTGGAATAGACCTCCCTAGCCATTCACAGGAATACATTTCAGTGTCAGCTTTCCCTCAATTAACATAGAGCCTCACCCCTTACAATCATATTAAAAAAGTATTAATAAACTACAAATAAGCAACCTGAAAACAGACACCCTATATGTTTTTGTGTCATGGGGAAACTGAAAGGTACTGTGACCAGCCAAGAAGAGGTGCTTCTCAGAGAGGGATATTTCCAGGCTGCTCGGTCTCTGCACATTACTCACACAGCTGAACTATTCTCTTGCAAGGTCTAAAAATAAATTTGCTTTCAGATAAGGCTCAATATTGTAAATTTCAAACACACAGAGGAAGGTTCAGAAAGTCAGCATGGAAAAAATTATATTATCATAAAGAGAGCTCACATTTGAAGTTTAAAGAAGAAAGTTCACAGAGCAAGCGCTTCTTGCCTGGAACAGGTCAGATGAAGATTAATGGCTGGGTAATGTGACAGCTTCTGAGTATATGTGTATGTTTCTGTAGTCTATTATTAAATTTAAACAAACTGCCTCATTCTGGTTTAAAGAAGAATGTCTGCTCACTGTTTCATCTTTTCTGAAATTCTTTTACCTTCTTCTTTTAAAATATTTGCAAATCACTAATCCCTCTCAGTTTCTCTTCCCTTCAAGCCACAGTGTCAGAGTTGTCTCATGATGCAATCCAATTACCTCTATGCTTCTGACTCTCTAAAAAGCTCCTTCATCAAAAACAATACCACATCTAAGTGTCAGGACTTTACCAAACTTGTGTGGACCACATCAGTCCACACTTATTAAGGCTCTCCACTGACTCCTCAGCTGGATTTATCACACTCAGATGTGACAAAGACATGCAATTTTAGAGGAGTGCTCCAGATTCTTCCTGGAATAAAGTTTTCCCATGTTGATTCCAAAAAATGTATGCCTAATTGTACAAGCAGTCTTGCTAAACCATCTCCATCCAAATTCCAAACTGCAGTAGCTCAAAACTGAGATCTCCCTTCCCAGACTCTGGGTATAAAGGCAGCTTGGCTGACCCTCAGGCAGCCACAGGTGCTGGAGCTGGCAGCATCACATCTGAAGAGACAGTTTCTGCTGGTTTAGAGCCTGATAAAACCAAACAAGACCCAGCTTTGACTGCCTAGATTCTACACTTAGGATTATTCCTCTTGTCAAGAATGATTATCTGCTCCCAATCTATGATGAACAGACACATGTGCTTACACAGTCATACTCAGTTCTTACAGTCTGGACTTTTTAATGGGTTTGTAACTGGAGGTAGTGTTGATACACATACCAGGAAATTTTGACAGGACTGATAAAACTTTCAAAATCTGATTTTTAAGTCACCCTGGAGGATATATTAAATCTTGCTGAAAGGAAATTAGCTAAATGGGGAAGCTAAGAAAATTAAACCTTCCCAGGTAATATGGTAAACAGGGATACCATGCTGGAGGCAGTGTGCAAATACATGCCACATAGCACAAAAAGATTTGGGAAAGTGGTAATCCAAGCCAGTGTAGCTGAGCAACAGGGTATGAGAGGCTGTAAGAAGCAAACAAGCGTCCTTCTGAAAGCTAGTCATGTCCAAATGAAGCAAGTAGGAAGACTCTTGACCTATTGTTGGCTAAATAAGTAAAAAAAAATCAACCCAAAGCGAAAGCAAACTTAAACCACAATTGGGTAAGTCAAAAGACAGCTTGCAAAATGACTATGAGAAGGCACAAGAACTAACCACAGCCCCTTTTTCACATCTGAATACAAAACCTGTTAGTCTGGCCAATAGATGATCAAGGGATAAAAGCAGCACTTAGAGTAGAAAATAAGTATTTTGAGCTCTGCATACAGAGAACCCAGAACCAAGAGAAGCTGACATGTCAGAACATTTCTTTATGAGGTATTGGTTGGATCATCCATTTCAAATGGAGATTTCAGAGGAAAAGGCTACAGAACATTCAAATACATAATGAATTGTTATGAAAAATAACAATTTGCACAGATCAGAAGATACTATGAAAGCATTCTTAAGGAACTCATGGATGAAACAACATTGTGAGTAATGGCTTCTTTTAAAACTGCCTCAGAATCAAAGGACTGCAAAATGGCTTACACCATGACCATTTCATAAAGGGCCCCAAGACAAAGCCAAAAAAGACCTAGGTAGTCTCAAATTGATAGCAACTATTGAAAAGAACAGTACTGGCAGACACATGGTAATATGTTATACTAGGCAAGTCAACACAACTCTCATAAAAGGATGAAAATACCACAAATGAAAAAGGAAAGCAAATACTAAAGAACCCAGAACACATCCTAACTTCAGTGGAATAAATATAAAATGCATCTGTTGCATGATGACTGTTTTAATTTCTGGTCCATTTTTATAAGATTACCTGAGGACAGGAAAGGAGTAATAAATGTGGATGACCAGACAGGTAGGCTATTCCAAACAAGGATTGGTCAAGTGCCCTCTGACTCTTCAGGCTGGAAAAGAGTTGACCTACCTTCTCGTACATTTATTCTACTATTTCCAGAGGGGTTTGTGCTGCTTCAGATTTCACACATGTATAAGAATTAATTTTCACTGTTTATCCAAATAAAAGCCGTACAGTGTATGAAATAAATTTAGCCATACGAGTTCAAAAGCAACTGAAATACGCATCTTTTTGCATAGTACATTCAGAGTCTGGAGCTCTTCCTCACAGGATGTTCAAAGTTTACACGGGTCTACATAACAACTTACCAAATTCATGACGTCAAATACAAGAATAAAAATATATATATTAAAATTCAGAGCCCAGCTTTTTGTCTCAGGAAGTGCCCAAGCCACAGATTTCTGGATACCAGCGGAATGTCCCGCAGGAGTTTACTGCACACATTTTTCCTATCCTTATGCAGCACTGGCTGGTGGATGCAGGTGGAAGGAGGACACGGGGCTGCAGCTGAGCCTGTGGCCACTGCTGCAGCTCTTCCTACACAAACCAGCTCTAGTGGCTGTTCTGGCTGCTGTGCTACATCCAGCTGCCCAGCACAGCCTAATATCCTGCAAAGGGACCCAGAACAGGGAAAACAGAAGGGAGACAAAGTCATCTTACAGGAATTTTGTTTGTTCCTCTTCATACTTTTTTGGCTCACCTACCTTCTTGTACATTTATTCTACTATTTCCAAAGGTAGGGAGAGCAAGGACCAGCATGAGCAAGACGTTTTGACAAAGTTCTGCAAAGGGTTAGAGACAGTCTTGATGCCATGATGATTTTGCTTTTTCGTATACTTTTCTCATATCCCCCTTTCATATATACTTTCATGCAGCTTTTAGGTATCCTAAGTGCTTTTAGCACACATACTTGTAATTCCCTAAGTTTGATAACTAGCTTAGACCCAAAGTTCTGCTAAGCCAAGAGACTAAACATCTTGGAAACATCGTAATGAGGGCGTCAGAGCCCCAGACCCAAGGTCCTCTCCAGAACACACTCTGTAAACTGAGATACACCCATGCAGGGGGGCATTCCTTACGAGGGGGCTTCTCCTGAGCCTCCCATTGGTAAAGCTATGATAGATATGCCAATATGCAAGATCTATAATTGTATATGTGAACCATCACGGGGGGGCTTTGGTCGGTTCCCTGTGCCAATCTGGGGTGGAGGGGAGCACTCCTGCAGGGTGCTCCTGCCTGGAACAAAGGATCTTTTAATAAACACCAAGGTAAAATCCCTTTTCCCCCTCTAACTGTGTTTGGCTTTTAATTCTAAGCCCAGGAAAGGGCATCGGTCTCCTCATACCTGTACCACTGTAAGGCCCATTTTTATATTCCTCTTACTAAGCCTGTCCAAAGGAAATATACCCCTGACAATATAAACCCCACAGTAGCACTACAGATTCAGACACTTAGTAGCAGATCTGGTCTGACTCCCTTTTGCACTGCCAGGAACTGAACACTGCTGACAGGTCAACTACTAGAACTTAACTTCTCATAGAACACTTACAGGCAGACTCTCTGATGGAAGGACCCAGCTGATTGTCCCCAAGGTTTGGTCCCTTAGGATTACAGATAATAAACACTGGTGTGTTTACTAGACAAAAGGGTGGAGGTCTGGCTGGTTTTGGAGGAGCAGTGGGATGAAGACAGGCTGGCTTAAAATTTGGTTTGGTTTCAAGTAATAACTTCACTACAAAACTCTTCTTTTTTCTCAGCATTTCAGAAATTTGGTCCAGGCCTGAAGGTGAGTTTCTTATTCTTTCCTAGAGTTCCCTCAAATGAGAGATGGCATCTCCCATTACATGGACTGCAGGCTCCAATAAATCACAGGATACAGTAAACTGAGCTGACTACTAAGTCTTACCCATAAGATCATATTTCTTTAAGTTTGTCACAACCTGGCAGGTAATCAGAAAGAAAATGCCCTTGCTCCTGAGCTTATGGGAGCCCTAGATATACAAAAAGTCCTGAAGTCATTCCTGCTTGACATCGCACAAACAGACTCAGTATCTGCAAGCAAGATAAACATATTCATGGTGGGAAAAAATCTGTTAAAATAAAATATGCAAATGCTTTCAGGCTTGCATGTCGTTGATATTTTGGAAAGGTTTTGTGCGCCCACGATGTTTCTCCTTTCAAGGATGGTGGGGGACACGTCCAAATCGTTACCTCAGCAGCTGCTATCCCAAATGGTGCTCCACAGCCCCAGAAATGAACAGCACCAACTTCTTTAAGTACATAGCAGTGAATAAATCTGTTCTGAAATGTTTACTGTGGAACAGTCTGATCATCAAGGATGCAGAAAGTCAGCATCAGACTAAGTAACTGTTAGAACATAAATCCAGGATAACGCTGTTCATGTCATTGACATTTCTCACAGTTACTTAACTGGTTTAAGCATAAGTCTACCTAGCCCCAAGCCTAAGCATAGAAAAGCTTTACATCTGGGGGAAGACAGTACATATGAGAAAGGAGGAATAAACAAAAAGAAATCTATCTAATCTTTACTCACACAAAGCATGTCGTAAACTGATTTAATAAAAAGAACCAAAAATGTGTTAGACAAATTAGGACACACCATTACACAAAACCAAAATAAGGTAAACAATACAAATGGGGGAAAATATATATCCTTTATATGAGGTCAAGTTCCCAATGAGGTCCAAGGAGGGACCACAATTCACTTGCTGATGAACAAAGAATGTTTCCTGATGAATCTTCTATTCTTTTTTCTATTTAGACTTTAATTTTATTCATGATAGTAGCTGAGTGGTTCCATTTTTCTGCCTAATTTCTTCCCAGTTGTGAAACAGGTGCTGTGAAGATTAGTTAAGTATTTACAGGGTGATGAAAAAAATAAGTTTTAGAAGAAATCCTGCTGTTACCAAGCTTTTGATTATATATTATAGCATTTCCGGTACTTTTGAAGTTAATATACTTCTTACAAACCCTAGACAGTGATGGAGTTTTCTTCTATAAAACACATCCCTTTCAGACAAATTTATGTACGCTTATGCTTTCTAGATGCTTTGGATGCTTTCAATCAATACACTACTGCCAGGAGTCCGTGTGCCATTTTCTAAAGCTGCTTAAGAGGTGGAGCTGAAAGCCTTTTCCTGTAAAGTGAAAGTAAATTACACTACTCAATTACACTTACAATCATTTTATATTGAGTTTTTTCTTACTTAATTTTTGAAAAGTCTATTTTCATAAGCTTATTATGCATATTGATAAGTCAAATAAATTCTTTAAAAAAAAATCAACCTGAAGCAGACTCTCCCTCATTTTCATCACTTAGGCTACAGTACTTGCCAATAACTGTGAATAATATAAATTTTAAATTACACTTTTCAGTGAATGTATTTATTACTGTCACATCTGAGCAAGAGGAAGCAATTGTAATACCAAGTGATGACACACACTCATCAAACCAAAAGAGATCAAAGGATCTAAAACAAACACAAGACAGAAAAGGTTTTCCATGAGCCAAAGTTCTCTGCAGTGACTCTTTAGAGAAAATGTGCCTCCTTCTTCTCAGTTAACAGAATTAAAGCAGAAATGGCTCGTGGGGGGTGGGGAGCAAATTTCTGCTATTTTGCTAAACATTCTCATTCCTTTTAGTTTCTTGAACATACACACACATTTTTATACATGTCATTAGCAAAAGTGTGCCAGTTCTTCACCATTTTGACTGTAGTTTACACACACTACCCTCATGCTCCTAGCATTTTTCAAGTTACAAGATTTTTGTCCTCCCAACAGGGATTTATTCTATATTTGTACATCTAGCAACTTCTTTGTGGCTTTTTCACCTGATTTCTACATAAATGTATTGTCAGCATGAATGATACAGTAGTAATTATAATATCCTGTTCAACAGCATTCGGCAAAGTAGACCTCCAGCCCTGACTGCACCTCTCACATGCCTATGAACACTTCTAACTAATAATGACCTGTTTTGTTTTGCAAGGTTTTACTCTGAAATTAATCATCTTTATCTTTGTTTCATCCTTTTATAGCTGAGCCATCATGTGATCAGCTCCTGGGCTAAACAACACAAAACTAAATAAAAGAAGAAAAAAATCCTTGAAAATGGCAGGTTCAGTTTTAAATTTCTGAAGCCAGGAGTGCATTCTGTCTCTGAAAAAAGGGAGCAATGAGCTTTCAAGAATATATCCAGCAGAAAAGAAAATGAAAGATGAGAAGCTTAGTGTTACTCAACAAATGAGTATAATTAATGCTGTATTTCTACACCTTTTAAGTCAATGATCTACATTACTATAACATAACTGAACAATGTTCAGGAATAGCTATTCCAGAATAACTATTCCATAATATTTCCATGTCTGAAAATATTTTTTTTTCAGTATAGCTCTTACGACCTTTTTTCAAAACAGCTTTCATGTGCAAACAAGCCCATATATAACCTATATACATTTGCCATATTTTGCAGTGCTAGAGGAAATCACACTCTATGTGTTGATTTCTTAAATTGCCAGTGCTTAAAGATATACTGTTACATTAATCATTAAAAATAATACCCTTAACTCTGGTTTTGCACTTTTACTTCATTTCTTCAGGTTTATTTTTAAAATCAATGTATAAGGCTATTTAATGGATTTGGGAGGAGAGTTTCATGGGTGCTTTTTCTTGGAGCTTATTGAAGGAACTAATCCATCAATTCTGAAAGGAAATAAAACAACTGTTTAGCAGTGTGCAAAAGCACTAGCCAGCCATGCTACCCAACAGCACACCCAGAAAACCTCATGTATTCACAATACTTCTTCAAATTGCAGGAGAAATCACTCAAACTGCTGTAGGGAAAGCCACCACAGTGGTCACCCCAGGCACCAGTGTGGATGGAAATGCAGCTCTTGGAGAGTTCCATAAAACCCTGAAACTTCATATCATAGGAATGTTATTGTATCACATGTGCACCTAAAATGGCAGCACAGCACAGGGTAATTCTTCACTTTGACAGTCACCTGTTGGTTCAGTTGGAGGAAAAGGGGCTACAACCTAAGCTTTTGTGGCCAGGGATGCTATGCCTTAGAGCTCACCTGTTCATGTGCTCACTCAGAAACACCAGGTAAGGCCTGAACCCAGCGTTCAACATTTTGTACCAGGCTTTCTCTCTCCCATGCCTAGGTGTACTCATCTACTACCAAAATGGCCAGCAATTCTACATGAAAAAACCACACATTCCCACCCTGGTAAATAACATGGGCTGATACAGCAACCCGCTTTGTAAAGAGAGTTCAGGATCCTGATTCTTCTTTCTGTGCAACCAAAATAAAAACATCTATTTTTTTTTGTCTACATAACTTTGTGAGTATCCACCAGTATAACATCAACTTACCGCCATCCTCCAGCTAACTTTATTTCTCAATGCCTTACTGATTTAATGCTGTTTTTAGTGTCATAATGGAACAGGAGAAAAAAGCACGCCTGTCAGTCGCTATTTCCATGGCTTAATATATCTTCCAGCCTTAAATTTCATCCATGACAGTCAGTTCTATTTCATTATTTATAGTTATCTCTAAACTTGAGCAAAATTTCCAACATACACCACTACATTAGAGATGAAGGAGCATGAGGAAGCTTAGAATTGAAATTTGTCTATCCATTTCTTGTTAAGACATCAAAGGGTTCAATATTCTTTGAGTAAATACATTTGTCAACATGAAACATTCTAACCACATGTTTCAGATTGCAAAATAAAACAAATAGAGAGCTATCACATCATGATGCTAAAAGCTGTCCATCATCTTGGTTTGCCTGGCAGAAGATCAGGAGTTATTGAGAGCATGCTCCCTCAAGAAGCAGGTATTTATAGAAATTACATATAATTTAAGTCTCGTACATAGTCCTTGGAAATTCATCACCAATGAACTGACATATTTTACATATATATATATAATATAAATCAATTGAATATCAAGTAAGTTATGTACTTGGATGAGAGGAGTTTTACCACATAGCTTTTAATAATTTGTCCCATCATAACAGCAGATGCTTCTTTAATGAAAACTGCATAAAAATACTCAGAAAAGTAGCTACCCCATCCAGTAGCTGCTGATTTACTAACTCGATGAAGTGGGAACAGAAGGGACCAAGCAGCTTGAAGGGTCAGGACTTAACACCTTGTCTTCATAAAGGGTTTTTCATTAACAAACCAAATCTTCTACAAATAATTAATTTAGCTTTATTACACTTCTGTGCATTACAAAAATTTGATTGCAACATTCAGTTTCTTTGTAAAGCCCTAAATCTTGGAGCTCTGAGGAACCTTATATGAAAAAATCTGTTCTAGCTCTTGGAAGTTCATTAATTGCTAGCCTTAATACTGGAATCAGAAAGAATGAAATGTGATCCAGCTGTAGCTGGATCATAAATCCAGCTGGTTCATGTATTCACAAGGCAAAGGAGAAGAGGGAAAAAGCCTTTCAATCAAAAGACAAAAAGAAGCTTGAGACAAATTTATATACTTTTCAATACAGCACATGATTAGTAAGATTTTCCTATCAGGTCTCCTTGTAACACAGGTGCAGGTTTTGGTTTTGTTTTTAACCTGCAAAACATAATGTCAGCATTCCTTATTTTAAAGTCGCCCCCAGTTTCTCCTCTCTTTTAGGAGCCCTTGGCTTTAGAGCTCAGGACCAAGAAGTAAAGGTGTGCTGATTCAGCAGCAGTAACTCTACCAGCCCGACAGATAAAAACGGCAACGACAGGTCAGATCAGTAGATTATCTCCCACAGTGACTACCAGTGGTTACATAAGGAAGCATTAAAGAATACAGCAGCTTTATAGCGTACATATTTCACCAGCTTCCCAGCCTACATACAGCTCAGGGACTTCAGGCAGAGCTGGTATCATTGTGCTTAACAGCAGTAGATGGATCTTTCTCCTGCAAAGTTATCTAAATGTGCTAGCAGCCCAGGTCAGCCACCAGCATGTCTAATTTTCCATGCCAAAGAGGTCCACAGTTAAAGTATGTCTTTGTTCTAGGCAGTGTCTAACCCTCAACGCCTGGGCAGGAGAGGATATGGTTTGCTATTAAGTTATACATGCTTCCACACACTAACTGCTTAAAAATGGGACACACAAGGGCTGGCGCTGTCTGTGCAGCCACAGCACTGTGGAATGTGCCAAAATATTATAGTGCCACATGCACAGAAGGGCAGGGTTCAGCCACACAAAAAGTGCCACTCAACTGGCTTCAACAGCAACCATACCAATGCCTGGGAGAAGCTGAAAACTGACAATTTTATGTGTCTCTCATGAAATTGAGAGTCTGGGTCTCTCATGATCCCACCCCATCGTTTCCTTTTCTCTTTGGGGCAATCTGATTTGGTTTATTGGGGAATTAAGGTGGAATCAGTGCAGCTTCACACAGCAGAAAAATATGACAGCAGGTATCCATGACTTTTGATGGCAAACTTAATGCTGAAAAAGCTCTTAGGCTTCTTTTGATTTTGATCACAGCACACATCCTCTGGCACACAGCACACTACTGGAGGAGAACTGCTTCTCCAGGGAACTTCTGCCTGCCTTTGCAATGGCTGTGCCCCATATACCTTTACATGATGTGTACTTGCCATTTTTCTTCCTTGCCAGACATGAAGCCAAACATTGAACCAATTGATCTGTCAAGATAAGACAAATTTTTAGCAATTAAACATCTGCTCAACAACTGAGCCGCATTTACAAACTGAGGTCTCCATCTCTTCTAACATCCATTTTTGTTCCGTGATGAAACAAAAAGTGTAACACCACAAGCACACCACTGTATCTAAAAGCTACAAATGATGTTTAAGCAGCCAACAAGAAGATGAGAAGGAAGGAGAGGGATAGCTACATGACAAGCTTGTAAGAAGAAACTGAGAAATGTGACTTGACACACAGGTCACAGCAGGTGACACGTGATTTACTGATGATACAAAGTCCCCACCTAGCACTTTCTACACTGTCAGTAAGAGCACCACACTGGAAACACCTTGTCTCTGTGGAATTGGACTGCCTGATAAAGACATTCTCAGAACAGATGTTTTATTTACTGAAGTGATTTTTTTGTGATGACCTTGATCAATAATACCAGAAGCGAGGCATGTGATACTTCTGTATTCTTCTGAATTTTAAAAACCCTTTAACCTCTCCTTACCTTACCAAATACATCAGCCTGCACTGTCAAGTTTCATTGGCAAACTTTGAAATGTGTTAATGTTATGAGAGCACTATTGCAACATCAGTTCCCTTCTGCAGGGATACACTCACCCTCCAGCCCTGGGATTTAGACTATTGCTGAGTAAAACGGGGTGATGAAACAATTATTGCTGAATTCTGCATGATTCATAGTTGGTAATAACCACCTCCAAATGCAACATTCAAATTTACATTCTCATAATCAAAGGTCAGAAAAAGACAGCAAGAATGGGTCATTATTCATAGCAGTTAAAACTATACATTTACACTAGATACTGTATAATTCTTAGACAAACTGTGACTACACCTGTAAAAAATGTGATATATATAGAATTACAGATTTATAGCTCCTTGTATAAATCCTGCTACATTTCCCTGCAACAAAAGCTTTTTCATGCAATATTAATGTGCCATTCCCTAACACAGAGTTCTCCAAATATTTAATCTCCTCAGTATCTCTTCCTGTGGTAGAAGAGAAGAACAAGTGACAACAGACTGGCTCCCCAGCATGGGAACAGCTTCTGCCAGCATTCAATGCTGCAAGAGAGGCCAATCCAGCAGTGCTGCCCTTTAGCCAAAGGTATGTATATAAACAAATCAACTTTGGAAAAAGATATATTTTTTTGTCTAAAACCCCAGGTTTAAGACTTACCTATGTACCACAGTAGCCAAATTATTATGATTTTAGACATGTAAAACATTATGGACATGGGGATACAAGAGGCCTCATTATAACAGTCACCAGTGTAAAAATATTCCTGCCTACAATCACTCAGCATTTGGCATGTGTAAGCTTCCTTAGAGCCACCAAACAGGAGGCAAGAACTCCAACAGAACGGATATCCAAAAAGGTCATCAGCATGACAGCATGAAAGACTGTTCACCTGACCCACCACATATGTCTGTGAGACAAGCAGATCCTTGAGAAGAACAAGACTTTTGCTTCACAGAGCATGAGTGCTTATAAGCTAAACTGTGAAGCAGATATGCATTGTACCAGTTTCCAGGCTATTTTATTCTCAATAATCACAGCCTGCATGTTCAGTAACTAACTGTTGAATCAATCACTACATCAGAATGGAGTCCTATGGCATTTTTCCCTTTTGAATTTTTATTATTTTTAATAAGAATGGTGAGTTCTTTGTAATCATCAGATACAAAAGACTTCAGCTTTAATTTAGAGCAAGAACACCCTGGCCAGCAGAAGCTTGGCATGAGGAACAGAAATAAAAAAAACCATTATTGCCCTTTTAAAAATCAAAAGTAGCACCTTATCAGCGTAATGACAGCATGATTTCAATAGCTTTCATGTGCCAGTTTCACAACACTATATCTATTAAAACATTAAGAATAAACATCTATTTTCCTTTACTAATCTTTTTCCCAATTAGAATCTCTCTGATTCTCTGCACAATAGTAATTTCATTTCTTCCCACTTGCTTGCATCTTAATTAAAATCGGTCCATGTTGACTTTCATTTTTATAATATATCTGCCTATTTCACATCATAGCACCTTCATGACCCCCAGAGAGTCATGAGCCTTTAATATTTTATTTTGACCTTGTTAAGTTACTGGAATCATCAAAGATTTTTCTTCTTCCCTTGATAAGCATTTTTTAATCCTTCTCAAAAAGTAGAGGGTGTGTAAAAACTCACAGTTGAGAACTATGCTTTCTTTAAACAACTCATGCTCATTTATTTTAAAAAATTCAACAATTTGCTGCCTTTCAATTTATTTCAAGTATTAGTTTATGAACCATAAACTAAATTAGTAATTAAATAAGGATCAGTTCTTAAATGATACTTAAAGGCCTTTTTCTCTGAGCTTCAAGACAGAAGAAATGTTTGATTTTCAATTTTTAAAAAACACCATGAATAATTGGTGACTTTACTTTGTAACAGCCTTCTATACAGTATCTAAGTTTGCAAAAAGAGCAGGTTGTGGGGAGAAGCAGCTATCTTTCATTGGAGTAGTGGATCCAGCTGAAAAGTAAAAATGCCCTGACAAAACACACAAGCCCTTCTCGGCCTGTAGCAGAAAGCTTGCCTGTGTGTTTCAACTCCATCACCTGCTCTACTGACAGGTGTTACTCAAGATGCTTACAGCACATGAAGAAGCACCAATTCAGATGGGAAGCAGAAAGGTGCTGAGCTATCCCTTCAGCCCAACACCTGCAAACTTGTGTTTGGAGCACAAAGAAGAAACAAAATACTCGGTACACTGGCAGATGTATTTACATATTTGCCTTGGGGTCTTACCCAAATTCTTGCAGTGCTGCCACTCTCACAGCACAGGCTCAGGCTCATGCAAAGGTTTTGGCACAGTCTGAGTACTGCTGTCAGAGGCAGCCTGATTACACATTATCATTTATGAGGCTTGTATTTGCATTTACCTCCAGTGTGGACTCTTACCTGACAGACAGCCCAAACAAGCTAACCTATCCACCTGCCACAGGGAGGGTATCTGGCATAAGACTTCTCAAGCAGAATGGCAGCTTTAAAAGCCAGCTGGCATTTATAGCCCCTTTCACTAACTTTGGATGGCACAACTGCACGAAGAAGGACAGTGCCTAGAAATACCACTGCACTGAGCCTAGGTGGGAAACATGCTGCATTGGTGGCTTCTTTGAGAAGCAAAGCAGGCACAGCCACAAAGGTCTCTTCACTCAAGCTTCTATTTACATTCCAGAAAGTCGAGTCTCAAGTTCATCAGTTCTGTATAATCAGTATTTGGCTACTGGGTGGAGGAAACTGGAGGCAGCTAGTGACAAAGTAGGAGAGGTGGATTGTTTGCCAGGAAAAATCTGAGAAGTTTCAGTAACAGCAAAAAAGTTTTTAAAAAGAAGAATTATAATGAGTGAGAATAAGGGTCAATACTAAGATGGGCACTGGCACAGGAATGTCTATTTTAAGGAGACTGGAGCATGAAGGAAAGCATAAAAACATGCACAGTTTTCTTTAGAGGATAGGAGAGAGAGAAAAAATGCTGCTTGCAGTTAAATCAGCACTTCATCTAGGGAGAAGAACAAAATTTAGGGGATTGCAATGAATATAGCTAATAGATCACCTGGGTATGTGTTAAAGAAGAGATTACAGGAAAGTAAAGTGGAATTCCCAGTGGAAGTAATTATAATTTCAGTTTTTATACTGTGTGCAGATTTATCCAAAGTCCAAAGAAGAACAGTTAATGTAATTGCTTACCATGCCCCCTTCTTCCCCCAGCATATTACCCTTCTTTCTCCCCCAGCCACTTCAAACACAACAGCTGGCAGTCAGGGCAGCTTAAGTTCTGTTACCAAAAGCAGAGAGCTTGAAGAAATGATATATGAAGAAATACAATACAAATACCCATGGCTCTCCTGTAGATTTTGTTACCAGTGAGTGCCAGCTTACTGAAAAAAGGCCTTCATAGGCTTCTGTCAGATGGGGCCTGTAACAAGTACTTAATATTATTGTACCTATAATTAGCAGCCTCACAGTGGCTCTTGAGATGAGCACACAGACCACATACACAAGCTCTGAAGGAGGGACTGGTCCTCCAGCTGTGAAATCAAAGGAGCAACAGCCTCCTAAGTATGAATATTTGCTCTACCATCAGTGGATAGTTGAAGTCATAGCTCTCCGTGCATGTTAGCTCTCCATCTGTGCAACAGCTACAGCTCACCACCCTGCCATGACACTGGGCAGTTAGTGCTTATAAATAACCACTCCAGAGCAGAACCAGATTCCAACCTTTAATGTAGACACAAGTTCAAGTGAAGACTATAAATCCCACTTTTATAGAAACACTTATAGAAATATAAGTGGGCAAGCAGAATATCTACGCTATCAAATTCTTGGGCAGCTTCCTCACAATATAATATATTTGAACTGTTTAACTTTCTCATTGTCCTGAACTGGCAGGAATTGAAGCAGAAATCCTACATCACAAATAGTCACTTGTAGTAACACATTATCGAGCTTTGGCAGCATTTTTAAGTAGTGGTAGAGCTGAGTTCTGCAGCATGGTATTCTGCTATCAACCTCAAAATTCACTTCCTTTTTCTATTAGTAGTATATTGTGGTGATATAGCCTCCCCTCTTTTGTGGAATAGAAATAATTATACTATTTGGAACTCTTCGTATTGGCATGTTAAGCATACATATAAATTCTATCAAATTAAATTTTAAGGCAAGACTGTTTGTTTAGAATGTGTAAACAAAATGCTGTAAGACTTGCTGAGTTCTGAGAACTTAAACCACAGACAGCCAGAATACAGCTGCACATAGTCAGATATGGTGTGTCTGCTAATATTGGCAACTTTATCACGCTGCAGCAAATTTAACTGCTGCTTAGTATTTGCATAGAAGAAATATAGATTGAATATACTGGAAGAAACCAAAAAACATTCCAAGGTCATAAGTTATGAAAGTCAAGGGCATTCAGTTGCTTTATAGAGTACTTGACAGTATTTATTAGTTGTACTACTGTGGCACCTAAGGGCCCCAGGCATGGGCCAAGGCTCAGCTGTGCTCACGCTTGCAAAAATACAAAACAAAAGATAAACCACAAACCTTTGTAGGCCGTAGCTAAGGGCTTCATACAAAGCAGCATACTGTCATGTGTGAACTCCTGACGTACATCTTTTAATGATGAACAGCTAAAGCCTAGATCTCAGTCTAGTAGGCTGAGATGCTACTTTTGGCGCTAGATTTACCTGGCGAGCAGGAGGCCACCTGGAGTTGGATGACATCAACTGTTCACACCAAGGATGTACCTGAACTCCCACTCTTCCCTGCATTTCAGGCATTTGAACCAACTGCAGGGAATGCCCATCTCTCAATTCAGAAGATGGATCCTGATGCCCAGATTCAGTAAAGCCAGAGGGGATTCAGAGGTCTGCGTTCAGTATCCTTCTGCAGACACTGGAGCAGTGTGCAAGAAAGGACCATGAGATTCACGGAGCAAGGGACACACTTTCTCCAGGCTGGGGATGTGCTTCTGCAGCTTAATGGTTAATGCACCAAGGAAGAGAGTCACAGGTTCCAGTCTGGGCTTTTAAAGTTGTTTCTGGTTTTATCACATAACTTAGATGTAAAAATATACAAATGATGTGTAAAATAAAACCACATTGCCCAGATGAGTACCTTCACTAATAAGCCATAAAGTTGGCTGGATTCTTGCTTATTTTCATTCTGGTCTTGCAACTCTTGCATCATGAACGGGAACACAAGGCAGAATTTCTCGTGCCTACTTCTTTCAGGTGCTTTCGAGTCAAGGCAATAAGGGTTTGCAATGTTTGTGGTTTTTTGTTAAAACTGTTAAAAAAAATGTTTTTAGGACCTAGTTCCTTCTTTGGATCTGTTTGTAAGTGTTGGACACTGGAACAGCGGCATAGAATATGTTGTGTAAGTTACACACATTAGCTTTTAAAAAAACGTAGCTGCTCATTGGCCTTTACATTTATTTATATTTCCTAGAGTTGTCTTGATAGTCAGAGGAGGTTGTCTGCTGTTCACAGCACATATTGCTATGTTTAAGAAATGCTCTTAAAAATCTCAGTCTGGCACCTCAAATAAAACACTGAGTCACAAGTCCCTTGAACTCCTAAGTTGTTCATGCTTCTATTTACTCCTTCAGCCCACTGAAATGCCAGGATGTTGCTCTCAGCCAATTTCTCATAACTTAAATATTACAGTAACTGCTCGTGAGCTAAGCAGCAGGCAGTGGTACTCTCGTATCACTGCTTTCAATTTTAGGCTGCCTCGGATAAAAACGCGCAGTAACTTTTCTGCCTTCCTGCGGGTCTGCAGCGCAGTCAGCCCCCCACCGTGAGCGGGGCAGAGCGCCGCACCGCCTCCCACCCCACAGCCCCAGAATCCAGAGCAGGCACAAGCGCCTCACACCCGCGGCCGAAACCCTGGAGCACTCCGTCACCTGGAGCATTTTTAATCTGGATCGGGAATTTAATTGTTCCCAGTCCTGCAGAAGTACTGAAAACGCGAGGTGTGCCGCAACACCTACCAAGTGGCACGCCTGGCAACCCCCGCCCGCCCCAGAGCACCAAGACGCGCCGAGGTGCGATACGGGGCCGGTCCCGTACCGCGGGGGCCACGACAGAGGAGGCGCGGTGGTCTTTGAATGCCCTCCTCACCCCAAGCCCCGCGGGGAGCTCCCGGTAACGCGCCGGCCGCGGAGGCGCGGGGGCCGCGGGCGCGCCCCTTCCCGAGCCAGGGATGCTGCTCCCCCAGCGAGGGAGCCGGGCGCGGGGCTCCCCTCTCCCTCACCCCACACAAAGGCACGGCAGGGCGGCGGGGAGGTGAACCGGGCCCCGCCGCGCTTCCCCCGTCCCGGCTTCCCCCTTCGGTGCCGCCTGAGGGACACCGACCCCGGGCAGGGGCATCGCCGCCCCGCGGGAGCGCCCGCCCGGGGCTCGAGGAGCGCCTGCCCCGCGGTCGGATCGAGCGGGACGGCGAGGCTCTCTGCAGACAGGTAGCTCCCTGCTAAAATGGAGGGAGGGGAGAAATGCGGCGCTCGCTGGAGAAACTTACCGGAGGAAACAGACGAGCCGGACAAACTGGAGTTACTGGATGCGGCCATGGTCCCTCCTCCTCGCCCCTTAGCTGCGAGCCCCGCGTCGGCCCCCGCTGCTGTCCGGCCGCAGCTGCCGCCAGCCCATCTCAAAGTGCCGGAGCCGCGCCGCGCCGAGCCGCCGCCGCAGCCCGCGCTCGGCT